>JAOXJM010000071.1:11359626-11375171 GCA_026413425.1 Tringa solitaria
CCCGGCGGTGGCTGGGCCCGGGGGCGGAGGGGCGCGTTGGGGCGGGGGGCGGCATCGCGGGGCACCCGCTGGTCGCTCAGCGCTGAGCCCTGGGCGCTGAACCCCCCGGGGAGAAGGTGTCCGACCGGGCGCGGCTCCTCGTAATCCCTATAATCGTTCAAAACTTGTAAGTGGCAGGAATCCGTAAGCAGGTAACGGGCACGAAGGGGTGAAACTTGCTGACAAGTTTGGCCTTACTTGCACAAAAAATCGGCGCTGTATTTTCCTCGGGACCAGGGAGGTTTCCCACCATCAGGGAGGGGATGTTACGGGGGCTTTTCGTTAGTGACCACGGGTGAGTAAGTGTCACGGCAGCAGCTCACAAGAGGAACCTTGGTGTAGGTGACCCACCTGCTGTGGTTGTCTTTGAGAGCAGGGGAATGGACTAGAAGATTCTCTCTGTCCAATTCTTTCTTCTTGTCAGTGTTAAAACTACCTCTTCTCTGAAAAAGAGCTAATAAAATAATAAGAGAAAACGTAAGCTCCTTTGAGTGTTGGTGACTCGTGTTTGCTTAAGTATTGTCTAGCTGCTACTGAAAATACGTAGATTTTTAAATCACTTGGATGAGTTTGAAACTGAGCAAAGTATACCCCAGAAGAAAAAAAGTCATGGTCATTCTGACTTCCTTAAGTAGTATCTTACCCTGTCATGGATTTTATTTGCTTTGCACAGCTCCTCAAAGTTTAGTGTTTTTTACATCCATTTCATCAGTTACCACAATGAAATGTGTTTTTATTGTGTTTGGTTTAGGAGTATTTTATTGATCAGCTGAGGTCAGATGGAGTCGTTCATCTTCCTCGGCGTGTTACTAATGAAATCACGAATAATACCCGATACGAATTTTACACACAAGGAGGAGTCATCTTTGCAACAAGTCGAATCCTTGTGGTGGATTTCCTTACTGACAGAATTCCTGCAAATCTCATTACCGGTAAGAGTTTAATGAAATAAAGGTAAGGCTCTTCTGTTTGAAAATACATAGAGCTTAATTCTGTATGAAAAGTTCTAGTGACCAGTACTGGGGCTGAAGAATTATTCCTTTTTTTCCACAAAGACTCGGGTAAAAAGAGCAAATATGTATATTTTTTAATTGCTTTTTTTGCTACAAACTTGTTTGCTTTAATCATACAATTTGAAACCATCCACACTATTTTAAGGTAATGCATTTGCATGACTCTCTGATATCAATAACTGGCTGGAAAACAAATCAACAGTTAAACTATGCCATTGACAGATGAAATTCAGACTGGCTTTCCAAGGAGAACAATTGATTGCACTTGGTGAAATAGTGTCCAGAACACTCTCAGTACATGGCCTATGACTGAAACTGATTTTAGGTGTCATGTTTTATGAACTCTGCACACTACTTTTTGTACTAACAAATTACTTCTGATGACTTTTTCTGTCAAAAAATAGCTTTATCTTACTAATCATCTTGACACACCTTGGAGACACTATCTAAATAGCAATATTATGAAGTAATGCTGCTGCTATCCTTGTAAAGATTTTGGGGAATAGCTTGTGACCTTTTTTGTTGTTACATAGAAATTATGATGAAAGATACTACAATTATCTTTTTCCTTTAATGTTCTGTTCCCCTTCTCCCCCAGCCCCTGTTGTTTTTGTGCTCTTGTCTAAGCTGGAAACCCTGTTAAAGCCTGGAGAGCTAGTAAAATAGATATCTAAGAAACAGGAATAGAAGAATATTTTACTGTCATCTAAATGTTGACATCTTCTTAATGGCTAAACATAAATTTTTCTTAGCATTCAATATTTAGTGAAGTTTCTGCTTCAGAAGCTGTATCCCCTCCCTTTTAGTCAATATGAAACAAGCTCTAATCTGTAAAACATTTTGAACAGTTTTATACTAGAGCCAAAGGACACTAGATTTGTCAGTTGTAATATTTCTAGGTTAAAAAAAAAGTGAACAAATTTTCTGGGCAACCTACTTTAATTTCTCTTATTCTCCTTGAAGCCTTCCCCTCTACCTTTCTGCCTGAAAAAAAAAAAAAAGAGAGAGAGAAAACCAGACCTTTGGACTTTGTGTGCCTGAAAAGAAGAAATGCATTAAAGATTTAAAAAATTATCCTGTCCTCTAATGATACAGTTGTTGTCGTTTTTGCGTTTCCACTAGAGGTCAGTGTGACAGCAGTGAACATCTGATGAACTCGTAAATTCAGCTAAATGAGGATAAGAAATTATGACTGCAGTAAAGAATTATTCCTGGTGATTTTGGCCATATAGAAATTATGTACTTAATAGTGTAAGCAAACTGATGTGAGTTGGTGTAGTAAACAGTGGCAAGTTGTTTCTACCAAGGCTTACACAGCAGTATGAACTCAATAAGCAGAGAAATATTCACTAAAAGTAGGTAGTTATTCTAATGAATGCATAGTCTTACTGGCCTGTTACAAATTCTGCGTCTCCTGTAATGTTCTTTTAGAATCATATCTTAACAAACTGGCAGATGTTCAGAAATGAGCATGATTGCTACCATGTCCTGAAAAAATTGCTTTATAGGAGAGATGTAAGAATATCTAGATAGAAAAATAGTTTTTAGTGGATTATTCCATGACTTGACCATGCAAGGAATGGTTTTATGGCACTCTTTTTCTTATAGATGCTTTTTCATTTACAAAGCAAAGGCACATTAAAATCAACGGCTGGGTGTGGAGCTGAAAAACTTGTTATAGAAATTAAATGCACTGTAAGTTTGTCAGTTATGTAGGTACGAGGTAAAACCTGTAAAGTTTGATGTCCTTTGCTTCCATTTTAGAAAGGCATTTATTATTCCACTGGAAGCTGTGAATGGATAAAAGTAGGCTTCACTCAGGGGAGAGTGAAAAAATGTAATGTGCTATTGAACACAATTAACCATGAGAAAAAATAAGCCTTGATTTTAACAGGCCTTGGCTGAGCAAAGTATAAATCCTGCAAATATGTGCGTGATAAATCTATGTGCATGTATTTTCCTAGTACACCCATAGCCATGAAGAAAATTGGTGGTGTACTCGTACAGTTGGTGGTACCTTCTGTCCTCAAGTGTGAATAGGGAGGGAAAAGCAAAATAAAGCTTTTCAGAAGTTCTTTGATTATATAAAGACTTGAACTCTTACCAATGAAACATACTTGGCAAGTCTGTAATTCCAGAACTTCTGTAACAAAATAATTCATGTCATAATCCTGAACATACCAAACTTGCTTTGTTGTAGTAGTGTTACAACTTGCATTTGCCTTTACTCCTTTTAAAAGGCTCAATTAATGTTTTGCCTTAGGATTAAAGAATTTGCTAAGCTGATAAGTCCTACCAATCAATCAAGCACAAGTTTTTTTTTTGTTAAAGATGCATCATTAGCCCAGTTCTGTTATTTGTGGATTCCAATGTATTGAAGCTGAGGAATCACTTGACTTGAACTCCTGAAAGTTTGCTCAACTATTGCTTTAGAAGATTTAAATTCCTATTGTATTTTATTCAAGAAAAGGTGTTAAAGAATTTTTGAGGAAAAAAAATCTATACAAAATTGGACCTGAGTTCTTGTAACTTAAAAAACTTTTATTTTGCCAGGCATTTTGGTATACAAAGCACACAGAATCATAGAGTCCTGCCAGGAAGCGTTTATCTTGCGACTTTATCGCCAGAAGAACAAGCAAGGCTTCATTAAAGCTTTTACAGACAATGCAGTTGCATTTAACACTGGCTTTTGCCACGTGGAAAGAGTGATGAGAAGTCTTTTTGTCAGGAAACTCTATCTGTGGCCAAGGTAAGGCACCTCTTTACTTCACTGGAGAGTTAAACTTAAAAAAAAAAAAAAGGATATTACAATGAGTTCCTAAGAAACTGTGGTGTATGCAGTCACACTGCTAATCTCTGTTCCCTCTTGTATTCCCAAACAAATTTCATTCAATTTTGACAGAAGAAGTGGTCTTAAAGGTGCTAAATTTCTGTAGGTAACTTTGTAAAACAGACCCAAATTACATCTCTAGGGGGCTGAACCTTATGGTATAGCTGTCCTTTTAGTCAATAGAAATCACAGCAGAAAGTGACATTATTAATAGCCCAAGAAATATTTCACTCATTAAACAGCGTATTTATGCCATAAATAACAGGAATACAGTCTCTCAGTTCTGCCATTCCTGGAGGTACTTGTTTCCAACTGTGATGAAACTCCATGGATCTCTTTCTACATGTCAGATTTTTTGAATCTTCCTTTACATGTATGTTGTGTGTGAAGAATATTTTTGCTGACTGCTAGAAACCAAATTGCCAAGTTTATGACGCGCATTAAGTCTTTCAGGAGCAGAGCCATAAATGTAACTGGGCACTTGAGCTGATTACCCATCCAGTGCTCTTGCCTGGGGCAGGAGCTCTGCCCGTTGGTTCCTTCAGTCCAGTGTAGAATGTATTTCGCTCCATCTTAACGTGCTGGTGCTCTGCATTGTAAATTCTTCAACAGTCTTTCTCTCGGTATCACAAAGAAGTAGAAATGGACATAACCAGGATAGGAAAGGTTGAACAGAAGCTCCCTAAATTTTCTTCCTTGGCTTCTGAACCATGAAAAGGGCTGGGGGTGCAGCATGCAGTTAAGGGAAGTGCCCTTTGAGTATCAGAGGTCAGTGGACATGGCGTTCTCTGAGCCTCGTCCTGTTAGTGAAAATCAGCTGGCATCTATGTCCCTCTGCAACTGGACTGGCTCTGAGGGCAGTGATCTAACAGGGACCTGCTGCTTAGAATGGGAAGCTGGGAATAGCACAGAATCCATGTAATTCCAAAGGATTTATGAGCCCATTCCAGTTTCTCCCTTAGGAGATTTTTTGGTTTTACGTTAATGCTTGTTATGTATAATAATGACGTAGAATGTAGCACAGTGATTTTCCATGGATCATTCAGCAACAGTATATAGGTTCACATGACTAGAATGACTACTGCCAGAATTGTGGAATAGGTGGTTTTCTGAGGCTTTTCATAAGATTGCATCTTCATATCTGTAGAAATTTATTTATTTTTCAATTAACTTCTTTATGTTTATACAAACTACAATTATGATTGTTTTAAGCTTTTGAATAATTGTAGGTCAAGCAAACCATCCATGTAAATCTTAATAAGATCTTTTCCTCTTAGATTTCATATAGCAGTGAACTCATTTTTAGAGAAGCATAAACCTGAAGTGGTGGAAATCCATGTGTCCATGACCCCTGCTATGCTTGCAATCCAGACTTCAATCCTGGACATTTTGAACGCGTGTCTGAGAGAACTCAAACGCTATAATCCAGCTCTTGAAGTAGAAGATCTGTCTTTAGAAAATGCTATTGGTAAACCTTTTGACAAGGTAACCATTTTGATTGCTTTGCTGTCTCTAACTAAAGGGATGTAGGTCTTCAGACTGTCTGCCATGCAAACAAAAATATTATTTTTAAAATAAATAACCAGCAGCAACTGAGTACTCTCCCATGACATGTTTATTACTGGTATATGGAGAGAGACTGTTTTAATCTGTGAGGGTGTGAAGTACAGTTGCTTCTGTACTTTAAATATTTGGAGTGTTTTTTCTTCTGCTCTGTAGGTTGCATATGTGTGGTACTCATTTTGAAAATGAAATGCCATTATAATGTTTTTTACTTAAGTAAAGGATACTGAATACTAAAGGCACAGGCCACTATCAGTAAAATAAGGTGGTTTTTTTTACTTTACTGATATTTTATTGTTATAAGGAAAGGAAAATATACACTGAAAACATTAAATGATGTACATCTGCTAATTGTTGAAATGTTTTACATAAAGACATCTATATTATGTTAACTTTGCAATAAATGATTACTTAAAAAAAAATCTCACCCTCACATCTTTAATTGGATATGTTTAATAACTTTGGGAAACTAGTGGCATCCTCTGTAAAGGAGAAAAGTGCATTCTGATCTTGATTATTATACTATATATTTGCCATCCTGAACTTTCCAATTTATATTTCTAGACAATACGTCACTACTTAGATCCTCTCTGGCATCAACTTGGAGCAAAGACAAAATCTTTGGTCCAGGATTTGAAGATACTACGGACTTTGCTACTGTATCTAACTCAGTATGATTGTGTCACTTTCCTTAATCTTCTGGAGTCACTGAAAGCAAGTGAAAAAGCTTTTGGTGAGAATTCAGGTAAACACTGAATAACCATACCAGTTAATGTGTGAAACAGTGAAATGTTGATATTTTTAATTAACATTCCTAAACACATGAAGGTATCTAATTAGGTTTTATATAACCAGCCATAAGGACGTAGGTTTTTATTGACAGATAATGCTTTCATCTTCCCACTTAACTGCTGTTACTTAACAGTGTGAGATCTGCATCACATTTCTGTCTCTTATGAAGCTAGTAATTACGCAGCAAGCAGGTAGCAGAGGTATTCCAGATGAGAGCTTTTACTGGAACAGGCTGAAATGCATACACATTGCAGATGTCAAACTACTCCTGCTTTCTTTTCCTCTTTAGGTTGGCTGTTTCTTGACTCCAGTACTTCAATGTTTGTAAATGCTCGAGCTAGAGTTTATCGCATTGCAGATGAGAATCTGAATCAGAAAGGCAAAGTCTCTGGAAAAAGTGATGTAAAGAAGGAAAATGGTACTGATCGTTCCTTATTTTGAGAGTGTCACACGATTTCAAATGCTCTGCATATTATTACTTGTGCTGTGGCTCCCTACGTGATCTTACGCAGCTCAAGATCCCAATCTGTTAGCTGGGATAAGCTGAGACATAATCTTAGTTCAAAAAGCATATAATAAACAACATGAAACAGAGTCACAAAGAAGTAAGGGGTTCTTCTAAACTTGCTCAGCTGATCACTGGGAGAGCTTTTATGGAATTGTTCTTGAATTACATTGGTGTTTAGCTTGATCTTCATTTTATATGAACGGGTAGGAGGCTGCCATGGCTTTTATTAAAAAAATATATATTCAGGAATTTCAGAATTGAAGAATGAGTGAATATTTTAACTTTTTGCTTCACTGAAGCACTTATCCCCATTTTTTAAATGTTTCTGCAAGAGTGCTCTCCAGCCCATCATCATAACAAGTTGCGTATGTAGGCTCTTGAATATTGTATTGGCCAACAACCATCATGCTACTGATATCCTTTAGAACTTTAAATTCATGGTTAGGTATTTTGGCTGTAAGAGCTGCTGTGTTCAATCTTGTGTTTCAGAACTGAAAAGGGAATTGGTTCTAGAAAGTAATCCCAAATGGGAAGCTTTGACAGAAGTACTGAAAGAGATTGAAAATGAGAACAAGAACAGCGAAGACCTTGGTGGTCCAGGTGAGAGAATACTAAATGATGTAAGTTTTCACAGTACAGCAAGTTTTTACTTCTACACAACTCTTGAGAGAAACAGCCTAACTCTTTAAGGAGTTCTATTATAGAGCTAGTTTTAAATTTAATAATTTGTGGGCTTAAAACATGAGTTTATGCATACATATATAAAAACTATGTAAAGCTAGTTTTTCTTAGACTCCTATTTAGTTCTTGTTCTGGAAGAGAAATGCTGTTGGTTACTATGCAGTACCCTTTGGGAAAGAGCCTATATTATTACCACAAAATATTTTTAACTTACACTTCAGTATTGTACTGATACCTTATTAGTTTTATTGGTTTTGCAACTAATGTGGAAATTTTATAATAATCAAGGTAACGTTCACTCATTTATCAAGTTCCGTTTTAATAAAATAAAATAGGGGTTCTATCTTATGCCCTTTCCATCTCACATGTTCTCATGCACCTGAAAATTTGCTGCTCCAGGATGTGCAACTAAATCGGGTAGAGAGTAGAAGGCAAGTGTGTTGCTAACTAACTGCTTTGCTGCCTTTACTATTTTAGGGCTTTTCATCCCCTTAAATTTCACCAAGTTTTATTTTAGGAAATAGTAAGGGTAAAAAAGTGTTCTTTTCTCCCACCCACAGTGTTCTGACTCTGGATGAGAACTGGCTCTCTCACCTAGTGTAGTAGGAGTTTATCTGAGTCAGCTCGTGGAGAATTGTTATTCAGGCCCCACAAATGTCAATAGTACTGTGTGAAACGTGTTTTTAGACTCTTTAACACAACTGACAAAGGCTGAAAATTAGAATGGTCTAAAGTTCTTATTACATACACGTTTTACATTTTAAAAAAAGTTATCTGAGTATGTTTCAATACATGCTGTATCTGCCTCGTTTCAGATAGTCAAAAGGAAAGCCTCACTATTTTATATGGTGTAAGAATAAGGAATGCTGAACTTTCATTAACCTTCTCTAATCTTGTTTGGTACAAAACATCATGTAATTTAGACTCCTTGAAAGCACAGAGCAACTGTGACAACCAAGTGTAAAGGCTTTTGGCAGACATGCTTCTAGGATCATTAAAAACAATTTGCTCAAGAGATGTCTTGTAGCTGGATAAGAAGTACAGCGCAGCAGATCATAAACATATTGTTTCTTGACTGCAGGGCAAGTGCTTATTTGTGCCAGCGATGACCGAGCTTGTGCACAGCTCAGGGAGTATATTATTGCTGGAGCAGAAGCTTTTTTAACAAGGCTGTATAACAAAACCTTCGGAAAGGATGAGAAAGCTGCAGAAGTGTGGATGAAGGACAAAAAAACTATCAAGTCCAAAGGAAATGCCAGACCAGACACAGCACCTCAAGCCAAAAAAGCCAAACTCACAGCTTCTTCAAAACAAAATAAACACAAAAAGCAACAAGACCGGACTATAATGGAAATGATAGGGAAAACTGAGGAGGAAAAAAGAGAGGAGTTAGAGGTGGAAGATAATAAAGAATTGGGCAGTAGCCAAGAAAGCAGTATTGAAGAGACGAGTCCTGAAGATTTCCATATGAACTTACCCTCAGATTGTTACTATGGTATTTTCAAGAACCCACTCACAATTATTCATCCATTGCAGGGTTGCAGCGATCCCTACGCGCTCACTCGGGTACTGCATGAAGTAGAACCAAGATATGTTGTATTATATGATGCAGAGCTAACTTTTGTTCGGCAGCTGGAAATCTACAAGGCCAGCAGGCCTGGGAAGCCTTTGAGGCAAGTTGACTTGGTCAGTCTAATCTTCATCTTAAAAGAAAAAATAAAAGTGCATTTTCAGTGGTCAATGCAGAATGTGCATTTAGTGATTTTTCTTTAGCTACCTTTTAATTCCTGTTTAGTCCTCTTCTTGATTTTAAACAAAAGCATAACGTTAGATTTAACCAAAAGATAATTTTTCCTTCCCAGCAGGTACTTAGTCCCCTAAGAGAAACGTATGTGCTTTAAAAAATAAAGTTAATTCCATTGACCTCTTCTTACATGATCTTAGTGGAAAAAGATTCATTTTGAGGTTGTGATCTCATTTTAAAACCTCTCCAGAAGTATGATTTTTACACAAAAAGCTTCATTTTGGATTTAATTAATTTTCACATTTCCTGCTGTCTTGTCAAGCTGAAGACCACCAATTCAGAAACTGTAACAGAAAAACAAATAAAGGAAAACACAAAGAAAATAAGAAGTTTTTGCGGTTATGCTCAGTTCTGATGTGAGCTGACAGGAAGATTTCTGCATTGTGTATATATAGTTGATACATTTGTAAATTGCAAAAGTCACTCATTAATAGATGTTACAGACTAATTTAAAAATACAGACAACTTAAAATTTAATATACTCTGAGTTTCTGCACTATTTTCATTGATATGGCAGCCTGATGTAGCATTTCTTGAATACAGTAAACTGTAGTTATACCTGCATCTCTCTGAAAATAATTTATGGCAGTTTCTTAAGTCTTAGAATAAAAACACTTTACTTACTACAGTTGAGACACAATTTATTGGCATATAAAATTTTTAGCTTTGGAATTATAATGCTTTATGCTTTAATGATTTCATGAAAATTATTTGCATAAATTTAAAAGAGCAATTGTAATTTTCCAGTCAAAGAATAGTATATATGCAATGTAACCGATAATGGAAGTCAGTCTGGTGGTATTTAGTGTGTCTGTACCTGATATCCAGGTAAGGACTCTAGTGCAGATATAAATGACAGAACTCACAGAGTATATTACATGAGGATAATTAGTGGGTTATTTGTACAATTTATTTTTCATTGCCTAATCAGCATGTGTTGTATCTATCTCCAGCATCAGGTTCCCACACTTCAGAGCAGAAAAGCAGATGTAGTCATGCACGTAGGGGCTAGGAGATGCACCACTTGAAAAAAAAAAAGTAGTAAGAATAAAATCCTATCAGTCTGTCAATATGTACGTCAATTAAAGTATGTTGGAAAAAAATAACTGTGCTGAAAAGCTATAGGTAATTATTCCTTAAGGTAATTACTGATTCTTATATGTTCCATATAAATCCCTATTTGTGGAATAAAACTTAATTTGTTGGTGTGTTCATCTGTGTGATATAAATGACAGCTTGTTCTTTGTAGAACCTGTGATATCCTTGTACAGATATATAATTTTAAAATCTTAGATGGTGTTTTTTTCTAACTCAGGATGACTGCAGATTTTTTTAGTTTGTTTTTTATACATATATATATATATATTCTACTGGGAAGATTATAAAAACAGTGAGAGAGTAACTTCTCCATTACACTGGCTTTGTGTCTTTATTGAATGGCTGACTGAACCTTGAGTCCACTCAGACTGAATCCCAGAATTCCAGAAAGCATTTCTGTCCCTGGGAAAAGAGGGAACACTGGATATAGGGATTTTTGTTGCTGATTTTGGAATATTTTTACAGAAAAAGGTGTTTTCACTTGCCTTTTTTAAGGCACATACTAACTTGTCAGGCACTTACTGCTACTAATCTTAAATACTGTAGTTTATTTTTAACTTAATACAAAGTTTTGGGATCTTTTTCTTTCTTTTCTTTTTTTTCTACCAAACCTGCAGGGTTTATTTCCTCATATATGGGGGCTCAACAGAAGAACAGCGTTATCTCACAGCTCTGAGAAAAGAGAAGGAGGCCTTCGAAAAACTCATTCGGTAACAAAACTAGTTTACTTACCTTTATTATTAATGTTTTGTGTAGCTCCTTTATGTGCTTACATTTTAAATAGTGAAGTTCTTAACTGTGTGAAGGCTTTAAATAAACTTTAATTTCTTTTCAGATGTTAAGATAATTTTCCCATTGAGAATCAACAAAAAGTCAAAACCTTCTTTTCCAAACCACCTGATACTTTATTTATTAATTTTAGGGGGTTTAATACTGAATTTCAAAGGCTAAATAGCACTGCTTGTATTTTTACCCAGTTGACTATGAATTTTATTTCTGTAAATCTGATTTTGTCTGCAGGTAACTTTTCTTGAAAGATATTTCTAAAGCTTTTTACTTAAGTCATTTTGGGGACCAAAACAATTTTTTTTTTATACTGTATAGGACAGTATTTATATTGAGTGTGTCTTCTCACCAGGTCATACTGCTGTTACTAGTCATTAGTTCTTTGTTTCATATGCCCTGAGTTCTAAAAATAAAAAAATCAAATGCTAAAGAGTGGTAACCATTTAAAATAGAGATACAGCATCTAGTCCAACAATCTAGAAAACCTGCTAAATTGCATTTCCAATCAGGTCTATAATTAGTATTAAACTATATATAATTTTACATCTGGGTGAAGGGTATTGAAGTATTTTGATCTATTCTTCTCAAATAATTGTAGTTTTTAGTAGTTTTTTTGTTTGTGGTTCCTTAGAGAGAAGGCCAGCATGGTTGTTCCTGAAGAAAGAGAAGGAAGAGATGAAACAAACTTAGACTTAATAAGAGATGCTAAACCTGCCTCTGCTTCTACTGACACGCGCAAAGCAGGTGAGCAGTTCCTGAAGCTGGGCCACAACTCTAAGCTTTGGAAAAGACCTAGAACTAGTGTGTTCAAATCCTGTCCCAGGTGTCTGGGTGTTAGACACATTGCACATTGACTCCGCAGTCCTGATGGTAAAGAAGCATTATCTCCCTTGCTCCATCCACCTCTGTCTGCGCAATGACAAAGAATTATGTTTTTACTTGAAAATGTGGATTAATGAAGTATTTTACCATTAAGACAGATACTATTTGGATTGTTACTGGGCAGCTTGTTGGTTATGAGGCTGTCTAGTGTTGTTTGTAGTGAGGTGGAGAGAAATTAAAACTGAAGTCTGCAGATAGTCAAAGGCAGTGTCATCCTTGAGCTAGTAAAGGTTGGGGACTTCTTTGATGTTGGCAGAAGAGATTGCCTGGGTAAAAAACTGCAGATTGTGGTGTTTGTCTACTTTCTTTGCCATAAAGCATCTTTTGTTGCAGTTCTAACCACACTTTTGTTCCTTTCTTTTGACATGTGTATTCTGTCTTCACCTTTACAGCTCTGCCCCTGTTTTTCTTTGCTGTCATTTTTGTAGTCCTGCTCTCCTTTACCGTTTTCTCTCTAATCTTTGCTATTATGTCTTTTGCGGCCTTGATGCTGCAGTCTCTTGATGTGTCCTGCTACAGATCTATAGAAGGCTAAGATGGAACTCCTACAATAAAATGCCATATTTCTGTGGGAAACAGAAATAAAAACAATTGTTTGTTACCTTGTTTTCCAGGCAACTTTTTGAAGATTTTGCTGATGCATTAAATAATTTTCATCTACAGTTTAACGTATTTCATTGTCACATATACAAAGCTTATAGTGGAGCTACACCATCAAATACAGTTTATAATTTGGCAACTGGTTTTTGTCTATAACAGTGAAAAATTAAATAAAATCTGGATTTACTATACTGCTGAATTTGTGTAGATGAGTGAGATGTGAAGTCACCCATTACAGAAGCATTGGCAGAACACGGGAATACTATAAAACCAGAGTCTGCGATGATAGGTATTACGTTAACTGTATTTATTTTGCTCTTCAGGTGGACAGGAGCAGAAGAACGTTCAGCAAACCATAATAGTGGATATGCGGGAATTCCGTAGTGAGCTTCCGTCACTGATTCATCGTCGCGGCATTGACATTGAGCCTGTTACTTTGGAAGTTGGAGATTATATTTTAACTCCTGATATCTGCGTAGAGCGGAAGAGTATCAGCGATCTGATTGGTTCCTTAAATAACGGACGCCTGTATGCACAATGCACTTCTATGTCCCGTTACTATAAGCGACCAATTCTCCTGATTGAATTTGATCCTAACAAACCTTTCTCCTTGATTCCGCGAGGCTCTCTACATCAGGAGATCTCCAGTAATGATATTACTTCTAAACTAACCCTTCTTACACTCCACTTCCCAAAGCTGCGTATCCTGTGGTGTCCCTCGCCCCACGCTACTGCTGAACTGTTTGAAGAGTTAAAACAAAACCATCCCCAACCTGATGCAGAAACAGCAATGGCCGTCACAGCAGATTCCGAAATTCTTCCCGAGTCAGACAAGTATAACCCTGGTCCCCAGGACTTTCTACTAAAAATGCCAGGTGTTAATGCAAAAAACTGCCGTGCCTTAATGAACCACGTTAAAAGCATTGCAGAGCTAGTGACACTGTCAAAGGACGAACTCTCTAAAATCTTGGGTAATGCTGCCAATGCCACACAACTCTTTGACTTTATTCACCTGACCTACGGAGAGGCAATATCTAAAGGAAAAAGCAAAAGGTGACTAATGAGATTGTTCAACATAGGGCATAGATAAGCTTTTCTTGCACAGTACTTTGGCAAAGTACATGAAATTTTTTAATAAATGCCCTCTTAAGATAACTAGCTGTTTCTTGCTAATGCTGTCCCATCAATTTTAACACTTGAGTTAATTATTACTGAAGGCATGTTTCAAGATGAATAAAAAATGTTTTTAATAGAGAAATACAAACTATTTTTATTTGTTCTACAGCACTTTAGCCAATTCTGTAGTATCACTGAATCAACTGAATTGAGTTCTTCACCATGTCCGTAAGAATTGAGTGCTAAGACGAATTGAGTGCTAAGACTAATTGATAAAGATGTTTTCTTTTGAAAGTTATGTCTTGTTAAAGCTAAAACTGTACTGTATTTTGATTAATATGGGTGATGCTGCATGATATATCACTTTGCCATTTTTATTAACGTCTTACTCTCTGGAAACTGCTAATTGACAGTGGTGGAGCTATTTGAAACACGTCATGGTCTTTTGTCAGAGGAGTTTGTTTAGGAGAACATACTTGGACTCCATCATGAATTTTAGAGCATTATCATAAGCCTTTGTCACAGTAAATCATAATTGTATGGTATGTTCTACATCATATTTGCTTACTTTACTGGAAGTTATACTTCCTTTCTTGACATTCCAAAGTCAGTACAGCTTTGTCTTGCTTGGTTTTGCAAAGCACGCTCCTTTGGTCTAGCCTGGATAGAGATTCTGTGGTGGCACCATACAACTTAATTCCCAGTGTGCCTTCCTTACACTTTTAAGATGCTTTCATTTTTTTAGTCAGTTTTGATAGCTCTTTCACCTCATTCACTTGAAAGTGAAAAATCTAGGTATAGCATTGGGACTATTATATTATATCGGAGCTTATTTTTTCTCATAAAATGCAATAGTTTTCTAAGTAAGGTTTTCCAAAAGTTGACAGTTCTTCCAATATTGTCTTCTTTCTTTGTCCTATTGTACTTGCATCTTCATGTCTTAAATAGACCATCTGTTAATAAATTCTGTAAAACTATTGTCACCTGGAAGATAAAACTTCTAGCATTCTATGTAGACTGTTACTCTTTTGATAGCTTGTGAATGTGTATATTGTTAAAAACATATTCTATACTGAACTTTGATATGACAATTATTTAACAAATGGCCATTGCCAAAAGGGTTGGTCCTGTGTCGTTACATGCTAATGTATTTACATTAGCATTTACAAAATCTTTATCTATAATGACTTGCACTTACGTATTTATACGATTCTAATGCTAACAACAGATCAATATAATCTCCATCATTGAAGGAGAAAGTATTGGGTTTCTGTATTCAGGTTCAGTAAAAACTATACTGTGCACTCTCAGGTTTAATGTTTGCTGTGTATTTTAAGTGTGAATGATGAATTTGTTACCTTAGAGTCCACAGCTGAGCTGTGACAGATTTCCAAAGTGAACATTTTGCTGCAGATGCAAATTTCAGTATTAAATACATCCATAACAAGATTAAAATCTGTTAATTATTTTGTTTCTCATTTGGCTGTATTGATATCGGAACACTTTTATTTTTAGTGCGTGGTTTATAATAGGTCTTATGGTTTCTATTTCCATATATTCTAATTTATATTATCTAATATAAAAAGAAGTCTTTCTGTGAGACTTGTGCCTATTCAAAGCAATAAGCTCAGAGATGCTCAGAGTTGAGAATGCCTTTAAATCGGTGCTAAGAGAACTGAAAAACCAGAGTGAGAACATAACTATCCTGTGT
Source organism: Tringa solitaria (assembly GCA_026413425.1). Lineage (NCBI taxonomy): Eukaryota > Metazoa > Chordata > Aves > Charadriiformes > Scolopacidae > Tringa > Tringa solitaria. The sequence goes on from JAOXJM010000071.1 coordinate 11,375,050, forward strand.
GCATGGCCTGTCGAGCCTGATTCAGAAAAGGAGAACTGAACAACCTTTGAAAACATGTTTTGTTCATCTATTAGCATCGTTAAGTTGTTACCGAGCTGGGGGGGGGGGGGGGGGTGGGTGTA
>JAOXJM010000071.1:11375271-11392308 GCA_026413425.1 Tringa solitaria
GGTTGGGTGTACTGCATCTTGGCTTTGTCAGTGGGTTTGGTGGGTTTTTTGCTTATATTTGTATAAGGTGAAAATGAAGGGTATACGTAGAAGTTATAAAGTTGTAGCTTTGTGTTGTATGCTAGATCAAAGTCACATAATACAATTTTAAAAATAAAAACATTTGTCTCTAAAGCTTTCCTTAGTAATCCAGAATTCCAATTCCATGACTGTAAGATAGAATCCAAAAGCAAACATCTGCCAAAAAATAGTTTTTAAAGGAGTACGTTATTTATATGTCAAACAGCATAAAGAAATGTAACTGAGGGCCGTTAAAGAAACTTGGCATGTGTGGGCTTACCAATTGACAATTGTTATTTCAGGCGAGCAAGGTTTACTATCCTTTTATAAAAGCCATTTTAGGATAAATTTCTCCTTAGCTCTTACTCAAAAATAGTCTAAATTAAATTAATATTCAATTGATCTGTTTTCCACAATATGTGGTTTTAAGAAATGCAAGTAGGGTCATAAACCAGAAAGCTCAGAAACTTGCTCTAGGATTTTGTAATACTTTATAACTTACTTCACATGTTCTCTCTTTCTTGACGTAATAGCAAGAATTTTGGATATTTGCGGAATTGACTCAAAATAAGCGTAACCCCTTTTATGTTTTCCATATGGAGTCCTTAATAGCTACTTTAATGTGAACTATCTTCTTGTGTTGAAAAGACTCACTGGCAATATTATGCACTAATGTTTTTTTAATTTGCAATTGTATACACTTTTTTCCCAAAGTTTTCCAATTTTTTCTATAGTGAGCCTTTCCAAAGCTTCCTCTCTCAAATAATCTTCCTAATATCCTGTTCCACAGTTGACTAGCACCCTAGTCGAGAATGGGACATTACTGAAACATGTATTTGACAATAATACCTCTCACTTTTTATTTCCAATTTATTCTAAGTTCAGCTTCAAACCATGAGAAATAATATCCCTCATCTACAAGATGATGGGGGAGAGGTAAAGAGAAAATCTTTTTGATGTTTATCAGTTAAAAATAACTGATGACAGCAAGTTTGGTGAGGCTGGTAACACGGAATTGTTGGGTATATCTCTTGTAATCTGGAGTTGCTTTTGTCTGTTTAGTTTTAAATTGAGATTCAAGTTCTAACATGTATGAACGTGAATGGTTGTGTGATTCATGAGGTACAGAATGATGCCAAAGACTCTTAAGTATTTAGTAACAGAAAGAGTACCTTTAAACCTTCCTCCCCCCGCCAGCCACTAAAAATGGGATCAGACAGTGTCACAGTGAAATTTGACCCAGAATGTCATTGAGAGATAATTCAGAGTTCCTGTCCTCGCTGGCTTCAGTTGATGAAATACTGACATTTCACATTGTTCATTTCTTAGCTTTAGCTTCTCTTAAGACTCCTTAAGGGGACCAGTATCATAATGACTGAATAAAACACTTAGCTTTTTTCCCCACTAACTTGATGCAGCTGACATAAATACATACATACATATAAAACAAGGCTTAGAAAAAAATGATACTAAATAAGAGGAAACTAAGACGATCCTGTAGAAAACAAACACTTTAACGCTATTATCTCCCTCTGTATTCTATTCCTGGAATCAGCCAGTAGGTTCTGGGGGAAAAATAATGTGCTCCAATATAAAAGGCCAAAGAGAGAGAGAGGATATACACGACTGACTAAATGTTTTGATAAGGTTGTACAAGGAAATACTCCAATAAAGCTTCAGTGCCATTTTTTATTTTGAGTACAAAATGTTAAGAGTTCATCTCCCAGACTTTTCAATACAAACAGGCTGGCTGTTTTTTTACTTGAGTTTTGATCAAGTAAAAAAAATTTTACAAGCTTCTCCACAATAAATTAAAAGGAAGAAATATTCTCAGCCACAGAGTTTTGAAAACAGGGGAGAAATGTTCAGTAGCTTGGCTAGCCAATACTTAGCGAAGAGATGAATTCTTTAGTCTAACTGAACTGAGTAAGGGTAACCAGGGCTACTACACTGCTATGGTGATCTGTTGTCTAAACAGAAAATGTTGCTGCAATATATCAAAATGGGCCTGCACATGTACTAATTTTATTGTTGTTCTTTAGAGCATGGCAAAATTCTCTTAATCCCCAACTCCTATAAAGCAGTCTTCCTAAGAATATTAAATTGGGGTGAAATAAGACTATTTTCTTAGTCTGTATTTCACCATAGTTCTGTTTGTATGACCTTCCCTCTGTAAGTAAAAATATAGATTTCATTTCTACTGTCACTCAGCACTACTTTTCTCCTTCAACTTCACCATCTACTATCAAAGAACCACAGACTGTAGTTATTAAACAACTGACATTTTTACCAAACTGGAATTGTTATTCAGCAATGCAATCTTGTTCTTGAGCTCCCAGCTTCTTCCTCAACTCTTAGAATGGCACTTAGATCATTCACGTTTTTGTTCTTTGTTTATGAAAAGAGAATGGTCAGGTGGCAAAAAAAAAAAAGTTTTGCAACTGACTTGCCTTTTTTAATGGCCACCTTTCTCACAGAAGTTTGTTCAGCAGATCACAATAAATAGTCTTTTTATGGAGACTCAAAGTAACTTCACACATAAGTCTTTTTCTCTTTGTAAGACAGTAAGGTTTACCATGAGCTAGGTCCAAAGAAGACTCAATACAATTTCAGAAGCTATTAAGCTAGCAACCACAGCTGGGACTACCGACTAAAGGATTTTAGTCAGGGGCCTTACTTGAGGATTTTCAAGAATGCCAGAGAGTAAATTTATAATTTTTGAGGGTAGAATTTTCAAAATCACTACTAAATCTATCACATATGTACTATAAATGTATAAAGGTTTTATTTTTAATTCACCATTCCCCACCACTCCAGCTTCTCTTTGACAACTATAGCTCAACCGAATTCAAATTCCATCAACCCCACCTCAGAAAGCTCACAAGTATGTGCTGGAATATTGCATAATTGGATTAGAAAGAAGAGAAACAAATTTCCACCTGTAGGTTCAGTGAAATAATTCTTGTTTCTCTCTCTTTAGTGACTGCTAAGTATTGTCCACAGAAACATACCAACATTCAAATTTCAAAGACATAGAAAATGATCTCCCAAGTGACTCAAAGCCCAGGAGTTTGCCCAGCAAAACTGGCACATAATGCCTAAGCTTGTCATTGCTGTATTTCAGCCCCCCCTAAAAATAGGTAGTATAGTTCTAATTTGAGTTATCTGTATAGAGCTACCCAGTTCCCATTAGTGTACACAGAGGGACACACACATTGTCATCCATCTTCTGAACATCCTCTGCCTTCAGAAATGCTGATTAAATATTGCTGCAGTTTGTGATGTCTATTGAGCACAACTAACACCGAGTTCTTTGCAAGAGTGGCTGGACTGGAGCCTTGTCCCGTATTTAATATCCAGGGGCTTATACAAAAAATGTATTGTACTTCATTGTCATTTTGGTCTCAGACATGAGGCGCGTCACACTACGAAAACTGACATAGAGAGAAAACACAGAGCAACAGGATGGCAGTTCTGCAACATGTAGTTCTTGGTTTTACCTTGGATTTTTTTTAATTTTTTTTTAAGAGATTAAAACCAGGCCAAATATAGATACAATAAAATTATAATCAGTTGATTTTATAAATTATTCCCAACCCTGGAAAACTTTCAAAGCATTTTTTACATACAACAAAATTCTTGGAATCTTATGCATAGATAGCAGAAGTTGCAAACTTTCTTGTGCCATTTATCTCTTATGGCCCTTTTAACAAATTGCAGTAATACAACTATCAAGTTTTCAGAGCCTACAAAAACTCATATTCTGTGCATAATCATTTAAATCAGGACTTGGGAGATCTGCAACACCAAAAATATTAACAGCATGTCTCTTACTTTCGTCTAAATTTTCTTCAACAAAATCCCCCTATCTAGCTCTTCCCATTATCAAGACATGCTTTGTTCCTGCTTCAGCTATAAAATCAGTGAATGTTAAGTGTTGGAAAGAGCTATGGTCTTTAAAAATCAACATGTATTCGTGTTAAACTATTACATGACCCTAACTGCTAAAGTCTATGTAATCCACCTCCTTCATTTTGAAGTGTATCGGTCCACTTTTTCTATAACTTATAGAATGTCAAACTATATTAATAATGCTTGCAGTCTGGAAGCACTATGTTATGACCACCAGTTGGAGACGAGAGACACTCCTAACACAGAGCTGGCCAATATGTGAGTGCTCAGAGCACCTTCAGCTATACCACAACAGCAAAAATCTACACATCCTTCAAGAATACTCCTGCCTGTACCAAATACGAAAAAATACCTAGAAAGTTTTGAGGCATGTCCCATGCAAATCTTGGTGCATGAGTTCCTATCTATACAGTCTTAAAGATAGTGAAGATACCTCAACCAAGCCTTGAATTGCAGTAATAAATCTGCTTTATTACAGTTCATATAATTACTATTGTAAATTAGGGCTTTCTTAAATATTAGCATTATATTGCACATCACTAGCTGACAAAAATCATCACCAAGATTTTCTTTTTCACTTTAAATTTTATGTGACAGAAGGTTTGAATGATCACATACTAAGTCATCTGAATTTTTTCCATAAACTGTTACTGATATTAAAATGTAGTGGTTTTTTTTTCTTTCTCAGCCCAATCAGATTCTTAGGGATCCCTAACATATTTCTAGTGGCTTGAATAACACATGCATTATTACCCAAATAGAGGAATTTTGATGGTTATGCACCGGGAATCTCTGACTTTCTTTTACTCGTTATCAACTTTGTGGATAGCATGCAACATTACACATAGGCATTTGCACTTGCACATCCACACACAGACACAGAGCATCTGCTGTGTATGAGCCTGCACATCTTCAGTGTCCGTGTCTTGGAAAATGACCCTGAAAAAGTAAGCTAGGCGCATCCCTGTTTCTATATATAAAACTGTTTGTTTAATTGGTGGACTGCACCAAGAATAAATAATGAGGTAATTCTGAAGATCATTCCCAGAACAGTCAGCTAGGATTGTTTCTGCAAGTCAGAGCTATCTCCTCTCCTTTGTTTTGTTTTGTTTTGTTTTGTTTTGTTTTGTTTTGTTTTGTGGGGTTTTTTTAATGCTTTCATTTTCTGAAGGTGAACAGCTTTCTACCTAAATGCAATTTTAGGAACAGTACAATGCTTCAAGAATGAACCATGCTGAACATATGTGAGGTTTTGGAGTGTCTGTTTACTGAATATAAAAACTGTTAAAAATTCAAATCCCGAAACTGGATCAAGGATTCTAAGCAGGTTGGAGATAAGTTCCTTCCATAGATGAGTTTATACCTTAAAAATCTTAACTTCCATATCCCTCCATATGCTTTTTCACTTCCGAGATGCTGTTATTTATTACCAGTTTAAGGTAAAAAGTCTTCATTTCAGTAAGTGTCTAGTGATATTTTGAGTAGCACACACTGAAATTTCTCTTGATTCCTGGGACGATGCACTGATTTGCCCTAAGCCAGTCTCAGCCACGTGCAGTTCTGCCTCCAGTATAGCTTTGGCACCCAGCATAACACTGATCCTATGGCACTAACACACCAATGAAACCTTTCCAGAAGCCAGTTTCATCTTCCCCTCTGGGTTGTCTATAACCACCCTGTAAAGAGGAAAGCTGGGGATTAAGCGGTGGCATGGAGTCAAGAACCAAGAAGTTACTGTTTTGCCGCAAGACTTTTTCAGTTCAAGTCCCTGTTCAACAAGTGAGTTTCAGATTCAGGCTGGCAGGCAGGATCCAGCTCAGACCTAGAAAATTTGGATTTCTAAGCAAACTGTAATTAGCTTCACCCTTATTGTTAGGGTTACGCTGCTAAAACTGGCAGATTCCAAAATAGGATCAGGGCCAAATCAGTTATGATCTGTATTTATTTATCTAAAAGGCTCATGTGGACTTAATTTGCTATTGTGTGTTAAGAAATAATGAATAAGTAGAAAGGATTATGAACACATGTTTGGCCTAGACAGGAAAAGAGAATGCTCCCATAACTTCGATTTTGAAATGTCTTATTTCATCATAAGCTTAGCTTTCAAAGCTGACATGGGGATTTTGGTATATTATGCCTCATTTTCAACTAATTGCATCTTAACCAAACATCCAAACCTTCAATTTGGAAGATCAAATTAGCAGCTGTATGATGGGGTTTTTTTTTTCAAATGTACACAGATGCCAAGTGGAAGATCTAGACATCTTATAAGTACTGTATAAAATAGATTTAAATAGAAATGATAACTATTTAATCAACTTTAGCCAAGGAAGAGGGAAACCTGTTGGGAAGAAATGGTTATGCAACCCAGGAAAGAGGAGAGAGGAGAGAATCTTCAGCAAAGGAGACTTGTGTCTTTTCCCCTCTTCTTACATTAACACTTTCACTTTACCTCTTTGCATTTAAGAATATGTAAAAATCTACGCTTACTGCACTAGCTATTAATTATTTAATTATTTAGCAGTTCTTATAATGTACCTTTTTAGGAGTCAAAAGTTGTTCTTCAAATGCAGACAAATAATCCGTACACCAGACTATTTTATCTTAACTGTAAAAAAAAAAAAAAAAGGCAAGAAAATAAATTCAAATGCCAATAAACAAGATTATTAGCAAATAAAATAAACACTAAATTAGATATTCAATTATTTATAAATCTGCAGCTTAGGTTCTACTTCTATTTCATTTTATGAGAGTGTATTATAAGAGTAATCAACATAAGAAGAATTAATATTTCCCAGGCCTTTTTCATTGCTTGTAAAGGTTACAGTTTTGTAACTGTGCTTATTAACATCCGCTCTGCCCTTCAAGCTATCTGTTAACATGGGGAGAGCACAAAATTGCTGCTAACACTAAAGGATTTCCCATAGATAGCAAAATTTGATTAATTTATATTAAAATAGCATTCAATTATCTAATACTTTCCAAACATACTATACATAGCTGGGACTCACTTTACTCATTTTACGTAACAATATTACTCCACAATGTGTTCATGTATCAGACCGGTTGCTCATCAACCCTATCCCAATTTTTATCATTACAAAGCCACCTTAGTTCCCAGTTAGCGCTATGCCAAAGAAGTCTAAAATTCTTAATCTGGGACTGCACTATCTCCAAGAGAAGAAGATGGGCTTCTTTTCCTCACTGGAACCAGTATTTGATCATGAATAGCTCACAACATCGAACACTACTTGGCCGTATCTCCACACTACATGTGGTTCAAAAAGTCCACAAGGTACAAACTGGTGGTGCCTGGGAATACATCATCTAGTCTTCCTTACACATCCACTTTTTAGTCCAGTGTCAGAGAAACAGTATCAGGCAAGATATCATCTGATGGCATATACCAGTTAAATATGATGCAAATCACTGCTTCCTTGACTATTTATGCAAATTAATTTTTCAGTTGGCTATGAGGTGCTTATATTTAAGCCTACCAAATTGATTAATGACTTGGTCAACATAAGTTTTGGTTCACATGGAAAGCATCTGCAGATAAATAAATAAAACACTACTTGCCAATTTATAATATTGTATTTATGCTTCCGCCCTGTGCATGCTGAATGATGGCAGTGGCAAGTGAATCAGATGGGAACTTTACAGCTCCCCAAATGCCACGATCTGAGAGTATGTAAATACTTATAAAATAAAGAAGTTGCAGAGGAGGAGTTACAGCAAGGGCTGGTGGTGAATGGCGCTAGATGAGACAGAAGTGTGTCCTTAATAAAGCAACCCTCTACAGGAACTGTGTAGTCTGTGGTGTTCTTCCTTCCTTCCTAGGACAACTTTGTGTCCTGCTCCATGCAGAGCAGTACAGATTATATACTGCACAGTGGGACAGAGAACTGAAGAAGCCTGAGCTAGAGTTCTGCAGCTGAATCACAGCTGCATCAGCATGAGTAGGGGTGATAATAAAACTAGGCTACACGACTGAGCCACTCACATAGTCCTAATCCCAAGGAACAAGCAGAACAGGGATATGAAAAGGATGGTGCTTAAAAGGTAGGATGAAGATGAATAATCAATTTTCAGGGAGTGCAAAATGATGTGATCACCTTCAGATTTTCCCCATCTGTTGCTAAGCAGCATTCTTTAGTCACAAGCTTTGACTTACAAAATGAACAGCAGCCTCCGCATATTTTGCTATTTTTACATTTTAAACTGTTCTTTTGCCAAGCTTTCATTATAACTATATTTAAAAATGCTCTAGAACAAAATAAGATGGGCACTGAGATATCTGCATCCCTTGGGACACGGTCTCAGTTACTACCTGGGACAAGTAGCCCATGGACTGCCCAGTCTCCAATAAGGAATTAGAAGAACCCACGTACCAAATCTACCACGTATCAAAGTAAATGCTTTTTTTGCCTCACAGGCCTGAGCTTTACATGAGATATTGAACTTGCATCATGGAAAAGGCAAGAGTATCATACATTTGGATTTCTATATTCATCATCAGTTTCAATCCACATAAACAAACCCCAGAATTCCTCCCGTGGTAGTGGTGAATTAATTGTATTAATTCTTTCAATCTGTACTAAGGATGTTGTTCCAATGATCAGACATCCATTCAATGCCCCAGGCATTCTGACAAAAATTAAAATTAAATCAACCACCTCTCTGTGTGAAAAATTATCTCTCTCATTTAATTAGAAATAAAGGGCTGGCTGCCAATGTTCCAAAACTAAATACCAAACATCCCCACTGCAAACACTCTCCTCAGATGCCTTGATGTACAACCAGAAATTTCAAAAATCCTCACTCTTGAAGATCAAAAGAAAGAATTGACAAAGAGTTCAGGATCTTCCACAAACCATGGGCTACTAATAACTCACACCTAATTCCCATGTGTCTGCAATTTAACACACTACACTGGTACCTCAGTTAAGCAAAATGACTAATCATTTTAAATTGTGAATTGACTGTCACCTCTATCTTCTTCAATATTAATGAAATAAACAAATCATGAAGTAAAATAGAATAACATTTCCAACCCTGTGGAGTGTGTGGCCTGGAGCTGAAGATGCCTCGCAAGGAGAGAAAAGACATAGTCAATAGTTACAGCAGGTCTCTTCCTACGTTTCTACAGAAAAGGCAGAAGGTTTTGAGAGGTCTGCTAAATCGGCACCAAGGTGATAAATTACATTCTTTTCCTGCTAGTTTCTCTACTGGGTAGCAGTAAATAAGACTATAGCTATTACTGTGAGAGTTGCTTTTTTTTCGTTTTTTCCTTCCCACTGGCAAGAGACTGACTAGATTCTTGAGTTCTCTGCCCAACCAGATAATGTATCTTTAGCTCTCTAGAAAAACATTTCCCAAAAGGATATCCCAGAAGTTCCCTAAGTCTCCTTGGCTAAAGGCAGCAGCCTTTAGAGCCACACCATTAAGAACTGCTCCTCATACAGCCACTGCCCCAAATCCGCACACATTAGTCTATGTCTTTTCATGTCCTTCCAGATGCCTCAGCACTCACAGAAGCAACAATTCTCCCTGGCCCCATCATCTAGCTATATCTCCAAAATTTGAGCAGCTGCATTGTTCTGCCACTCTTTAGACCACCACTGTTTTGGCGTATTGAAGAATATTTTTGTTTCAAATAAATTAATATATGGTGCAAAATAGCTTTAACAACCTGGGCATTTATATTCAGCTACTGCCTGGAAATAGCTGTGGATATATACCTTACATCTACATAAGAGTATGTCCCAAGCCATTTTTTTTGCAGTACAGAAGTCAACAGTGCCTTTTCCCCTCTTTTTTGTACACTTGGAGAAAAGAGAAACAGAGATTGTTGGGTTTTTGTTGGTTTTTTTTTTAATCTTTGTACACCTCTTTCTTCCCCCATCAGCTGCTGAGTAAAAGGACAGGAAACAGGCAACAAAACCCTCAGCCTATGGGTAGGTAGACTCCTCTTGCCAACTCAATCTCATCCCTGCAAGCCTCCAATTTCTGCAAAACTGCAGGGCTATGGCTGAGACATGAAAGAACAGCAGTCTCTGGCATGCTTCCTGGTGCTTAGGCAAGATGAGAAGAGGCATGAGGAGGCAGCAGAGGCGGAATACACACGTGTTCAAAGGTGGGGCTGCATCTACACAAGAGGAAAAACAGGCAGAAAAGTCTAATGCCAGGAAATGGGGCTGATACAGGGGATATAGGTACCCCATAGGAAGAAATAATGAAAGAAGAAAAAGGAAAGCTATTAGGAAGATTAGAGAAAATAAAAGGATGGAAATACGTGATTGGGATAAACTGTATATCCAGACTATGTGTACAGCTGGCAGACTGTAACAAACCATTTTTTTTGAGCCATACTTGACTCTTGGTTTTTGATTTTTAGGAGATAACATGTAACATTTATACAGGAAGTCAAAAACTCAGTTAAAGAAATATAAGAATTAGCTGTGCATGGTAATAAAGATAAACTATAGATACAACTTCTGTTCTGTTCAGGTACCATAGAAAAAGCTAGCTATAGATATGTTTAGGCAATCTGGTTATAATCAATGACAATGACTGCTTGTTAAACAAAGCACTATTATAATGACCTATGCATTACTATCATTGTTGAAGTCAGGTCAAGTGCAGACCTCAGTATTTTTCATAGGTTAAGAAAAGGTTCAAGAACAGTATTCCAGTTGCATTTATTTCAGAAGATTATAAATTTTTCAGTTTTTCAGAAGCAAAGGTATTTAATGAAGGTTCACCTTTAATGTTTGCTGGTTGGTTTGTTTGCTCTTTAATTTGGAATAAGTAAAAATATAGGTTCTAAGCTTTTAGTATTACCATCATTAACATTCAACCATCAAACACAAATGAAAAAATAGAATTTAAATGCCATTAATAAATATTTATTTTTTGTGACAGACTATTCAAGCTTCAATGCAAGACTGAATTTACAATTAATATAAATAACTCCTGTGTGTGCTACTGCTACAACCTGATGTAGTAACAGTCAACGTTCATGAGTTATAATTATTTTCTCAGATGTAACCCTAAGTGTAATAATTTTTTCTTTTACAAGAACCCATTGATGACCTCCAGTGAGCTCCATTCAATAAGGTCAGCATAACTACAGTTGGCAATGGAGACTAAAACCGCTTGCAGGATCACTGCTTCCGGACATTGAGTCCCCTCTGTATAATCACTGGGCTAAAGTCATTGTAAGCATCTCTAGAGAATACAAAAAAAATATGGCAGAGACAAGGTCAGCCTACTGGTTCTGTAACATGGCTGTTTCAAATTAATAATGGTTTATGTACTTATTTATCCTACTAATTTAACCAGTTATCTGGTGGGAGATTTGGGGGTTTTTTGTTTGTTTGTTTGTTTTTTTCTTAGCTATCATGCTGATAAATGCTGTCTTTTTCTCTTTCAATTTCTTTGTCATACAGAAATAAGAACTGGTACTGTGGTTTACACTAAAAGTCAGCATGCTCTGACATGCTCTGGTAGTCCTGCCTTGGCGGAGGAGTTGGACTAGATGATCTCTATGGTCCCTTCCAACTCCAGAAATTCAGTGAAATTCAGTGAAAAATCTAGACCAGCATCCTTGCTCTAAGAGCAGCCACAACGGGACACTTTACATAAACAATCCCATCCCTCATTTCCAACTCCTTAAGGAGTTGTTCACCTGTGAGAGAACCAATGTGTTTTAACTACGCTGCCATCTTGTAAGAGCCTTTGTTACAGGAGTGTCAAAAGCTTGTTCAAATCTAAGTAACACTGTATCATTTTGTTCACTTCCCCTCAGTTATTTGAAATAACTCAAAAGCACCTTTGAAGAAAACTCTTCTGAGAAGGGAGTAATTTTTACAGTGCATAGCATATTTTGTCAACCTTATTTTGATCTCAGGCCTTTAAGGGATATATTGGAATATAATAGTTACTATTTATATGACATTAACAGAAGCCATAGTTCTCAGCCTAGTTTCAAAATAGCTTGCTCAGTTGTAAACAAACTGCACCACTATTCTGTAATCCTGCAAGTTACACTGCAGAACTGTGAAATTTACTCAATGAATTCTACCAAGGAATGAAATACCCCCCATCAAATGCACAGCTGACATCTGGCTTTGGGAGCTAAGGCTAAGAATTGCATTTATTTTTCTGCAGGTAGTCCAAATCTGGGGATACAGCCTGCCAAAAATGAAAGAGCACAGATGGTAGATATTTGCAAAAGCTAAGATATCCCCTACTTAAGGACTTACTGAAAGAAATAGGGATTTATCTCTTTGGAAAGTAAAAATAAGGTAACCATGTCTGTTACTAGAAAGTTTCCTCTACATCCTCCTTCTCACTTTAGCTAGGACAAATTTCCTAACAACAAGCAATTTCTGCAGTCATATCTGCAGTCATATTTGAACTTCTCTTGAGCTTCAACATTAATTGTTCCTCTGTGGACTGTGGATGCTCCATAGATATGCTAGAGAAAAATGGAACTACTTTCTGAAAAAAATACCCGAAGAAGTGACCAAGTATTACAAAATGCTTTTCTCAGTATGTGAATTCTAATAATGTGTAATTAAACTTCTTACAGGCTAATAATTTGATAACCATTCCTGTTGACCAAAGACCACATATCCTATGTACTAATTGCAACCTGAACAGAAAAAAACCCAAAGTGGTTCACAGGTGCTCCTGGGTAAAGGGAGATTTAGAGTAATTCTCTAAAAATGTTTAAATTTTAATCTCATTTGCAGAAATTGATTTTATGTATATGAATATATTATTTTCAGTGCTTCAATGATGCACTTTCAACATATTCTAAAGCAGCATTTAAATCTCTTAACAGCTTCAAGACATTCTTATGGCTTTAATAACAAAAAAGAAATAAAAATTATTGTGTTTAACATAATTAATTTGTATGGAATTTCTGTTTGTCAAGAGGTGTAACTTTATGATACACTTCATCTCAGTGGGTGCTAATTGGCAAGGTTACCTATGAGTAAAACCTTGCCTCTGAAATAGTGTAAATTTGGCTATGTTTTAAACTAAGTACTTCAGTTATTTGTGTTAGCAAATACAGGCTTTGAGTGCTTTCTTGAGAAGGATGTTACAAATAAATGTCACAATGCCTGAAGATTAGGGTAACGAGAAAAACATTACTTGAAAATGTACACTAACATTTTTTTAAAATTCTTCACTAGAGTTTACACAGAACGTGGTTTGATTGAGTGGTATATGCAAATTTCCTCCCCAGAGAGCTAGTGTGATTCTGGCATAAGTTACCAAATATTTATATATCAGAAAAAGAGAAACAGACTAGAAGACCTGCAGAATACAGGCACTGTAGGACAATGTCTTTCTATAAACAGCAGTAGCAAGTTATTATTGATAATTAGTCAATCAGACACACTGGTTATTGTACTAGCAGTGGTGAAATTCCATGTTCATATGGAGCTATATATACAGGCAGGAGTGACAGAAAGACATTCTTAATATTTCCGGACAACAGCTTTTTATCTCTATTAACCCATTAATGGACTTGTTGGTCTAGAAGACATATAATAAACCCTCTATTTTCTAATACGCTTGAGAAAAGAAATGATGGAAAGCTTTTGGAAAAAAAAACTGAAATGGCTTTGAGGTTTCAAATGTAAGATTTTTACAGATACATCTCAGACAAGTACACTGATGATTTTACTACTACTGCTTGTATTTGATGTGACTTTAAGCCATAAAACCAAAAAAACTGTATGGGTAAATTTGATAATTCTTGTGCTAATTTAAAATTAATTACAGTATATTTTTATTGTATGTTTTAAATAATAAATTGTCTTTATTAACAACTCTGAACACAGTGTTTACATCTCTAGAAGAATCAAATTCTTTATATAAAGCCTGTACTGGAACTGGAAAACATCTGTAGTTTCTGAATAATTTCTAAAAACAATTTTGCATTGTTTCATTAAATAAACAATCTTTCCCTAAAATATTCAGCTTACAACTGCATGATGGAGTATGTATATGTTATAAATAATAATGAATATTTTTATTTGTGTATTAATTTGGGTATTAAAATATTGACATGTCATTTGTCTGCTTTTCATGTTTAGCAGTTTCTAAGAGTGGTACACTAGTTTGAAAGCAACAGAGTGAAATTGGGTCCATCTGTTCAAAGAGCAACATTACTCCAGCAATTAAAATCATTGTACCTCTATTTCTTATGCTTTACTTCTGTTGTAAGAAAGAGAATAGAGAGTTCATTATTATTCTTGGAAGCAATAGCTGAGTGCTCTAGTTGAACTTTTCTGTAATAAGAAGGAAGTGTTGTACATGTTCATGCCCAAGACAGGAAAGGTGGTGCTCAAAAGACAGGAGCTATTGTGTGGAGCTGGACAATTTCCATACAGCAGTTTTATGGGAGAAACTATTTTCAAGTAGTTATTTGCTGCTTTAAACATGTCTTCCTTTTCACTGGCAAGTATCACCATGTTGTTTTAAAAAGCACAAATACCTTCAAGGAATGACTATCAACTGTGTTTAATGTCAACCTTTTAACACACCTTTGCCTCTGATAAAGGAAAAAAAGGTGAAGAGGCAGACTGAATTTTGTCAACATAATCTCTCTGTAGCAAAGGGGTATCTTCTGTTTTCGGGTAAACAGAAAATGAAGAATTCTTTGTGAACGGAAACCATTCCAAAAAGACTAATACAGCAAATATTCCTGTTATTCAGTGCATTTGAAGGAGAAAAAAAAGTCCTAACATTATTTCTTTGGCCTAATTATTTGCCATCTCTTCTTCAGTACCATTCACACCCAAAATTCTTTGCTAGAATTTATATTATAAATCTGTTTCCCCCCCATTCCTTTCAGTTTTGTGTGCACTACCAAATTGGTAGGTGAGGGTTTGGGGTTTTTTGTTTAATTATTAGTTTTCCTATAACTCTTTAGACCAACTTTTTACTCTAAAACATTAAAAAATTAGAAGAAGTTATGGGAGAGTGCAGCACCAAATACTTAGTAATTTTGAAGGATAATACACATGTTCTAGGCATGATCATTGTGATGACCTGATGAAGCTTCCTTGATTTCTCCTTAGAGACTGAATGTAAAAAATAGAGATGGAGCTATGTTTGGTTGAAGCCCTTGGTTTGTCTCAAAACACAATTATTGCTAAATAAGAATCAGTTTCTAAAGGCCTTTAATTAATCCCTACAAATTTCTGAGGATGTTAAAAGCATTTTCCCATGCAAAAAAAAAAACAACCTTGAACTAAAGGTATCCTAATGGTCATTCCACTGCACAGTTCTTTTTATCAGTCTCACCCAGTTCTCTGTTACATATATCTCCGTTACTTTTTCTACTGTTTTTAGCTGTTTGGTCTTAATTTGTCCTGAATTTAGAGTATAATTTCTCTCAGTTTGAGAAAATGATGTTTGGACACAAAAGTCATCCATTGAATTTGTATGTTTATAATTTCTCTGCCTTAGTTTTGAAATTTCTAGGACCTTTTCCAAATATCATAACGGCAAAGCAGGACTAAGATCTTAATCTCTGTGCTATTATACACCCTTTTTCCATTTTCTTAGAAATCTGAAAATTCAGCTATAAATTGGTTTTTATTCAATTTCACCTTAATTGCTTTATCATCCTAATTTGATTAATTAAATGCTACACATTGAGTACTTATTTGTAGTTCTTTGCATTTCCGGTTTTAACAGCAGACTCACGTCTGAACTACTTTATTTGAAGGGTGACAGAAGTAAATCTGGAACTAATTACAGGTTTTAATGAGATATTTACACAGTTCATTGCTAAGTTTCCGGGTCATTGCTGGTTTTAGTTCGTTTCTGAAATTGGATAAAATCTGATTAGCTAATTGTAATCTAGAGGAATGTAAGAGATACATACCCTGTTCTAAAATGCAAAACAAATAATAACCCTTCCAAACCATCTAATTTGAACAAGAGATTCTTTAAACGTCCAAGCATTAGTCTACAATCGCATAATGCATGTTTGTGTTCCGTTTGTCTGTGGTACCACTGCTGAACAAATGCATTGAAAAACTCTTTGGTGCTGGGAACCATAAGCACGATGAGCGAGCACCTGGACACGAGCAAAGTGCAAATAAGAAAAAAGCTGCATGAGACCATTGCACCAAGTGGCAGCTCAATTCTTAATCCGTGAGCTAAAACAGCACAAAGCAAAGGCAGAGTTGCATAATTATGGGCTTGATGCAGTGTACTTCTGGGATAGGACTAGCTCGGTATTAGTAAAACTCCATTTGTTAGTAAGATACTCGCTGCTGTGAGCATAATGTTGCACAATACATGCAACAAAGTAATTATTATGTGTGTGCCCGCTCCTATTCTGCTTGCAGAATAAATGCTTATTTTTTCTATTGCACATTGTCAAGCATGCATCATCAGGTTTCTTAAACCTCTTCTAAGAACTGCTTGTTTTCCCCCTCCTGATTGGTTCGATGTTTGATCAAGTTCAGTCACCTCAGACGTTTATTGCTAAGCCTGAGGGGAAAACACGAGTTATGAGCCCCATCCTGTTTGTATGTGTTTGCACAGCCGAAGTTTGAAGCCGTACCGTAAGTTTTGCTTCGAATTTCAATTCCGTGCGACCGCAGCACCTGGAGTAAAGCTCTGTGGGAGCCGCCCTGGGCGGGAGGTGTGCCCCCTCACCCCGGCCTCGCCTCAGCGCTGCAGGGACCCTGCCTGGCCCCGGGCCCCTCGGCTGGGCCCCGCCATTCCCAGAACAAGCCGCGGGGTCACTCTGTCGCGACCCTCCCGCCACCAGCCAGGTGCGGCCATTGCGAGGAGCCACCTCAGAACGGGCGGCGACCCCAGCCCTCGCGGGGCACCACCTCGGCCGAAGGAGGGGGACGGTTTACCTCAGGCACCAAGACAGGGAGCCCCCGCGAGCCGCAGAAAAGAGGCCAGGACCCCCACCCTCTGGCCGCCCCTCCGTGAGGGGCCGAGTACCCGGATGCAGCCGCCCCGCCCCCGCTCCGCCCCCTCAGTCTCCCCCCACCCCCCGCCTCCCACGTGCGT
>JAOXJM010000071.1:11392479-11406954 GCA_026413425.1 Tringa solitaria
GGCGGACGGTGTCGCCGCCGCTCGGCCGGGCTCCTCCACGCGGGGTCCGCAGAGGGAGCGCGCGTCACGTGACGAGCGGGCGCGGCGGCAGCGGCTCGCCCCCGGCGCGATGGGGTCGGGCCGGCCGCCACCTGGCCCCTAGGTAGGCTGCGGCACGGCGCTGCCCGTGGGGGACCGCCCGCCCCGGGCAGAGCCGTCTCACAGGGGCGGCGTGTGGGAGTGCGCCTGGCCCCGCGCCGGCCGCCCCCTCCCAACGGGGGAGGGCGGGATCCCCGCCGGGCCGGCTCCAGGGGCGCGGCGGCGGGGTCCCCTCAGCCCTGTCGGGCCGCCCTTGGGGCTCCCCGCCCCGCCGGGCCCTACGCGGGGATGGCGGTCCCGGGAGTGCTGCCCGGCTCGGCTGCTGCCCCCTCCGCTGATAGATTTTCCTTCTGTTCCGCTGCGGTCGCGGATTTATTTATTTTATTATTATTTGTCAGTAAGGCACACAAACTCCTGGGTGAGGTACGGGGCCTGCGGGCAGAAAGGCACAACTGCAGGGCCTGGCCTTAAAAACCCGTGTCGTGTGAGGAGAGCTTTTCCTCCTTCGGAGCAGGGAAGTTGGGACCCCCGGCCCCGATCACCCAAATCCTGCAGCGGGGTCACCGACACGTTAAAAGAGCTCAGAGCGGGGGCTGTTACAGGGTTTGGTCTGTTATTTGTGAAATACGTAGGATTTTAGATAGCACTTGGTTAATCAGCTTTGTAGGTGGAATAGCAAGTGTGGCTGCAGCAGTAGCACAGGTCGGTGTGTCTCGGCACATAAATGGGTTGACGGTTGTGAGTGGCTCTGTTGGCTGGAGGGAGCGGTGCTGCAGTGCCCGTCCCCTGGGCCAGCAAACACACTTGCCTTTATTCCGATTATGTGGTTTTTTGCCTTGGTTTTTAAGTACGCAGTGCAGAAAACTGCTGTTGCGCTGTCTCAGTGC
This sequence comes from Tringa solitaria, assembly GCA_026413425.1. Lineage (NCBI taxonomy): Eukaryota > Metazoa > Chordata > Aves > Charadriiformes > Scolopacidae > Tringa > Tringa solitaria. The sequence continues at coordinate 11,393,445 of JAOXJM010000071.1, forward strand.
GGTCGAGGGAGATACCCGCTGCAGCCATGAATCCTAGTGTTAACAGGACAGAAATAAAAATCTACAGGATTTAAAATAAAGTGAACAGTTCGTAAAATAAGTATCAGAAACTTATCTTTTCATGCGTATTTCACAAAGAGCCCTGTGAAATCTCCTAACTTTGCTGTCAATATGTCTGAAAGATTTAGATGAACACCAGTCAGCTTTTGAGAAAAAAAGAGCCCAGCTTACAGTGTCCTGTGAGTACGGCATGTTCTAAAGGAGGTGTTTATGGGAAGGTGATTACGCTTTTTCCTCACACTACATCTTTCCCTTTATGATGGAAAAATGCCCAGGTTTTGAATTAAGTGGTGTTTTAAAGCCCTCAACAAAGGCACAGCTGGCATTTAATAGGATTATTTTCTTAATGTTTGACATTTTATCTAGTTCCTTCCTGGTTTTCTTTCCTGTGCAATTAGTTAGGATAAATTATGATTTTTATGGTATAACTTGCATTTAAAACTTGACAGAGTTTTGTCTGGTAATCACAGACAAATAAAAACATCTGGAAGCTGAAAATCCTTAGTATGTTATTGCAAGTGCAGAGCAACTTTCACGATTTAGCTGTATTTGGAGAAATGAGGAAAACTGGACTGAAGATACAGGTGAATTTTTAGGAGTAGCCATAAAGTAACATGAAATCCACTGTAATATTTACCATTTTAAATTTGTGGGATTCTTCAAGTTATTTACTTCGAACTAATAACTTCGAGTTATTTAAAGGTGGAGGTTAATGCACAGGTATTCAGCCAAATTTATTGTTTATATGCATGAAGTGTTAAATAAATTGGAGCCCTTGCTTGGTTTCCTAGAAATCAATTTAGATACTTGATGAAATTATGAATTAATATGATATTGGATAGGGAATATACTTAGCTGTTGCTTTGTTTTTTTGGTGCCTTTTTTTGTTTTAAACAGCGTTTAGATTACTGATTAAATAATTGTTGGAAGTGGGAATACTTCTTTTCTAGGCCTTTTTGGCGATTCCATTTTGTAATCTCTTCCTATTTTGTGTTTTGGTTTGGTTTTTTATATGTTTCATTTTTAACCTCTTTCACTGATATGTATAGATACATATAACATCAGCTTCAGCCTTTGGACATGCAAACCTTTGAAAGAAGAAAGACCCTATCTGTTAGGATTCGTTTCTCAGAGCAAAAGCAACATTGTATGGCTGAGCAATGTATGGCACCTTTTAGGTGATACCCAAGGGTTCACAGCCAAAACTGGAAAACCTCATTAATGTTGTATGAAATGGCATTTAATAAATGCTAGCCTTAAAGATAACTGTTTCTTTTTCTTTTTTTTTTTAACCTTTTCTAAATTTAGTATCCAGTAGGTTTCCATTGACATAATCATATGTGTCTGTATATGCATATATGTACACGCATATTCTAAACTATATTGATAAATGAAATGTTGATGCCAGAACAAATACATTTGAGTTGTTGTCGTAGCAAAAAGCCAAAAATGTGGTTGTGAACAGTTTCCTTTTTCTTTATAAAGGTTCCTTCATATTGGAATCTATAGAAAAATAAAATATATTTCTGTCATTAAATGAAGTTATAGGGCATAGATATAATTGGCACTTAAACTTCCAGGTTTGAAGACATTGCAGCTCTAAGGAACTATGCAAGCTGGGCTTGGAGGAGCTATGACTGGTCTTATGTATTGTAGCTGAGTTAAAAGGAGTGGGTGATGCACCTCTAGCACTACTATTCTGGTGGATATAGCTGGAAAGACAAATAATTAGTGTGTTAGAATTTGAGTAGTAATATGAAAGGTGCTAAAAATGAGCTTAGAGCATATTGAAATTAGTTCACTCTAAAGATTTTAACCTAATAAGATACTTTAACATCACAAAACTGCAAAAACTGAGAACAACTTTTATTCTTAAGGTTTTAATTTCTTAGGTGGAATAGAATATGTAACTTTTAAAATAAATTATCCCTGTGACGTTTTTGTAATTTTCGTTTTTCCTATCTTTTTAATTGACCAGAAATGTGCTGAAACAGACACTATAGAAGGAGGCTAGAAATACAAGGTAAGCGCTATATCTTAAAACAAGTAAAACTTTCTGAATACAGGTTTTTTTTATAAAGCTGCTATTTTGTAAAGCCAGTGCGTGGCTTTAAATTATGCTGGTTTTATAATCCTGTTAAAATGGAAGGTGTTCCAAGAGAGATGTCCTCATACAAACAGGAATTTGAGGGTATGGAGTACCTATGTTACATAAGCCAAGAGCAAGTTATTGTGATGGTTTTGGTTTGCCATTTGATGTGGTTTTTAATCACCTTTTAGAGTTTTGACTTAAACATTCTTATGTTGATTAAATAATATTTTCTCTTTTATAAAGGACTGTCACACTTGCAGGCCTTCACAGATTACCTTAGACTTTCTATAAATGTTAATAATTTTGATACTGGGAGCTATAACTTTGGCCTATATAGCATTTTCTTTATTTTAAACAATTATTCTGCAGTGACTCAGGCTAGTACCAGCATAGCACCAGAGCACCTAACAGCACAGCACTTCTGAAGTACTACCAGACCCAACGTGGTTTTTGATTAAATAATTCCAGTTACAGATGAGGAGAGGAAACTTCATTCTCAAAGGGAGTAACTAAGAATGTTTAATAGCTGCTGATAGAATTCGATTTTGGTATGTACTAGGAAGGGACTTTAGCGGTTTAGTAGAATAAGGAACTTGAGCCATGCAACTAAAACATTCTCAGTTTTGAAACTGTGTGTCTCTGTTTAGCTGGTACAAAAATGGTGAAAATCCTGATCCTGCCCCCTCTCTCCCTGTCTTTTGTATGGAATAAAGGGCTTTGCTGGGGAGGTGGCAGGGGTTGTTTTATTTTCAGACTAACTGAGAGCATCAAGCTTAAAGCCTCCGTGATAACTTTTAGGATATCTAAGAATACTGCTGAGGCTCCTCTAAGATCAAACAGAGCATTGGTTCCACCTCTACAGGAAAAGCCAGACACTGCACACAACGTGGCTAAGAACTGCTCCAGAGAATGGAGGAACAAGATGTACAGAACTTTCTGGATATGCACAGAAGGTGGTGTGTGTCTGGAGCATTGCTGTATTCCAAAAAACCCCAGAACTCTAGAGTTAGGCAAAAAATTAGCAACTGGAAACACTTAAAGATAGGGGAGCTTCCTTTAACCTGAAGGTAAGGTGTGTTTTAGGGTTACATTCAGGCTACGTGAAGAAGAGCAGCTTTGATTGGACTTGGCAAACCAGTTCACTTCATGTCCTGGTTTAGTAAATCTGCAACCTCTGTTTCTCACTGTGCATATATCTGCTGCTTTGTTAGCAGCATGCCTAAGAACTGAAATTAAGCCTATTTATGCTTGACAACCACGAATATTGCATGTGTGCTTCTTCAAATGGAATTAAGTATAGTGAACCAGTATTGCTGACATTGTTTCTGAAGCATTTTTTTCACCTGAAATTCAAGAGCCTAAATTGCATAATATTAATTATGGAATAAAACTTTTTCAAACGTTTCTTAAGTAGTGAAGTTTGACAGCTGCTGTAAAACTATTTTTCAGTGTTTTTGAGACTCTGTCAAAGCCACAGCCACAAAAATCTTCCATATCCTGAAACTCCAAAGCAAATGTACATTACAGAATTTATTAAATAGTGTTCAGGTTACTGTTATTAAATCCAGATGTTAATATAACAGTTTTGCACTTGTGCAATAAACTAAATCTCTGTGATCGTTGACTCAGTAGACAGTATTTTAAGATTTCATATTTGGGTACTTGGCTGAGGGTATTAATTAGATGTTTGAAAACTGGCTTAAACCTGGGCATGATGCCAAAAGCAACAAAGTGAGAGAGAAGTCATAGTTAAGCTCATTTTTGATCTTCGCACCAACTAGTGAAACACAAATGAACAAAACACTAAAAGACAAAAATCTCCTGGTTTTCTACCCCTCTCAAACTCTGAATTTACAAGATAGTTAGCCTGAATTTATATCCGTGAAAAGGACGGACAGTTGTATTTTAATTTCCACCTTTTGTTTCTAATGTTAGAAGTCTGCTGGAAGGCTAGGGAACGGTTACTGAAAACTTGATGAAAAATTCTAGAGATGTTGAAAGTAGTTTGCCAGTCATTCCTTATTATAAATGTAAAAGAGGTAGCTCATAAAAATTCAGCAGAGAAACTCGTTAAAATAGAGTTCAAATTGTTAATATATTACAGTAAAGCTCAGTTAATACCCATAAATGGTTCTTAGGTCTCATAAAGTGGCAAGTTTTTCAATATTTCCTATAAAAAAAATTATAGAGACCTAGAATTTCAGCTCCTGACATTCTGTCTAATTACACTGATGGCACAATCCTTAATTTTGTTCCCCTTTTTTAAAAACGAAAATGTGTGGTTAGTAGAGTTGTGATCGAGCAAAGCTTTAAGGATGTGTTTATGAAACTAAATGGGTTGCAGAAAGTCGAACACATGCTTAAAGCATTTCAGGATTTAGAACCACATGTTGGTAAAGCTTTAAGAAAGTAATAGTTGTGATTAAACATGAGCAAAGAAATGTGTGTCTGAATGTCATTGTGGTGGATGTGTTCCTTCTTGCACCACAGTGTTATCGATGCAGGTTTGTGTATTGGTAACGGCTTTTGCATTGACAGGTATTTAGTGTACATCCACAATTACCGTCTTAGTAAGTGTTTATACTTAAATGTTATCTGAGAGAACATGGGATGTCATTTTGTGTTTTAAAACACTGCATAAGTTGTATGTGTTACCAGTATTTTTGTATATTGTGAATTAGCCATCTTTCTCAGTGTGTTTCATTCTTGTATGTAAGTGACTTTGGAAGTGAGAAAGCAAAAGAGTGTGTTTGTGCTTTTATAATCTTTCTCTAGTGTTAATCAGGCAGATGAGGGCCTCGGAATGTGTGTATTTTGAAAATGGAGCTTGCTGAATATGCTGAGATAACTATACAGAAATTAAGGGGATCTTTATGTTCATTATGGTTGGTCTGAATTGTACCATTTGTGTATTATTTTAGGAATATTTGAATGGACTAATAAATCTCTCTTAATTATCTTGCAGTGTTTGATTTTTTCATTATGACATCATGTTATTTGGTAGGTTATGTTTTAGGATCTTCTTATTAAAAAATATCGTGTTAAAAATTATTTCCATGGAAAATGCAACACAAGACCAGGTAACCGAAAGAAATGCCTTAATGTTTTGCTAATGATTTTCAATATATAAGTATATAACTCTTTTGTACAGCCTTACTCTCTATCAAGATAATTAGTATATTAATAAGGTTATACTATACTTTGTATATTTATAAGGTTTTTGTTAAAGACTTGTAAACAGTGTGAATTAGGAAATATTTTTGAAAAGATTTTTGAATCAGCTCTTGACATAATTTAGTAGGGATGTGTCAGATTTTCTATTAATTCAAATAAATAAAATAATGTTTTTGGATGGCAGTATGCTTCTTCACACATTTTCCTCTCACAGTTACACTTGTGCTTGCTTCACATCCAAGAGAAGAAAATAAATTTACGTACAGTCCTAGTAAGAAAATTCTCAAAATAGATCAATTCAGACTGTCATTGATTCAGTATCACTGTGCAGCAGCCTTTGCTATGAAACTAACTGCAAAATTGACAATGAAGCTGTGTGTTTGCATGCCAGCTCTCATTTAAAAGTTTTTTACTATTAAAAAGTGGGGCTTTTTTAGTAAAATTGCAGAATTTGATGCTTGTGGTCCAGAGGAGTAGATGAACTTATGAATATATTGAAACTTTGAAGTTTTTTCAGATATGAGATCAAAAACTTAAATACAATTTGCAAGTAGCGAAAGAGCTAATAAACTTGCTCTCACTGAATACTGAGGAATTGCTCCAAAAGCAAAGTTGATCAGGTCATTTGTTTGGGATTTGCTGTTATTTCTTTAAAAAATTTCCACTGTTTCTGTAGTTTGGCTTATAGTTTAGGTAAATAATGAGAATAATCACAACATCACACAACTGTGTGTGAAGCTATTGGAATGAGTGAAAACCTCACCACTTATTAGTTAATGTATTCAGCATTTGATTCAGTAATTTGATTTGGAGTTTCTGCACAGCAGAAAGATTTTCATACCGGCTTATGATGGTAGTGCTCACTTACTGTGTTTCTAGTAAATACTTAATTCAAGAGAAGTTTCTACTTTATTATACAGTCTTTACTGTTTCTGAATTTGTATGGGCTGTTTATAGTAATGCTTCTTTACGTTAATGTCAAATAATACAGCAGCACTCAAATACTTTTGCATGGTGTAAGATAAAGGGTTTGCTGAGCAAATGCTATCAGTTTCTGCAAAACGTAAACCATCTTTATGGTTATAGGAATCATAAATCTGCCAATGGGAATCAAGCTTTAAATAATGCTCTCTACATCTGCAGACAGTTTCAACCAACTTTCTTTTCTTCTGTGAAAACAGAGTGCAATTGGTGATTTCTTCTGGAATCAGATCAGCGTGGTGAGGCAAGCTGTTCTGGCTGCGGTAGATCCAAGCTGAGTGGTTTATGACGCCCTCCTTCCTCTGCCAGATGTTCCACCCTTCCTCTGTTCTGCCAGTTTAACCATTTGACTGCTCTTTTACCAGGTCCTGTTAAATATGCCTGGTCTTAAAGGCTCCTCACGCAGAACTGGGAAACCAGAAAGGTGGAATCTCTGGGAAAGAGTGAAATGCAGATGGTAACAACCTGCTTCAGCCAGTAGTTCATCTTTCTCTGCCCTGAGAAAGCCCAGAGCAGGAGCAGAGGTGGGCAGTGGGGAGACAGACTAGAAGTCTGAAATAGAGGGTGGATAAAACACTAGAAGGTACTTTCCTTTTCTGCAGACTAAACCAGACTGAGAGTTGACAGGAGGCTCTTGAACACAGTTCTAAATCTACTGTTTCTTGAGTATTGTGGGCATTAATGGGGCCAGAAGGTAGTCCAAAAGACAAAATTCCATAGCATCTCTTTGATCTGTCTGTGGGTTCTTGACATCTGTAGGTAGGCTTTTGAACATTGAAGCCAAGCCTTATGGTGGCTGGATGAGGAACGTGGTCAAGAGAAGAAAAGATATACTAAGGAAGGATGGTATTCAGAGTATTTTCGATGGGATGGGTAATGGTGAAGCAGAGATGTGAAGTGATTTAGTGATACATGGACATTAGGAAAAAATTGAGTATTCAGGAAGAGGAATGGAGAAGGAAGGAAGGTATTGAAATGCTCTGGGGAAGAAATGAACTATGATCCAATGCCAGGAAAGAAATAACGTAAATAAGTCAGTCGAGAGAAACCTGGGCTATATTAATAATATCTGACCAGATAATAGTTAGTGAATATCTTGTTTTTGATAGATTATCAGTAGCTGTCCAACAGCATTTCTAATAAAACTTTCTAGTGTATATTTTTATGCTGCTCCAAAAAACCATACATCTCTGAGGAAAGAGTGGCATTGCTTGATTTTTTTTTTAGCCTTTTTTTTTTTTAATTTATTAATGATTAAATACATTGTGTGTTTTAGTGTTAGTAAATGGATCTAACCAAAGTGTTTTGAAACATACTTACCATAATAAATAAAATGCAAGGACTCTTAAATGTTGTAAGTCTTGCATATCAAAAGGAATATAAAACCAAATGTGTTTTCTGTTATGCTGCTAAAGACCAAAAATGTCTAGTATACAAATAAAATTAAAATTATTATGTAGGAGAGAAATTATGGCTTGAAGTATTTTTAGGCTCGTGAGTTTGTAAATTGACTGTTACTCTGGTTTTGATGTGTTCATGAAAATAAATGTTTAGTAAGAGCATTTACATTGGCATTATGAAAAAGGATATTAGGAGAATATATTAAAACATATTTTAGCCTGTGTTTTAAGGATTTTTTTGGCTTACTGAAGCTCATGAAGTTTACTCCACATTTGAAGTACGTTTTCAGCTGAGGGGGAGAGAACTCTTCAGCCACATAACTTACTGAAACACGGTTAAGATGATACATTATGTCTTTTGGTGGAGCCTCTCATTCCACCCCTACCTGAGGTTTCTTCGCCTGCTCGGGTTTGTTCTCCTAAACCATTTCAGTTCTCCTAAACCATAAACAAGTTCAGACTTGTTAAGCTGATTGAGCTCTCTGTGGATAAGAAGCACCCATGCCGGCCGCTGACCCAGCAGTGTGGACAGCATCAGCATCATCATGAGAAATTGGGTGGTGAACATCATCTGAGAGACTGGTAACAGAGGACTTCTTTCTCTTCTTTATAATTGAGGGAGATGAGAATGATGATTGTTTTATAAGGAGAAGATTTAATGGCTTTTTTCACTTCAAATTGTATTGAGAGAAAACCCCAAGAAACGCAGACTTTAGATATGTTACAGCTGTTAAGTGTAGCAATTTGTGTAGAAATCTGCTGTAAACAATTTGATAGTTACCATCTATCTGTGATTGATTTATTTATTTATTTTTAAACAAGCAGCTTTGTAGGGAATGAAATATTGGAACACACAATAGTTTAGCAGATAAGACTTCTTTGAAAGCGGCCTTAGGCAACATAAACTTTCCTGACCCAAAGTTTCTGCCCTATTAGTCTTTAGCTAATTTCAGTATGGAAAATAGAATTCAAGTTCATTTTAGCTTTGGAGATCGTGAGAAATTGGTCCTTAAAGCCCTGAGGGCATGGAGTGTGGATTATAGCATTAAACTGTTTAGAACATTAGAGTTTTCAGGCACCATACTAATAACATACTTTTTCTGGTTATTTTAGAGTATGGTGTTGATCTGGGGATTAAGTTTGATCACTTACAATCTTGATTCTGTATTTATAAAGAAACAAGAAGAGAGATTCCTTCCTGTGGTCTTACTCTGTTCACAGAGAATATTATTGGCCTTGTTAGAAGAAATTTTCTTGATTCGAGAAGAAAAGCATATTATTTTGTCTTTAACAAAATGTATTTCATTTTCTGTTAAAGTCATAATATTATGTTTGTGATATATTTTCATGCTTAATTTCCAGTGTTTTGGAAGCTGGTGTTTGGAGTTGTGTGATTTGTTTTATTTTCTACCTGAAACTCTCTGCTTAAATGCATGGCATTTACCATTCTTTTAGTATGCATCCTTATTGTATCTATAAAAAACCCACTTTAATTCTTGGGAAGATACTGCAAGATGTGAATCTATTACAACTGATGTAATTGCATTCACACTCTGACCTTTTGTCATTGTTGTATGAAAAACTAGGTCACTGAATATGATGTGGAATATGAGCAGTTGAGCAGTGGTTCACTGTTACCAAATGTAGTGTGACACTTTGTTCTGTTTGCTTCCAGGTAAAGTGTAATAGCTTTTTTTCTATAACCCTGTTATATCAGTAGGTGTAACTTGGAGAAAGCATTGGTTGAAGACTGAGGAGGGAAGAGATTGTTCTCCTGAAGGCATGAATCTAAATAATGGCTGGTATATAAGAGATGAAACAACTGTGGTCTTTCCCTTTTAAAGTGCTTTTTAAAGTTTGTAATGGAAAGTGATACCTTTAAGCCAAGCAAATAAACACATTTGTCCAGTTCTAGTAGCAGCTTTGGCTATAAGAAATGAGAAGTTTATTGCCCTCATTCTGACTCTAGGATAACAAGTACAGTGGGGAATATTTTACGTGTATTGAGTCAAAGAGTTGGCAATAGCATGAAGTGCTATTATGTGACTGCCAAAATTTGTCACTGCCCCTGTTTAGTTGAGAAAGACGAGCATTCATACCCATACAGCATGTGTGCAACGAATACGTGTACTTAATGTATGCAGTTAACTGTGAGTTATCTTTGGGAGCACTAGGAGAGCCTTCAAAATCTGTCATTTTGTCTAAGCAGGAGAGCAGCACAATAAAAAAAACCTTAAAACTTCCATCATCATCTTTAATTAGCCCCTCATCATACTTTTATTGCTACTAAAACTGTGTCACATCATCTAACGTAAATTGAATTATTGAAAATAAGAGCTGGTCCCATGAACTTGTAAATCAGATGTGTTAATATTTTGGTACTAGGCTTCTGTTTTCTTTCCAGTTAAAGGAAATAAAATAGAGGAGAAGATTTAATACTTCTAGTAATTTACAAAGTAAAACCAGTTGTTTGGGACAGTTAAATCTGTGTCATAATGCTCTGCTTTGCTTTTTACAGAGTGATTACATGATCACAAATAAGAAAAGAACAGAAAAGAGAATATTTTAGATGAACTCTAAGCACTTAGTGTAAATCAAATAAAGAATGTGTGGTCAATAGCTGCTGCTTAACATGTACAGAAAGTTGATTTTTATCTTTTTTAAAATTTAAACATTAACCTGTCACCTTCTAAGTTTTTCTTACATCCATTAGCGGGTTAAATTTTGCAAGTTTTAGTTTCAGCAGTTAAGAGCAACAAGTTGACTGGTTTCCATGGGAGCTAATTCAAGTTATTGTTTGCATTGTTAATATTGGAAAGTAGCTGTGTTGGTACAAGTCAATATGCAGCAAAAGGTTTGTGAAAGAGATTTTCTAAGTTGACCTAAGGTTACGAGTGGGGCCTACTTCTCTGAGTACCTTCTGCATGTGTGCACTGAGTTGTGGTTCAGACATGATCATTTTGATATTTGTGTGAACCCCTAAATTGAAGTTGCTGGTAATCCCTAATCATGCTATGGTTTTTTGAATTCATGTCTAATTAGTTTTTAGTTTATTGCCGAATGTGAATAATAAGTTACTTGCTGCCCTGTAGAAGCTGATTGTATTTTTTTGAGGTTAAATATCAGTCTTTGGTACACAAAATATTATGATAATAAAATTTTGCTCATCTCTGTAACAGTGTATAGAAATAAAAAGAAGCAAAGTATGTATTTCTCAAGAAATTCGATTGTGTAACATTCAGTCATGCTTATGAAGGAAGGTAGAAAGTAGCACGTTCAGCGGGAAACAGCCCTGCGGTTCCTTCCTCTTTGACCCGAGTCCTAATGCTTTCCTTGCTTTGTTCAATTCAAGGACTTGGTTTACAGGCACCGTAAACAGAATAAACAGAATAGCACCTGCACCTTAGTCATAAATGGGAACATCTTGAAGTAGCTTAGCAAACAAATGAAATCATGGAGTAATTTAACCTTTTCTGAAATGCTTTAGATTCTCTACCAACATCCATTTTTTAAAATAGATCAGCATTTTGGCTATCAAAGCACTCTGAACACAAAGAAATTGCTAATGATTGTGATCCAATTTATTGCCAAAGTTACTAATTGATTATTTTCTGAACTGTGAGAACACCTCACGTAAAAAGCTCTATATATTTTCTCTTCCTTTTTCTTTTAAATAAATGCCTGTTTCAAGGATATGATGCTGAAATGTTTAGCAACTGTGTGATGCATTCATATAAATATTTGACCCTTACTCCAGACTTGTACTATTAAGCACTTTTATAATACCAAAATGAACATTTGTGTGTTGTTTTTATTTTTTAATGTTTTCAACTTTGATTACATAAACAGTGTAGCTAGCAGTATGTATGTCTGTTTGCTGGCCACAGGAAATGATGGAGCACATATTATCTTATTAATTACTTCCACAAAGTTCTGTCATAGATGAGAAGAACTGAACTTGCTTTTTGGAAGGTAAATCTGAGTTGATCTTGCGATTATTTGAACACTACTGCTAAGCACTTCACATTAAAACTGATATTAAGAACTTTTGAATGTTTTAAAATTGGTATTCAAATAAATTGCATCTGAAATGATATGTCATTTGTGTTTTTTTGGAAAAAAAGAGATTGAATTTAAATGTGTAGAGATATGCAAGGGTGAGAAACTAGAAGCATCGTTTGTTTGCACACCAATAATGTACGTGGTTTCTTGCTAAATTTAGGTATTACAAAACTGACCTTGTGGGGTTGCTGCCAGTGTTAATAGAGGCATTTTAAATTTGAGTAGGGTATTAAAGCAAGTGTAAAATATTGACATTCAACATCATCTTCATAGACTGAAAAACAGGAATGTCTCTGAGCATTTGCAAATGGCATATTTCCATGCACAGTGTGTGCGTGTGTAACATCTAAACAAGATACAGCTTCATGTTTTACCTTTCTAGTTTAAAGTATTTTAACGAAGTTGTTTATTTTAATAGAACTACTGCAGATACGTGCTGTAACAGCTTTGTGTTTATTTAATCAAGTTAATCCAGCTGAATGATGTGGTGTTGCCTCAATATGAGCACTGTTGACTAAGAATATCTACAAAAAAGATGAGATGAAATAAATGATATCTGCTCAAAGGTGATTAAAAGGAAAAAATTGTTGAAGACTGTATCTGGAAGTCCTTCACTTATGACAAGTCATAGGGCAATGTTTATCTATTATACTTTCAAGTGTTGTTGCTCTATTTCTCATTGCTACTGAGTGCTCAGGTAGCAGCTATCAGGAAGGAAGGACTGGTTAGTTGTAGATGAAATAACATGTCTTCTGATCGGCATTCAGAGTTTTCAACATGAGTGAAGTCTTTATGAACTTTCTGCTTCAAACGGAAATGTACTGTAAGTTAAGCATAATGTAGCTTCTACTTATAAAGCATTGCGTCACTGGAAGGTATATTAAAAGATATTCTGGGTTATCTGATGCATTAATAGATGCTAGCTTCCATGCTTGGTTTTAAATAGCTTGCACAGCTACCTAGGTGACCATGACTCTTTGACGTGGTAGAATAGCAAAGCAGTTCATGCTCTTCTTTAAAGAAAAAGGGTGTTGACTGTGTATTGTCTTTAAGAGGCAGCTACTTTTTCCTTTGGTTATCAGACCATTTGTTTCTTGATTTTGGTGCATGCTGCAAAGTTATTTTCATAACTTTCTTAGAGAAAGTTGGTAGATTTGAGAAGTTTCATGTAATCAGTAAACAATTTAAACATTACTTCCATCTGAAGTTTTAGTGGTTTTGTTTTAGTGAGTTGAATGTTGAACCTTGGCTTGCTTTACTTAAAACATTTGTAAGAAGTTTAGTGTCTTGGATAAATTATATTATTAATTATCATTTTAGAGCTCACAAAGTGTGAATACAGAAGATAATTATAATTTATCTACTTAAAACATTTTTATGACTCCTTAAAGTATTTAAGCACTAGGCTTCATAGCATTCCTATGAGTTGTATCCTTTCTGTTGTAGGGTTATGTGAAGTCCAGAAGATCTTACCAAATGTTATTTGAATAGGGTAGTGTTGAGAAGGCAGTGATGACAAAAAAGGGTAAGCAGATCATCTGTATGGCCCTACAGAGCAACAGGGTAAGTTTTGGCTTCCCCACACTTTAAGGGAGCTGTGGGAGGCTGCCTTTGTTCATCGCAGACCTACACTCTGCCTGGTGATGAATGTGCACTTAGCAGGCCAGGCCACATCTCCCAGTACGAATGAGGTGCCTTTTTTTTTTTCTTTTTTTTTTTTTTACTGGAAGGCTTTTTGGTG
>JAOXJM010000071.1:11407054-11430010 GCA_026413425.1 Tringa solitaria
GGTGGAGTCTCCTTCTCTGGAGACATTCAAACCCCACCTGGACACATTCCTGTGGACCTGCTTTGGCAGGGGGGTTGGACTTGGATGATCTCCAGAGGTCCCTTCCAACCCCATGTGACTCTGTGAATAAGTCAGGTGCCCACCTTGCACGTGGCAGTGTGGGTTGGAAAGTCTCTGGAAAGCTCTTTGCAGCCGGATTTCTGGCTCCCCTGGGGCTCTGCAAGGATCTGTGAGGCTTTGGAGTCTCTTCCACCAACTTGTGCCCAACGGGTGGAGGGTTGGGTGTAGGCAGCATGGTGGGGAGGAGAGAAACCACCCAGTGATTCCCAGCGGGAGGAGAGGCAGCGGCGCGAGCTCGGAGCCTTGGAGGGTTCCCCAGATGAGGATATTGTTGTGAATTCCCTGATGGTGGTGATGGGGTGGGGGGAAAACTTTGATCAGAGCTTGCACCTCATTAGACATCAGAGAATTGAGCCGTGAGACACTGATCCATCGGCAGCCAGGCTTCATTAGCTCTGCTGCTCCTGGGACTGCTTGTTTAAGGAACACGTAGATGCTACCAAATTGACTTTTGTTTTTAATTATTTTTATGAGGACTTGATTTTTTTTTTTTTTCACCCCCCTTCCGTGTATTTTTGCTCGGAGAGCTCTCAGGGAGATCTCCACAGCAGGCTTTGGGCGGCCCAAACCCCTCTGTTTTGCTTCATCAAAGCAAGCCAAAAGTTTGCTTTTAGTTGAATATTAATGGGTGAATCCATCTGCTGTGCCCAAGGGATCATATTTTGGATCGTGTCTCCCCCCCCCGCCATGGGCCAGGTTCCCAGCTCCTGATCCCCCACCACATGTCCATGTTCCTCCTGATGCTGCATTGAGTCCTGACCTGATGGTTTCGACTCAGCCCCCACAAAAAGCCTGAGTTAAATACTGTGGTTCAAGAAGGTCAGGTAGCAGAAATGTCAAAAAGAACCATTTTGATGCTTTCCAACCCAGATATTCCCCAAACTCGCTGGAAACAAACAGATGGAAAAGGCAGAGGGACTTGTCAATGCTTTGGGGGCAAACAAGCAGATTTGGGAGCGGCAACTGGATGGAAACCTGGGCTGGTTTTAGCCGTGAAGGCCAAGGGGCTGCAGTTTGGGGCTGGGTTTGGGGAGTTTGGCGTGAGGGCGTTACATGAGCTGAGCTGCCCCCTTTTCCGTGCTCAGCCCAGCCTTTGCCCGTGGCTTCGGAGGAGCCTTTGGCCGAGCATCCCTTCCCGCAGAGCCGGGCGGAGGGCACGGCGAGGCGTCCGTAAGCTTAATTCCCCTTCAAACTCCTCGCTTGAATAGAGGTGGAGGGAGATAAATGGGGCTGTGAAAAGCCCGATTTTTTTTTTTCTTTTTTTTTTTTTTTTTCACCTGGAGATGGCCCAGGGATGAATGTATTATCTGGTATTTTGTTGACTCATCCCCTGCCTCTGTCCAGATACATGTATTTTTCTATATTTCACGTAGTTCATAGTGTGCATTTGCTAGTGTGGCTTATTTCTTTTCAGACTTTAATCAGTCCAAAGACTTAAGATTTAAAGATTTCTGTCAGAATTAGTAAAGAGAATCGTAGTGTAGCATTGTCATGGAAATGTGCAAAATATTAAATGAGTTTCTGGAGATCTTCTAGCATTTGCTCAGTGGTACTAATTTAGCTAGAGTAGGCAGTTACAAAAACTTAATCTCAATAATTTAAATAAAAGAAGACATTTATCTGAAACATTAATCAGTCCAGTCTTGACTCCGTGCTCCTTTAAGAAGCATGTCATTCTGATTACTGGTGTGGTGAGACACCTGACAGGACCTCAGTTCTGTCATATACTTATGCACACTGTTTTTTAAAATAAATTAATGGTAACAGTGAGTTTCTGATAATGCATAATCCCAGATGATTACTCATAGTTAGTCAGCCCGTTGATATTTCTCATGTTTTTCTGCTTTTGTCTAATTATCTTTGTAAAAATAGCTGTATGATTTAAGTCCTTGTTGCTGTGTATTTTACCACAAAATTTATCTTCATTAATTAATATCTCAGCAATGTCAGTTTTAATTTCAAAGATCATATACTGTATCCAAAATACTTTTAATGAGAGAGGTTCTGTGAGACACTAACTGCAGAAGTTGCAAGAAGCACCAGGTTGTCACAGTGGTGACGCTGCTTCTCTGTGGGAACAGAGTTGTCCTGTGGGAAGTGGAATACAAAAATGGTTGAATATTTTCAAGACTTTTTTTCATAAAAAGTGTCTTTTAATCCACTGTGGAATACATAAAATGAGGGGCCTAAATCTCAAAAGAATAAGCATTGTTCTTACAGCAGAAGCAAATATAATTTGAGACATTTTTTCCAATCAGTGAAATTATGAATGTCAGAAATGAACTCGACAAACATATTCAGTTAATTTACTGATAATCTGGATGGTTATTAATAGCAAGTACTTTCATGTCCATGCTCATTTTGTTTTCAATCATATATTCATCTTTACTGGTTCTAAATGCTATTTCAGTAAGTGGGTTTGAAATCTAATGAGAAAATGAAAAAAGAAGAAAAACAAAACCCCCAAAAGCCTTTTCTGTAACAGTTTATTGTTAAAATTGCTGTGCTGAATGCAAAAGGTTATTTTTTCGGTTTTGCGGCTTTACTATTTTAAAAACACCAATATATGAGATTTGGTGTAAAAGACAGGTTAGTGTTTTGGAAGCTTAACTTTAAGTAGCTTTTAGGTGCTCTGTAAGTATTTCCAAAGCTTTTTTTTTCTAATTATTATTAATCTTTCAATTTTGTAATGAAATATAAGTATTCTTTAGAGTTTGGGGAAAAATTGTGTATGGACATGCAGAAAAAGGTATTCAGAACAATTATAAAGGGAGCCCTAATAGGTTTTCATGTAGGAATTTAATAACATCTCAGACGTATAATAGGATGTAAGCACAACTGAAAGGAAATCTTGCATGTACTGTATGTGCTAGTCTCTACCAAATAGAAGATGCAGCATTTTAGAGGTCCCAGAGAAACCATTATATACAAGACTGAGGACCATTACTGGTTTTGTAGCAGACACCTAGATTTTGTATTGCTCCAGGAATTGACTTGGGATGGACTTCCTGCAGTCATCCCAACTCTTTGTTAATTTTCTTTTTACCCCTTGCTGATAAGCAGCACGCCAAGAGGAGTCATCCTTTAAAAATATTGCATCTTTTCCTCTCTTTGAAGTGGGTATTTCATCACCAGTTCTTGTCTCTGGGAAACGACTCTCTAAACTTACAGTCACTGTATTGTTCAGTGAGCTAAATGTTTCTGTGTATTTTCAATGTTTATGTCCAGGTCCTGCTGGTATTGATCCTGTGGAAGAAAGGAGGCACTGAGCATTCCAAGGGTCTGACCACTGGGTCTCAGGCGTTTGAAGATTAGAAAGGAGGTTTGCTGTAGGCACATCTGTGCGTTTGATAGGGCCACCTGCATTCTGAAAGTGTAGTTCTTGCCCTTTGCTTATGAGATGGAAAGAGGAATTGCCAAGTTCATTTGATATTGTGCCTTAGCACATTATCTCAGATTCAAACCACTAACGCTCACGGTTCAAATTGAAGTAATATTTGAAACTGTAACAGTCCCCTAAGTGTTTATTACACTCTAGCGTCTGGGATCATTGTCCACACTGTACAGATTTTCAAGTCTTTCTAGGCTTTGACAGGGAGATCCAAGAGCTTAATGCAAATGACCTTCATGGGCAACTGTGAAGCTCACCTGCTGGATGTGGTGCTGCTTAAGCTCTTCAGGTGTCTTTTCTTAGTGTTTCCTCACACATTGAAGAAAAACCACAAAAACAACAAAAAAATCCAAACCCAACATTTTGCAATTCTAGTATTCTTCCCACTAAAGATTCTGGTACATTACAGACTGCTAGTTATATCATTTAAAATTTTACTGAGTTTTATAAATGGAGAAACATAAACCTAGGTGATTTGAGTGCTGATGTTCACACCATGATTCTGCAGTAAATTTTGTGCTGGAGCCTGGCATTGCTAATACTACTGTGGCGTGGCTATTAATGATGTGGTACTGCACTGTGTGTAGTCACCTCAGTTCCTTACAGGTGTCAACACATGAGCAGTGTTAAGGTTAGCCATTTGACTTGGCCGGAGTTTGAATGCACTGTGGTTCTCGAACTGTTTTTTCCAGAAGATCTCTAAAATAAAAGCTGATTTACTACTTAAGTGTCATCCAGACTTCACAGTTTGTGCCGAATAAAATACCAGTTCTAGTGTCTCAAGTGGCAGGGAAGTAAGTATTTTCCCCCCTCTAAGATTTTTCTAAAGAAATATACTTTGTCTTTTGAAGATAAAATGTTTAAAAATAAAAGAAGCGTTTGTCTTCAGCAGTTAAGAAAGATAGCAACCACCTACAAGCTGTGAGAACACTTATATAATGCTCACACGCGCTCCGGGAGTTCTCCTTTGCCAGAACTGGAGCACTTTCTGTGTGGCTGTCAGAGAAACGTGAACCAAAGCCTGGCTTGCAGTGCTGGTGCATGTTCTGTAGCTATTCTGAAGGTTAAGTAGGGAAATAATTTTATTCTAGTTTTCTCTTTGCTACTCTGAAACATTTTGCTGAATTCTGTGTTTAAAAAAAACCAACCCAAACACAACAAACCCAAACCTAAAATCCTTTGGGGCTATTGGAAGTGGTGGAGTAGTTTTATTTTTATTGCTACAAATAAGATGGTATTATGTTTTGCAGCACTTTCTAAGTAGAAATGCTTTTCATACCAAATAGAATGATGGTTCATACAGCTTAGTTTCAAGGACAGGAGTGGAAACTCCTGAAGTGATGCTTGATTTCTGTCTGTCACATTAGCCTTGTATAAAACGGCGCTTTCTTGGATTATGCAGAGTAGAATATTGAGACTTCTAGAGCATGGATATTTTTTTAAAATTGCATTTTTCCTGTACATGTTTTTACTCTTAAGTTTCAATTATTTTTATTAATATTCTTTTGTCTATAGGTCTGCTTAAAGTCAGGGGTTAGATAGATAGTGGTTACCATTTGTAAACGCAGATGGCAAATATGAAATAATTCTTCAAGATTGAGGAGGCTTCAAATAAATGAGAAAGGGGAGGCAAATGTGTTATCTTTAATATAAAATACGATAGTATCTCGGTATATTACATTCTAAATCAGATAAGTTCCTCACTTTTGTATGATGACTGGATATTTGTTGTACGTGGTTTGATTTTAATCAAGGTGAACTGATGTTTTCTCATACCGCTTTTTGTATTTGAGTTGCTGATGTCCCAACAACCAGTCACATTAGAAATAAATATGGCTTTTGAAAACTGAAGATAGAGGGAGATGTTCTGTATATCTTAAGTCTAGTTTTATGTGAGGTAAGTGCTGCTGGCTGTGTAACTTCCAGCTGACGATAAAGCAATTGCATCTTCTCCAGCAGTTAAAATGAGCATGCCAACAAATAGTGGTTTAGCATCTCATATATACAACAGTGTAGAAAGATGTTGTTTACATAGAGATGTATCTTTTTTTTAATTTTTCTTCTTGTCTATTTATTTTTTTTTTTTTGAAAGGTATTTATCAAAGTATTTAAGTTTCAAAATTAGTTTGTCAATCAATAAGGAAGATATTATGCCTAAGACAAACTAGTAATTTTGTGGAGGCTAAGTTTAGAAGTTCCTTTTAGAAAGTTCAACAGCTGAATTCTCCTTTAGATTCTAATGGAACAATAGAGAAGAATCTAATTAATTGTTTATATTTTATTACTGCACGTCCTCTATTTGTCATCTTTATAGTATTGCTTACATGTTCTGTTCACTGATTCGATAAGAGGCTGTTGTTTATTTTGGCCATATCTTGATGCTGTATGTCACAGACTTTTTTTGCTTCTACAGAAAAGCTTATAAATGTTGGGTGGAGGTGTGTGTTTTCTTTTCTGGGGGAAGGTCAAGTGAATTCGGTGTTCTAAGCTCAAAATATTTCCATAGTCTGATGTGGTAGCAGTTCATGATTAAAAATTAAAAGAAAGGAGAGCAAAATGTGATTTGAGATATGACGGAGGAATTTGAGGAATTTAGGAATTCTAGAGTGTCTTTCGTCCAAAGATGATGTAGCAATGGAGCAACAGGTTTTAGTGCTAAAAGATCATTTGGGAAAATACTTGGATTTTTAACAGCCTATCAGTAAAGGGGCTTGCAGCATCCTTGCAGTGAAAAATTGAAAGAGGGCCTCCTGCATGTAACAGTGTGAAACGACCTCCTCCTGCTCTGTCAGTCAGTATAGACAACTGCTTGAGGAAACATAAAAAGACATCACCTGTGGTATTTTGATGTGCACGCTGCAACCTGTTTCGGTTCTGCTTCCTAGAGGCCTATTCCTGTGAAATTCTGTAATCGTAAAGGATGGCAAACTGATACAAAATGGATGTTTAGTCTTGCTGCAGTATGTTTTTTTATGAACAACTTCATTTTTAGTGGTTAAAATTGTTTATCCAAAAAGATTTAAGACTATGAATTTGCAATATCTGAGACTTTACTGTGAATTGGAAACTTTCAAATTAGTGTTCGAGTTCTGCATTGGAGAACTTTGGGTTTAGATATTTCCTAGTGTCATACAGTTTGTGTACTGTATGAAACCATTGTACAAACTGGGATCTGAGAGTCACAGTCAGCAACATCATCTGTGTCAGAGCAAAACAGCGAGAGGCAACAGCCACAGGTTGCAGCAGAAGAAATTGTGATTGAAGTGGGGAAACAAGGGATTCACAATGAGCCTACCCAGAGGTGGTGGAATCGCCAGCCTTGGAGATTTTCAAAACCTGACAAGATAAGTTCCTGAGCAGTTGGTAGCCCTGCTTAGGACTAGATGACCTCCAGAAGGTCCCTTCTAACCTGATTTAATCAGGTTCAAATCACAGATTAAGCACATTTTGTGCGAGAAGTCAACTTGTTTTGAGTTGCACTGTGATGCTGCCATCAATCTCATTTAATATGTTGCGTGTGATTGTTGCTTGCCTTGTTCTGAGTTGAATGTGGGCAGTAAAATCACTTATGCCATTCCTGAAATTAAGAAATGGACATGTAACTTATTTAGCAGTGTGTTGCAGCAGCGATGAAAGCTAAACTGGTTTAATTTAAAGCAAGATATTTATGGGGACAAGAGTTAGTCAAAGCTAACATGCAGCATAATAAATGTGAAACCTTTAGTACAAGAAGGCGTTTCTATTAATTTCATATGGATTTAATGGCATGAATACACCTAATGTGGTTTAATCTCTTTGAAAAGTGACTCCAAGGCATAACTCATAGCTAATAAATTGTGGATAAAATGCTGTGAATATGAGCAGATAAGCAGCTAAATTTTCACTTAAATTCTGCTCTGAAGAGACTTGCTTGGTTAATAATGTACTTGATTTGTATGGGTGAGTGGGAGTTTGAGGAGAGTGTAATGTCAGGAAATCGAATGAGAGCTGGGTGAATTATGCTTCTAAAAGCTAAGAACAAAAAAAAAAATCTTGCATAACAGTAAGTTAATGTGTCTTCATTTAATGTGAAAGCACCAATTGGTAACTATGGAAAATAATGAAAAATATGCACTTAACCTTCCTAATTGTTATACTGAGTTATAACTCAAGCAGTACTTGCTTATATTTCTTATTTTTAAATTGGTACTTTCGGCAACATGATTCTTTACCCCTTTTGTAGTGTAGGCCATTCTTTGGTGGTCATGGTCATTATTTGTCATCTTGATGTTTTTTAAAATACCAAGTAACATTTGAAATATTTTGGGTATGGTCATTGAAACACATGTTGCATTTTAATAACCTTTAAATACGCACCCCAACATGTGCTGAATTTATATTCAGTATACCTGAAACTTCAAGTTTTATGGTTGAGGATGGGTAGCAGTAGTGTTTCTTAAGAAAAAATAACTAAACCAAACAATTTTAAGAATTAGAAGACATTTCTTTGGTTTTATGGATCTTCATGAATTGTTAATATTTCATATTTTTCATGTTTCCAAGAATCCAGGGATAGACTTCATTGAAGTTCATATTGATTTATGGAAATTTTAATGATTTGATAGACTTCTGTGAGCTGTAAAAAGCCTGTGCCAGTAATTCGTACTTCTGTCTCTCCTCACTGTAGATTAAGTACCACATTAATGACAGAAAGGGAAGAAATAATAAATTGGGACTTTTATCCCACTTGGTAGAGTATACAGTAGCTAGTATGCTATAAAATTAATTTGAAAAAGTTCATGGCAAAAAGCCTTTCTTGCTGGAGAGATTAAAGATTCGCTAGTTCTAATATAGTTCTTTGGTGGTAAGAAGTCCTGTATTGATACCAAAGTTGATTTTTTGATCCGAAGGAAAGTTGTGCAGTGCTTCAAAATACTAAAAGCTATTTGTATGCTATCATATATGACTTCAGCATTCTCTAATATAAGCTACTGAAACAACGTTTTGCTGAGAAACGAGCTGTGTCAATGGCTAGCAGGTAGGGCATAGGAGCTTCCAGACATCCTTATTGAGAGTTCACACTGTAATTTTTCTGTCAAAGTGAACAGAGTGTCCTGCTTCTTAGAACCAAATAACTGTTAAATTGCTTGTAAATCCGTTGCTTAACTATCTTTTTGCAAACATGTAATATTTGTGCAAAATTAGTAGATAATGTATATATAATTTAAAAGTTGAATATTGTTTGCAAAGGAACTGACCAAAACCTGAACAAAAAAAGTAATGTGTCTACCTGATTTTTTTTTCTTTACTATTTTTATCAACTCTAGAGTGATTAAGAGACCGCTTGGATTCCCTCTCTCCAGACGGTTTAACACGATGGATCACCTGGGGACAGCGGATGCCGAGGACGACTCTGGATCGCTCCCACGGCTGGCTCCCAGCCCTCACAGCGAAGCAGTTGCACACGAGTTTAAGGAACTCTCGTTGCAGCCCAATCAGTACTTGCCTCCTCTCACCGAACGGAAGAATGGTGAGTGCCGAAGGGACTGTTCTGCTTTTCTCTACGTTGCTTGAATGTTTTCTATGGGAATAACGATGTTTCTTTGCTTTCTTCAACATTAGTTGACTCTCTTCACTTGCTCTCCCCAAACCGCGTTACGTAAAGTGCTACAGTGCTTGTTACGGAATCTTTCCTGACCAGCTTCCCCTGTCAGGGCAGCTTCGAGGGCTGACTTTAAAACTCCAACTGGAATACTTTGTTGAGGCATATAGAATGAGGAGTTTATATTTTTAACAGTTTTAAAACCACAGCAAGTATATAATAGAAATATTAGTTGAATGTTTTTGAGAGGCAGGGTAGTTATCAAGAACAGGGGTTTTTCTTGCAAAATAACACAGAATTAAAGTTTCACATTGTATCCCAGAAAGCTTAATTCACCACACAGTTTAAGGTTGAACAATGAAAGAAAAATAAGATTTAAATTTTTGGGAATATTGCCAGTATCTTTCCTTGTTGTTGATGTTGGCATGGCAACTTAGGAAAAAAGTGTTTCCACTGTTACAGTAAGCATCAGGAAGAACTAGGTTTGAATCCAAATGTAGGCTCATTTTTTATTGGTGAAAAGGCAGGAGCCTTTCTTTTTGTCCTTTTTTTTTTCTTTTTGTGAGATTTGTTTTCCTCACACTAATATCTTCTAGTAATGAAGATTTGTTTTCCAGTATTTGTAGTAAATAGTGGGACCATTGAAAGTATGTAAATGAAATATTTGGGTTTTGAAGCATTTTTAGAAATAAATTCAGCTATAAATTCAGTCGTAATAGTATAAGCATTATTAAATAAGAAAAAATTTATCTGAACATCTCAGCTTTAAAGCAGAAAAAATGGAGATATATATTACTAGACTGTATGTATATAAAATACCTTGGGACAGGTCCAAACCATGGTATTCTGTGTTTCAGAAAGACATGGAATGTTGTCTATTACCAAGATGCTCCTGTTTATACAATCAGGGACTAAGTCTGTGGTGCTTTGTGTACGTACCCTCAGTATTATATAGCACTCCAAGAAAGCAAAAGGTAATAAAGGGAAAATAGGGTAGGGGGAAGACTGAGGCTTCACTTATATATATGTGGAATAACAGCCTCTTTGAATACTCGAGCTTGCCTTTGACAATTGCTTTCTTATTTTTTTCCATGTATAAAGATCCTGAAAAACAGAATACTATGTTAACTAATATAATGTATTCAAAGTATTTTAAACTAATGGACGTGTAGCTAATTTATTACTATTTTGGCTCTACATTCTTAAGTGTTATGTTTTGTAGGGCAGGAAAAAAAATTGTAACTTGGGAGGCATAGTTTTTGTTGCCTACTGTTTGATGTTAAATTGATAATAGATATGTCTGTACCAGAAGTTTGTTTTCAGATAGCTTAACATTTTACCTTTTTTATTAAGGAAGCAAGAGAAAGACGTATTTAAAGAAAGATATTTCATAATGAGCCTAAAAATGCCAACACTGAACTCATAAAACTCATAAAAAAGAGAATTTAGTATTGTGGGGTTTTTTGCATGTTGTGTTTATATATTATACATCTGGAAATTTTGTTTGGGTTTTTTTTAATTGCCTGTAAAACCAAAATGGATCACGTTGGTATCTATGTTGAGTGTGAATAAGTCAAACTTTTAATTTTTGAAGGCTACTACACCAAGAATGCAATAAATTAAACAGGAAAAATCCCTTTTATAAGGGGTTCCTTTATAAAAATCCCTTTTATAAAGATGAAATTCCCCATTTTATAAGGGATATCAAGCTTGTAAATTTCTCTTTTGGCAAGCCTTGCTGTGATTGTATTAAGTACATATATATCCCCATCAAGTAATTCCATTGTTTTGTCATCTTCCTGCTTTTACTAATAAAGATAAATTGTCAAACAAGCAGTAAAAGGAGGTACACAGCTTCAGGTGTGAAACCTACTCATGTTTGGTCTTCAGTCTTTTGGTTTTAGTTCTGTATTGGACAGCTGGTTCTTAGGCATTCTTCCCATAACTTGAAATTATTTTTGTGCTTTCACGAATCAGTGAAATAATTTATGGGTAGGTTTTGTATTGTCTTCATGTATAATCTGCTGCTTATTTATTTTCCAAAGAAAAGTCAGTGGCAAGAGATTTTAATGCTTACGGGCTCTAGCTTGTTGAAATAACAGAGGAGATTTTCATAAATAAAGTGGTCATGGGGAAATTAATAATTTGAGAAGCTGCCTTTCACTCTGTGTGCCATTTCACTTAAGAACCATTGCCCTGTTACTCTTCATTATTTATCGTAATTCCTTTTATGACTTAGGATACTGTAGAGCTTTACTGTCCATAGCAAGTATCAGGCTTCCCACAAAGACTTCAGTGTCTGTGAAGTTCACATAATGGGCTGTGGCCTCACTTCATCTGTGTCTTTTGTGACAAGACAAAGTCATCTGGCTGGGCTTGGCCCAAAGATTAGGCATTGTTTTCAAGGCCATTATTAGCACAACCTTATTGCTCTTGAAAAAGAAAAGGCTCAACAATCTGCAAGGCAGATTGAGAAATCATATAATTGGAAGGATTTTTAGAGGAATGCAGTCTGATAGACTATCACGTCTGTCAGAAGTGACTGATGGACACTGGTACAATTTCCTATCCTTTTCAGTTTTATAGATCTTTGTAATGTTGTTCAAGCATCCTGCCACTGAGAGCATGCTGCTTTAGTAGTATTTAAATAAATCCTTAATTAACTTAAGAGGAGCCTCCTAATTCTTTTCCTGTCCTTATGTGAAAGATCTGACAATGTCTGACTTTATATTGGCTGGCTGGTCTTGTTCCTGAAATAAATGGACATTTATGTTCACATTGCTTTCTTAAAATGAGAGAAAGAGGTTTTGGCACTGAGATCCTCCAGAGCACCCAAACTATTGTTCACCCATAACTTCAGATTTAGTAATCTTGGTTAACTGGTTTAAAATAATCTTTTTGTAGAAATGATGAAAGTCAGCAGAAAATTTCTAAAAGTAAAATTTGAACTTAGTGGATTCATATGAAAAGTAGCTTTAATACTTAGTCTTTGTTTTTACTTTTTACCCAAGCTGGATTTCTTCAGGAGTATTTTACTGTGTCACTATTTTATAAAGTCTGTAAGCATAAGAGATTTTAGTACACAGAAATACAATAGCACTTAACAAAAAAAAAAATCTGAACTGTTTAAGTTTTTTTTTATTGACTATTTTTCTGCAGTAAGCATTATGCTTACTGTGAGCTTTGGTAGTGATCCTTTAAACCTTTTGTTTACTTGAATGAGTCTTTTGGCAGTAGTCCAATAGAAGACTGAATTATTCAAGTATTGTTCTGCGTGGTGCAGCTAAGCTGCCTTGCACAAGTTAGTACAGAAACTGCATTTCAAGCTTTTCCAATGACACTAGAAGTGTGGGAGGCTTATGCTTTGCTTTGGTTTTGTTTTACATGGAGGTAATCACAGCAGGGTAACAGAAACGTACAATGCAATTGCATGCTTGTACCTGGTGTGCCAACAGTTGTTTGAGATGTTACTACTTCATCCTTTTTTTACATTTTTCTCCTCTTGCCCTGCCCAGTGTGCCAGATGAGATCATGGTCATAGAGCAAAGCAAGCGTGAGAGTTCAGGGAGTATAGCTCAGTATTTTTTAGTGCAAAATCTCATGGTATAGAATAAGCCCCTCTGAAACTGTTGTCCCTTGAGTTGACAGATGCTCTGCTAACTCTGTTGAAGAGGTTGTAACTTACAGTAGAGGATCAATAACAAACAGCTGGAGGCCAATAGCATCTTATGCTTCTCCAGCCATTTACTACATGCAGGTGTTTACTCCCTGATTAAAGACAAATGGATAATTTTTTTGGGCAGGGAGAGACAGAGAGAGAAGCATATTCTTGTCCTCTCAAATGTCATTTTTCACACAGAAGTCTTCCATCATAAAAAGCCTGTGATACACAAATACTAACCAGTTAATGTTTCATATTTTAATAGCAGGGCAAGTAATAGGAATTTTTGAGCAGATTTGCTAGATAACGGTTTTATTGCAAGGCTGAAATTCTTCAACTGAACTATCTCTAAAGCAAACACTTTAATTATTTGGGGTTAGAACAACAAACTATTTATAGAAAGCAACCTTGTATGTGTATTTGGGTGTGATAACAAAGAATCATCTTTCCAGGATGTTGCATGTTGGTCTTCTGGATTGTTACCATGACAATTTCCTTTTTCCTTTTGACCTGTTTTCAAGTTAACAGCTGTGAATTACTAATGAAATTAATTTCAAGTTCTCATTAGTCTGCATCTTTCTAGGTAATTAAGCAACACATACAATACATTGATCATTTAAACTTGTGCCCTGTTTATTGCAGCATATTATTGTGCCCGTTCTTTGGAGGCCAGCTCTTGTTCCACTTGCCGAAAAGCAGCAAAAGTTACCTTTCCATTGGTTCTGCTTTTTGTACTTGTCACCTACTGAGTGGACACTGAAGATGTGCCTGTGATTCTGGCAGTTTAATGGCAACCGCTGCTGTATAGTCCATGTCTGTCATGTGAGCAGTTGGGCTCCTCACATAATTGGAGGTTGGGAAACAGAATTCCATGGCCTTAAGAAGCTCTTGGTTTGCATCCCTACCTGAAGGATGCCAGGCTGTGTACTCTGTATTTGCTTTCTTAGCCAAGCTGCTGTGTCCTTAGGAAGGACAGTGGTTGAGGGAGGAGAAGAGTGACACAGGTGAGGCCCTTATTTAGGAGCAGGAGGGGGAAAATTGATGACGAGGTGTTGTTTAGCTGGACTGCAGTGGAGGAAGAATGACAGAGTTGCAGGCAGCATGGCACAGCTGAAGTACTAGTCAGAACAATATGCTACCCACACGCTGTACCATGGTTTCACAAGCTTCTGTCTGAGAGCCAGGAGGTGGCAAGGGAGGGAAAGATAGGCTGTCTGCTGCTGACAGCAGGAGGGTGGATGGGAATGATGCTGCTTGCAGCCTTCTAACCTGCTGTTTCGGAGCCAAAGGGTGGGAAGGAATTGCACACGCAGATACCATCAAAAAAAAGGAAGCACAGCATAAGCAAAGCTTTTTGCATGGTGAGTTAGTACTTTCCCAGAACTGGTGAATGTGCCACTTTGGCTGGCAGGGGTAGGTGCAAGGGTCTGGGTGTCAGGAGCCATGCAATCATCATTGTTTCAAGATACCTCTAAAATGAAAAGGTCCTAGCCTCTATGTTTTACAGCAGTCTCTCTTGCCTTTGTAGTGGCTTCCTTGACTGTCCCACTGTGCCAGAATCTCCTTGTGACAGTAGCTACTAGTTTCTAAAAAGAAGAGACACTGCACATGAGTCATCATCTGCAGATAAGAGCCTGGTTATGTTCTTGTAAAGTGAGTAGAGAATTGGTTGGATCTTATATGGGCCATTTACTGTCCTTTAGCACTCTAGGCCTTCTTCAGCTCTGTCTGGCCTATATAAATCATTTCACATTGTGACCTGCCTGTTCTCTCTGCATTGTGTGGAAGGAACAGTTTTGTTCCAGCTAATGGGTGTGTGCTGCTCTCGTCTCAGAACCACGTAGATACAGGATTGTGTTCTGGTTCTGTTTGGGCTTGTACGTTTTGTACTGGAGGAGGGTAGAGAAGATGGTGATGTGCCCGCTGTGGCTATCTGCTAGATCTCGCTTTTCTGTAGCTAGCAGCTAATATTCTACAGCAGAATTGAGCTAATTGAGAAAATAGCTAAGTTTTGGATGTTTTGTCAGAAAAAAAGCCTTGGGACAGTGAATATCTTGAAGTAAAAACAAGACTAGTAAAATATCTATTAGATAAAATTAGCCCAAAGAAATTAGTGCTTCTGGCTGCATAAGAACAGTGACGTTCAGGAGCAAAGACCTTGAGGCACAGAAGGTCAGATGAGGATGACTGCTTCCTTTGGGCCACTAGAGCTTGTGGGAAACAGTGAGTTAAGGTGAAGATGCAACACACACACCCCTCTCAAACCAAAACAAAAACGCCACAAATCCCCAAAAACCCAAATGAAAACAAATACTCCAAATGGTGTATATTGAGTTCTCCTAAGGGACCAGTGGAGCCAGCCGGGAGACAGACAGTTCTCAAAATAACTGAATGAAATCCACATCACACTTAGCCTAATGATATTATTTAAATAAATTTGATGAACCAAGGGAATTTTTCTGGCATCTAAAAGAGTCGTGGGTATATTAGTTTGCCTGTTATCTCTTATCTTCCACTCCCTTAGTATGTAGCACTGGTAACATGCATTCTTGGCATAGCTTTATGGCTTCTGAACAAATTCTTAATCCTCTGTGCTTCAAATAGATTTGAAGCTGCAAATTTGGTACTAGGGAATCGGGTGAAATTTGGGACATCCTCCCTGTATCTGTGTGCGACAGGGATTTTTCCCACTCTTTTGAGATCTGCAGTTAGGCATGGTTTTTCCTCTCCAAATGGTACATAGGTAGGTTACTGTGCTTAGAAGTTATTTTATTAAATGAGTTGGGAGAAGTGGAGAAAAGATGGCTAGTGGGAAGACTAGAGAAGAACAAATGAAAAACTTAGTTCTGATTAATAGATTGGCACAGAAAATAATTTAAAATGTCAACTGAAATTCAGCAGTTTCATAGTCACTAAGCTGAAAGCAACAAGATCTGGAAAACAGCATACCAAAAAAGAACCAAACCACCAAAAAAAATGCCCAAAGTAAGTATATTCTAAAAGAGCTGTCTACATATAGAAGTAGTATACAATTTATATAAGTTTACAATAAACGTGTGCATGTATGTATGTAGTATAGTGTATATGTAACGTGTGTATAGAATGGTTGCCCAGAGAGACTGCAGAACCTCCATCCGTGGAGATATTAAACATCTGACTAGGCACAGTTCTGGGCAGCCTGTTCCAGCTGACCCTGCTTGAGCAGAGGGTTGAGCTAGGGCATCTCAAGAGGTTGCTTCCAACCTCAGCAATTCCGTGATTTGTTTTTCCTTTAAGGTTTTAATAGTGGATGGAACATCCAGTGCAAATATTCTACTAAATAATCCTTTGTAAGAACACATAGCATATTGGGAATTAGTATATATTTGTCTCTGTGTTTTGGTTTTTTTTTGGCATGCTGTGGTTTTTTGGGAGTTTTGTTTTTATTAACAAACAGTGCCAGTAGAAAAAACAAATGTCTTTTAATGTGTGGATTCTTTTGGTCTCCCTGTAAATATATGAATGTTGTCTTATCTGTTGAGAGATGAGAGAGCAAACTGAGTAGGTACTGATTTCCCAGTAAGTCTGTCTTTGTCATTGGTACTGCCAGTTCCCACAATCCTAGCATTCCCAGGGCATCAGTCAGTGTCTACAAGGAAAAATTTTCAAATATTAAAGCATGTGAAAAGACGCACAGGCCAAAACTCAGAGCTCTCTAGGGACTGTGACCTCTTAAATGGAATATATTCTGACATTTTCACAGGCTACATGAAAGAATTCCAGCAGGGTCACTTCATTTGGTAAACTTCTAAACAAACATTCCGTCATTTTAGTTTGATTTATAGGTTGTTTTTTTTTTTTTAATTATCTGCTTATTGTGAAGAGATTAACATGGGAGACGTGACCTGTGACTGACACAATTTAAAGCATCTAGTATATGTGAAAAGATCCTGTTAGAGGGCTTGGCATTTGAGTGATTACAGGAGATATGGAAAGTATGTTTAAAGAGATCTCTTGATCAAACTGTCTTATTCTGACTTTTTTTCCCCCTGAAATTCCTTGTGGATAACTAAATGCATAGCAAGAAAAGAATGTTGAGTTAATTTTAAATTCCACAGGATAATTGTTTTAAATTGTTAGAACTAAATGCTAGCTGCGTGTTACGTTGACACGTTAGCTTGTGATACAACCACCACAAGAAGGTAATCCACTGCAAACAGAGCTGGTAATTCATGTGCACTACTTACTATATCAGCCTTTTGTAAATCATAGGTGCCATTGTGGATGACCAAATACTGTCCTTTATATATATAAATCTAATTCTTATATGCAGTTAAACATATATGTAAAAATTTTTAATGTATATTATATGTACACACTTTAATTTTTTTTTTATTTTTTTATATGTCTTTATGGGTATGGCTGAATGGAAGGGAATTTTTATTTAAACAGTGAACACTGTCAACATATGTCCTCCCTTAAAAGGAGTTTGTGGAGGTTTTAGTGGGAGAAGAGAAGCAGAACATGCAGACTTATAAATTTGATACATCACTGTAAATGTGTGGGATTTTTCTGGGAAGTGTAACTGAGGTAGGTAGTGACCATACTTTGGGTTGTTTAGGTCTTTGTTACCACAATGGCGGAGAATATAGGCAGAAGTGTCCAGTCCATCTGATGTAATTCCTTAGTCACAGCATAGTACACAATCCTATTTCAAAAATTACGCAAATTTTTCAGTTGACTTTTTTGAAAAACAAATGGAAAGATATACTTGATGTTTCAGTAGCAAAAGAATGTGAAGATGAGAGACTTGAATGTTTTTGGGATTGTATCTTAAATACAAGCCTAAGACTGACTGTATGAGATTTACTGCTGATTTGTTTGACAAATGTCTGAAGTGTTCAAAGCAAAGAACTTACGTACTGGTATAGAAAAAAAAAGGGATTTTTTTAACAAAACAAGAAGGCGGAATAGAAATCTGTTGTAAGTGGCAATTGGGAGTGTGGGGGAATAAACAAAAAAATGCGAAGTAAAAACCTGTAAGTTAATAGTTTGAGGTAACTTCTTACTGTTTAAAGAAGTAATAGAATAAATTCTAAGAAGGATTATTTAAATGAATGGTTTAGTTTGTGTAGTCAAAGCACAGCACTGTTTTCCTATGTGAAGAAATTACTACACAAAGATGAACTGGATTATCCTAACACAATAATAGATCAAGAAATTCATCAAGGTGTGCATAAGGCCAGGATTAAATAAATGTTTTAGTGATTAAGCTTTTTTTCCCCACTTCAAAATCTTGTGGTACTGAAATAGATTAAATACCTAAAACTGATCTGATTTTTTGTCTAGAGTTTAATCTGTAGGTTTTTTGTTTGATGGGGTTGCAAAGGAATGAGCTCCCTATGATGTGAAGAGTTGGAATGTACCGCTAAAGCAATCGTTGCTTAGTTACTTCATGTTTAATGATGTTGTAAAGTTGCTCACAGTTAGTGATCTCACCCGCCAGATCACTGATACTTAAAAAGATAAGGGGGCTGTTCTGAGTGGCAGGCAAACAAGCACTGTGGAGGGTACAATGTTGCTGCATTTGTTTCCTCCTCAACATTGTGATTTTGGCAAATATCTGTTAGGCACTTCCTCTTTTTAAATAAGGTGTTTTTTTTCTGTAGGCCTAATGTTGGCAGAACACTTGAAAGTCTGTTGCAGGAGGATGGAATGAAAAAACATTGATTACCTTAGATTAAAAGCAAACAAAGGTTTATGAAAAACTAGTGCAATACATTGCTATTAAATGAGATGTTACTGGATTGTGGTTTATGGAACTGACAAGAATGTTCCTTTTTTCTTCGTTTCACCCACTTGTATACAATATATACCACTCAAATAAATTGAAATTAAAATGAGAGGTATTTCTATCCTCTGAAGATGAAGCGAATTCCAACAAATTTAGTTTTTATTGAAACAAAAAGCTTGTTGTGTGTGTTCAACTGCTGGTTTTCATAGACTGATGCTGTTTGTAATTGGGTTTAAACTGGTAATTGACCAACACAACATGCACTGCTTAAGATTTTCTTTTAGATGAAAGAGCCACTTATGTTTTGTTGTTTGATAGAAACTAGTGTTTCAGCCACAATTTTTTTCTAGGTCATTACAGGTTTCTGTATGACCCTCAGTGTCATTTAGCTATTTGTACTGGTGAAAATAGTTTTTTTGGAAACAGGTAGGTGTTCACATCAGAGAGGCTATACATCCAATATTTACTTCGGAAATGAGTAGTTGAGTAGTTCTCTTTCCTTTATTATGAAACCTGTATAGTCCACAGTCTGCAGCAGAAAAACAAAATGAAAATCTAGCAATTTGAAACAGTTTTTTCAGCCTATTTATTCCTAGTGCTGTCAATTTCAAATGATGATACTAATTCCAGCTGCCTCTTAGAAACTGAACACAAAAGCATTTCAAACTGAGTGGAGTTGAAAGACCCGGAGCTTTTCTTGTGTATATTTTCTGTTTCTTGGTTGTATTCTATCTATTGTATAACTGCTAAATAAAGAAAAGGCTTTAAAGAGTAAAAAAAGAACAAACAAGTTGATATTGTTTCACTAATACTTATTCTAAAGGATTTTTTGTTATAGAACCAAATGGGTAATTTGAATGGGAAGTTCCCACTGTTGAAGTCTTTCACCAGTTCTTTAAAGAATGTGGAAATTAGTATCCTGTAAAACCAACAATAAAAGTTACTGCTGTACAAAGCAGTTTTTATCTGTCAAAACAATGACCTTCAAGACAGATGCTATTGAAACATGGGAAGTATGTTTGAAGTATCAACATGGTGTTTGTGGCTGATGACGGGGCTTCTCCATTTTTGCAAGATCTTAAAAAATTACTATCTGATTTGAAAGTGCGTAAGTAAATCTGAGAAGCAGGTATAGTGCTTTAGTAGTCAAAGGTAAGAACGTATATTCCAGGAGAGTTACAAATTTATTTTATTTAGTGGGGGAAAGGGAGCTCTTAAATGCAGGTGGGCTGGCTTTTGAGGGATCACGTTGCCTTGAATCAGATGGAATCTGCTGGTGACTGGAAGATGCCTTTGACCAACTGAGTATTGTTAGTTAGCAGGTTAATTTAGTACTTGAATGGGCTAACCAGTGAACAGTGACCCTGCTCCTTCCAGTACAGTTCTTAGGAATGTGAGAAAGTCGCTCATAAAAACATGCACTTTTCCCATTTTGCAGTGCTGCAACTACAGCTACAGCTGGCAGTTTTGAGATGCCTCCAGGTGCCTTGTGAAAATGTCTCAGAATTTTAGGCTTTTCTAGTAGATGTGTTGAAACATGGTGATTATTTTTTCTTTGAAGCCTTATCACTAAAAATAGTAGAACTATATGATGTTAATCACCCAGATAACCAGTATATCCAAATTATGAGTTGAGCTTGGATTAGTGCATATTCAAGACTGTTGGAAAAACATGATGTTGTTGGACTATGAGTCCTTTTTCATAATGGGGGGGATAAATGTCATTCTTTGTGCAGGGATTTAAGAGAAACTGTTCCCTGGGCAGAATGTCCAGGAATTCTCAATATTCACAGTATAACTGAATCTGAACAAAATCTATTTTTTTTTCTTTCAAGGTAACTTTTCCTCCTCTTCAGTTGTTATGTCTGCCCCCTCCCCAACTGTTCAATATTGCATAGCATTTATTGGCAACTACAGTACTTGGTTACCTCAAAAATACACAGCATCATTTTGACCATCTCTCCTGGTCTAGACAAGAATTTAATCATTCTTACTTTCCATAAATGCTGTGATTCCTGCTTTTCTTCATAAAGTTATATGCAAATAACTGTTGAGATTTTGATCAGACTTCTTAAAGCTGTTTTAAAATATGAATCTGTATGTTACCTTTTATTGAACTAGGAGGTGAATTTGAACCAAAATGTAAGGCTTGACTCCAAGTGGGTGAAGCATAAGCATATTCGTTTCTGTAAATTCTGCTGTGACGTGGGTATCCTTGAAAAAGGGGAGGAGAGATGGCAGGAAATCTATGCCACCAAAGCTCATCTTTCTGAACAGGTGAGAACATTCATGAGGGTTTGAACTGCTGTTGCCCAACTGCAGTTACTATGATCCGGCATTCACTTGAGCACTGGGCACGCTTAATTTATATAAAGCGCTGTAAACAGATAGGAATGGATAGAACTACCTTCAGAGCTATGACATTTGAAGGAAAACTACACCCTTCAGAAAATCTGTAAATTGCACTGTACCCTTCCCATAAAACAATTTCTGCTGTTACATATTGTTACACAGTTAGAATATATTAATTCATCCAAACTGTTAACTTCTCAGTTGGCACAAGAAAAATATGCAGTTATAATTTGATATGTCTGTAACTGTGTGAGAGTCTATTTATTGACTGTCAGATTTTCATATAGGTTTCTAAGGCAGTATGTGTTTGTATTCTGTTTGTCTGGATTATTTTTTTTCTGAATGTGTGGAGTTTCTCAATGGTAATTTTGTTTCTTATGCGTCATTGGCTGTGTTCCGGCTGCAGGCAGTGAGGAAGTTCATTTGATGTATCAAGGAGTTCTTCAACAGTAATTTTTTTTTCCCTTGTGTTCAGTAAAAATCATTGCAAAAGCAGATGTATTGGAATAGTCTATAGTTTGTATGTAAGCAAAATCTGATTTAAGCTGATAATTTTTATACAAGTGATGTTCAAAGAACAACTTTCAGCTGGGAAAGCTGCCTCAAATCATTTGTACTGCAAGAGTTTTTCTTTTGCCTGTATTTTCAGCTCCTTAGATGTTGATAAGAAGTTGATATGGCCTAGTAAACTCGCATCTCCTTTGAATCTGCATTGTGAGCAGGTCCAGATTTCCCTCCTCCCAGCAGTAGGAAGCCAGGCAGAGAGTTCCCATCCCTGCTGGCTCTGTCACACAGCCCCACACCCCATGGTATCAGTTCCTTGCCCCGGGAGTGCACTGTTAAGGTGAAGAGTTGGTGTTGAATGATTGTCTTGTAGAAAGATCCAAACAGGCAGCACAATTTTTATTTTTTTTCTAGTTTCCACTTTCAAAATTCTGTATCGGGTGTTTGTTATTGTATATAGAGCTTCTCAAATCTGATGCCATAAAAGTGAAACAGTTTTTCTGAGTGGAGATGTCCTTTATAACTTCAGGCTGAAGGATTTGAAATATGTAGTAGGGGTGTGGAAAACATGTAATGATAGCATTTTTAGGTCAATGGGAAGGGAAAAAGCACCTGCTTGAGTTACTTGTTGACATGAAGCGTCTACTTAAAATGATGTATAGTTGATTTTCTCTAAATGCATGAAATGCAAACTACTCTGCTGTTCCCTCATAGCTAATGACAAATAATTAGAGGGGCTTCCTTTCCCCAAAACTGTCCAGGTTGACACTGAAGTTGATGGCTCATGTAAGATAGATGGGATATGCTGGAGAGAATGGCAGATCAGAAGCTGTGGGAGGAAATACTCCTTAAACTGCTGGGAATAATGAGATGTGAACTGTAATGTAAAGAGGAAAATAATAAAATACTTGGGTTTTAGATATTTACAACAAGGAACAGTCTCTCTCTTATGCTGAAAGAAAAGACATGGAAGTAATCACTGGTTTTCCCACTTACCTCTGCTAGGTAAGTGTCTCTGAAACAAGACCTGGGGCAGGGGCCGGTGAGAAGGTTCCTCAGCAGAACTTTTTCAAATGCCAACGCGCAGCAGCTTTGTTTACTGGTGAAACTTAATGAGTAATGAATGTGCCAGTGAGGCAAAGATAAAGTATTTCTGCTGCCTGCAGCAGCGTTGAGGGGAGTGGGGGAAGGGAAGGGAAAAAAGAGAGAGAGTCCTCAGCAGTAGTTTGTCTTAGGTATCAGCGAATGCTGCTCCTTCAGCAACTGCTGGATTTATTTTTAACCGCTTGACTCATTCTTTGTCAGATGATTGACCATCAAGCTGCACACTGAAACGCGAAATGTGCAGAGGAAGCGAGCGTAACTAAAGGAAAAGGGGGAGTGGTTGTCTGGGAAAAGAGGTGGGATCTGGGAGCGGCGCTGCCGAGGCTGGGTGCCCGCTGCCTGTTCCCGGCGGCGGGGGGAGATGGCCGCTGCCGCTGCCGCTGCTGCTGCTGCTGCCGCTGCCGCTGCCGCTGCTGCTGCCGCTGCTGCCGGCGGCGCGGAGGCGCAGGTCCTCACCCCTTAGGGGACGG
>JAOXJM010000071.1:11430110-11451719 GCA_026413425.1 Tringa solitaria
TGCCCGCTGCCTGTTCCCGGCGGCGGGGGGAGATGGCCGCTGCCGCTGCCGCTGCCGCTGCTGCTGCTGCCGCTGCCGCTGCTGCCGGCGGCGCGGAGGCGCAGGTCCTCACCCCTTAGGGGACGGGAGCTGGAAGCGGCCTTCGGGACGGCGGCGCACCGCTCAGCGACAAATTAGTATTATTATTTATTTATTTTTTTTCCTGTGCTGGATGTTGTCATTCTAAAAGGATTCTCATCATGATCGATAGCTCCAAGAAGCAGCAACAGGGCTTTTCCGAGATTTTACCTGCAGGAGATGATAAGCCGCTGAAGGAGAAGGAATGCCTTGAGGCCAACAGCCAGAAAAGTCTTAAGGAAGGTCAGTCACTTGCCGGTTGGGGGACAGAAAATGCCGAAGAATGCAGGTTCCCTTCATTTGTGGTGTAACGCTGCGTGTCAGGAGGAGGTTTTGTACATTGAATTAGGCATTGTTTCCACACCCCCCCCCTTAAAAAACTTTCTAAAAGCTAAGTTTAGAATTTACATGAGACTATTAAAAACCCAATTATAATAGCTTGATAGAAATTGTTGTATGAAGAAAAATGAGTGATTAAGTACTCTTTTCAGAGTAGCTTTTCCTGCTGATTTCATGAAATACTCTAAAATTGTCCTGTAAATGTTGCACAAAATGTCACTACTGAAATAAATATAATAAATGTCATTAAATATGACATTTAAAAATAAACCCCTGCAAACCTTTGGTTTTAGACATTACTACCTCATTTTCAAAAGTGCTTTTCTCAGCTGTCTTTCTCTAGAATTCCCTTCTCCCTTCATACTTTAAATTAGATTTGACTCTGCTTTCCAGTTGTATGCTTTTCAAATTACGTTGTCTCCTTAAATGATTGTTTTTAGACAGTGCATTAAATTGATATAACGCACAAGCATTAGTTTGTAAAACACCAACAGTCTGAGGATATTTGGAGCATTATTTAAAGCTGACAAATGGTACTACACCAGACTCATCTAAAGTAGTATTTGTTCAGCTGTGGCCATAACAGTGCTGAGACATGGAAGTCATCTTACTCCTTCTAGCTGGAGGTACTCTTCTCGACGGGCTGTTTTAAGGAGAAGGAGGAGACCTCTTGAGGTCAGCTGCCAGCCCTTCCCAGAGTGGTGTGTGAACTGCTGTGTGTTAACAAACCAGGCTCTCTGCAACTCAAGAAAATCCAACTTATTAATCAATCAGAAGCAAACTGTATTTGTAGTCGACAAAATTCCTTCTTTCTGCTTACAGCATTCTCCCTTGGCTTTTACTCCAGATCTCTTTGGATTGTCTGATGATTCAGAGATTTCTTCCTGGTGGTTGTGGCAAATCTGCTGTTTTTCCCTCTTCTACATGAGATCATGCCTTTCTCAGAATCTAAATGCTAGATTTGTTTGGGGAATTTGTTTGGTTTTAAATTTGTATCTTACTAATGTTTAAAATAGCAATCAGCTCATATTCATTATTAAATTCAGTAACTGACAGTTTATTTTTTAAAACTCTTTACTTAGCTCTAAGTTAGAGCTAGAGAAAACACTGATTTTTATATAAATGTGCTGACACCGAAGATTTCTTGTTGATTAGAAAGACAGGTAAGAATAAGTTGAGTGTTGACACATGTAGCTGTGGCTGAGAGCGTAACAGATCCGCTTCCTTTACAGCAGGAAAGTGCTAAGTGAAAGGCAGTGATTGAAGAGAAAGGGCCAACAGTGGCTTCTTTTTCATGGTGTTTGCCTCGCATCTCCAAACGGGCTCAGTTAAACCTGCTCCTGCTACCTCTGAAGCTCTGTGAGGCAACAGGAACAAAGAAAGAAGGGGAGGAAGTTAAGAGGGACAGAGGAGTAAGCACACTGTTGTGGGAAGTACTGTAGGGGGGAAATAAACCAAACCCTAACTAATCTAAGCTACCAAGAAATAAAGGGGAAGAAGACGTGAAAAAATTAGCATGGTGGATAGTGTAGGTGGGCTAATAAGTAACTACAGTAATCGTTACCTTCAGTCTTCTTAGAATATGTCAGTTACGTAGAAAGCGGATGAAAGAATGTACATTGCAATAATGATGGTCTGTCAGAATATCAAAAAACCTGTAATTATGGGACACTCTTCCAGTCTAAATTCACGAATATTTTAGTTTAAATTATTCAGTGCATAAAAGAAGATACAATTGTTTTCCAGAATCACTATCTTTGCTTTCTTTTCTGTTTTAGTACCTGTTCTCCATTTTCACTTTTACCAGTGAATATGGCTTATCCTTTTATCTCTCCTAAGTTTGGCAGCCTAATAATTAAAATAATTCATTTCTTTTTGAGAGTCTGAATGACTACAGGATCTCCTCTTCCAGCTTTTCCTCTTTCTGAAGCTTAGAAAAAACAAGCATTTTCTTTTTTTGTAGTATATATAGAATGAATTATTGAAAACATTGCAAATTTTCTTGGCTCGCATCAAGAGAGACTAAAGCATAGCTTCACCTTTTCAGTTATAAAATATGTAGTTCAGGTATTTTGTAGATTTTTAAAAATTCAATTGCAGTTGTTAATTTCATCCTATTTAAATAGCAGTATAGAGAACATTAAACACTTCTTATTTTACAGAACAGTATATTCTAAATTATCTTGTGGCATTCTGTCTTTTTTCCCTCTTGTCTTTCTTTTTCTTTTAATTCAAAAGATGATGTGACTGGTTTTGCCACATGAATCATCAACCCTTTTTTTGTTAGGACACAAAAATACTTAGAATACCATCAGTGAATGGGTAAAACTGCAAAAATTAAAAATGTAATTCTTTTGGCAAACCCAGATGAAGTACACAGGTGTCAAGTAATTCAGAAGGTGCTACAACCTTTGCTTCATAATGTGTTTTTGCACAGGTTTGATAAATCTAAAAGTCCTGAGGTAGTACAGTGGGCTTATTTCAGCAATGAGTACCTTATGAGAATTGTTAGGCGCAGTTCTTTTTGTACTTAGTATTTCTTTTTAAGGAAAGAGACTTTTCGTGGAAACACAAATCCCAACACTGTCTTCAGCAAATTAATATTAAGGGCATTGGAAGGTTAGATTACAAGGATGATTTTTTTCTTCTTTGCTTAGGCTAATGAATACTCTTAGAAGGTACACATTATAGCATCCTATAGCACAGGAGGAAATCCTCTTCATTACTCTACTTTCTTGTAAACAACTCATACGTTATTGTTGTATAATGTCTGTTCTGTGAAAACAGTTCTTTATCTATTTTATCAAAATTACGTTTTGTATGAGCAAGGAACGAAAATAGGTTTTGGTTCTGAGAACCATACAATGCTAGCCAAACAGCTTTTTCAGAAATTCCTGTAGCATTGACTTCTAATGTCAAGTAAGTGGCTGAAACATTTAGAAAATTAAAGTCAAAAGCCTTAAATGAAATCAGGACATCATTGTGCATACAGTTAGTAACAAAGAATTAGTATCATCAACAATGCATATATTGGGAATTAGGAATATATTTAGGGTGCAGATTAGAAGGTTTCGAACTCAGGAGTGAATTTAGGAAGTCTTGCCTTGTAGCCTAAAATTGTTTTAATATAGATTGATGAGCTCCTGCAACAGTGTATGACCACGCAGAACTCTTGAAGACACATGTTAAATTGGTGAAACAAATCAATATGGTGCTATCTCAGGTGAGAATGAAAAGGAGACTGGATCCCAGTTTGTTTTCCCCATATTTTTATATATTAATCTGAGCTTCTGAATTACCAGTTGCCTGCACTTACTCTAAGGAAAAAAAAACTAACCAGGAAGGAAATTTTCTTTCCACCTTGAAACATAATTTCTTTCCTGGATTTTTATTGCTTTTTAATTTTACTGTTTTGTTAGGAACTGGAGACTGGCAAGTGCTAGAAACAGGAAACAGGGTGGAATGAGTGAAGCACAGGGATTTCTCAGGTGCTTGCTGGAAATGCCTTCATGCTGTCTAGTTAAGTTTACCAGATTTAGTCAGGAAGGATTTGTCCCCTTCCTCCCTTGCAATCAAATCAATATTGCATGAGAATTGTGTATTTAACAGATTTCCTGCTATTGGTGGCATGTTGAGTATTGGTGATACTCTTGGCCTCTAGTGCTCTCCTGCGGTGGCATGTTACACTTAAAGATCTACTGTTAGTTTGCTGGTTTTGGTGGTTTTTGGTGGTGGTGGGGGTTTTGTTTTTGTTTTTGTTTTTTTAAGTTTTCTTATATGGTGTTGGGAAGTGGTTTTATTACCCCTTATCAGTGGCAATCTATCTGGTATGTTTCTTGAGACAGAGATAATGAGAAAAATACTGGGGGGAAAAAGAAAGTGGTATTCGTGTTGTCTTAGTTAATAAAGGAAGCACTGTAAATTCAGCATACTGATCCTGTGAGGCTGTGTTAACATTCTTAACTTTATGTATCTACCATAAACAGTCTCTTTAATGACAGTGGGATAATTGTATGTCTTACAAGTAAATCAGCACTTATTCCACAAAATTTTCTTCTTCAGTGTAGCACTTAAATGAATAATAAATATATGGTAATCCCATTATAATAAACACATGCTTAAATACTTTGATAAACTAAGGCCACAATGTATTAATTTCATTTTGTATGTAAACTGTGTACAATTAGAGGATACAGCAGTTAACCGAGAGTTCTAAGGAAACTTGTTATGGCAACTACAAGATTTCTTAAAGGTTTTATAAAAGGTTAGGATTACGACTGCTGCTGCTAAAAGTAGACGTAGTCTTCATCCAGCCCTACCCTGCTTACTGCCAGCCTCTTTCCTGTGTTGGCATTAGTGATGATGCAGCCCTGAAGCGAGTGGAATCAGTGAACAGGTATTATTGAAGGCTGTTTCAATAGTGTTAGCTTTCAGCCAGATCCGAGCACTGACCTGCCAGGCTGCAGCTTTGCCAGTGTTGATGCAACAGAAGCAGCTGGGGATGGAGGGAGGAAGAGACCATTGTCTTTCCATCAGTAATCCTGTCATCCTGTCAATCCTTAATATGATCCTTAGATCATATTAAGTTATGAAACCACACTCTGAAACCACCGTCTGTTTTGTTGCTGTGCTGGAGGTTTCTTCTTTCCTTTCACAAAGCATTTTTAATGCAAAGTCCTTCTAAGCAACTTCACTGTCAGTGTAAGCAATCTGACTCACCCACTGAGCGAGCTTCTGCAGAAATTTGATGTTGTTGTCTACATAGCTGAGCTGACACAATGCCATTGCTTACTTCCCAATTTGTGATAAGGCATCTTAGTGTAAATCCACCTTCCTCAGTGTTTTGAATTAATGTGCAATCCCTTGAGTTGGAGGATTTGCTTGGGTGGTACGCATTTTGTTTGCTGGTTCTACTGTGCCTAGGAAGAGCATGGAAAATGGAGGGTAGTACCTTCTCGAGAAGGCTTGGCTGGGTGGAAATCATCTGTCATCATTCAATGTAATATGCTCCAAATTATCACTAAGCAAGTCTGCCGTAGATGTGGAATTTGAACACAAGTTTTATGAGTCCCTTACAGGACACTTCTTGGCTGATAGTAGTATTTGAGGAAATGTGAATTATGTTTTAAAAAAATCAGAGGCTATACTAAGCAGGGGAATAGTTGCAGGTTTAGAAAATGTAATTACTGCTAATATACTTAAGGTACGCAATTTTACAGAATACTTGAAATGTAAGATTTAGTTTAGTCAGACTTTGCACCTGAGATGGTAGTGAATTTTCTCATTTTAAACATTTATGCAGAATTGTGAAAAGTATAGGTTTTGCTTTTTACATATACCATATACATGTTCATATATATATTCATCCCAGCAGACACTCCAGTAATTTGTTTGGAGGCTCGTGTATGTTCTGGCTTGTTTCTAAGCAACATGTTCCATAGCAATAGGACACAATACAGATTGTCCTATATCCTAGTCATTTCAGCTTCTTAACTGATGATATTGTTATGGTTTATATTTTTGTTTTAAATGTTAAGTTTACATTTAGCTATCTTTCCCATCTAGTTTTTCATTTTCTGCTTTCAGTATGATGATGTTACTTCTGGAAACAGTTATGTCTACTTTATTACTGGCTTACAGACAAAAGTTTTAAATTACAGTGGTATAATTCAAAAGATTTGGAGGTCCTGCAGGGTTTCCCTCCAGAATTCTGAAGAGATTATCTGAAATGGCCCTCAGTAGTCTCCACTCACATGCTTTACATTTATCCAGAACATTTCTAAGCTGAAATGAAAGTATGACTGAATAATTACTTAAAACGAGTATGCATCAGAGGCTGTTACACTTTCCTTAATTTTTTTTATATATAGTTTAAGCAGAGAAATCATATATACAATAATGGAAAAAAGAAATTTTAAAGTATATAAAGATATGTAAGGGATTTTTTTTTATGAAAACAAGTAAAAAAAATTATACCCCGGCATGCATGAAAGTTTTGTGGACTGAACCCAGTAGAACACATTCACTCATGTTTAGATGATGTCTGATTTCTTTAATGATGAACTACTTTTATTTCAAAATTGAGAGTATTTAATCTACTGTATTACCATCTTCAGGCTGATAGGAGGCAAGTAACACAATTTAAAAGGCATTTTATTTTTAAAATGCTGTAAAACTTATTTAGAATTGCTTCCAGCATATTACAAATAGCTACTTTCATGGCTTTTCCCTCACCTTCCTTTCTTCTATGACATGCCATAGCAATGAAAAGAACATGATGTTACTAAAATTCTGATTTTGGACACATGCAGAATGAGTAGTGCCGGGTCCAAACTAGCTACCATATTCCATAACCTTCCTGAAATGTGTACCTTATGTGTCACCTGCTCTTTATTTATTATGCAAAGCAATTGGTTTATAAAAATTTTAGTTTTATTCACAGAATAATATTAGTTGAAAAGATTAACTTGTTTTGCCTCAATAAAGCATTTAATGAATTATAAATAGAGTGCAACACCCTATATAGAATTGAGGGAGAAACAATCGCAACTCAGGAGAAGGCAAAATATCTTATCTCTGGAAAACTATTTGAGTGTAAATTATGCTGTTTAGAAATGCCGTATAAACTTTTAAGTTCAATCAGGTGGTGTTTGGAGGCGCGAGGGTAACAACTGAAAGAGGCAAAGAGTTAAGCACTTGATACTCGATTTCTGCAATTCTGTAACTGCCGCCCTGTGCCCTGAGGTTGGTCCAGAATTCTAATAAGAAGCCGATGCTTAGATCACTTGTATCCTACCATCTGATAAAATACTCTCCTCTACTTTACTGCCTCCCTGCTGTTCATTGACTTGTATTACTGTTACAGTCCCGATGCCAAGGAACTAGTTATAAATTACTTCAGATCAAGGATACAATAGAATAGTTCATCTCCTGCAGCACTGCTTTATCGCAACTAGAACGCCTGTTGTTAACGTCTATTGCTCTGTTTTGACCTCAACATGTTAGAGACCTTGGCTGCATAAAAGCTGTTTTAAGCTGGCAGAAAGAAATGGAGGCTTTCTGTGTAACAGCTTTTAATTTAAAGGAAACGGCCCTGTTTCCAGCACTGTCTGTTTCCATGGCAGCCAGCCTAGCAGCCTGCACTGGAGTTTGTACTGCTCTTGGAAATTTCCAAGGGAGTATGCAGGAATGTTGGACATTACGTTTTCCCACTTTTACTTGCAGTTTCAAGGGCTTAAATAGCTAATATCAACTGGATCTTAACTTTGGAAGAAGTAATGAGATTATTACATATAGAACATAAAAAAATCTTGATGCA
Source organism: Tringa solitaria (assembly GCA_026413425.1). Lineage (NCBI taxonomy): Eukaryota > Metazoa > Chordata > Aves > Charadriiformes > Scolopacidae > Tringa > Tringa solitaria. The sequence continues at coordinate 11,437,885 of JAOXJM010000071.1, forward strand.
TTATTTTTCTTGTTGCTGTCATTGGAAAGAACTGTCTGTGCTGTATGCTGTCTGTATGAGGTCTAATGAGCCCCTTCTCTGTGGTTTAGTGTCTGTTTCATCTGTGTAACGGTTAAATGTCAACAACTATTTACTGTTTCATAGTACACTCTATAAAAAGATAAAATTTAAATTTGATTTTAAATTAAAAGAATATGTAATTAACTGTGTTAGATGTGGAATTATTAGTGCTGGAACTGTGCACAGTATAAGTTCTGTTTTTTTTCAAGACAAGAAGCAGTGGTGAAAGCTTGTCAATCAGTGTAGATAGCATTGTTCCTGCAGGACAACTATCAATTTATTTTTGGCCTCTTTACATTCCAGGGCTTCTGATTATATAGTACTAGTTTGAGACCTCTTTTCCATAGGATACAAATTACAGATTTGTAACATAAATCACTTTCACAACTTTGATAATAGCTGTTTGTTTTAAGCTACTTAATAAATACACTTTATTTTCACTCCTATCATTCACACTAAGACTGGACTGCTCTGTGTTCCTTACCTTTCAAAGGGTCTTATACAGAATGCGGTGTGTCCTTGCTGAAGAGCCTGTTTGTGCCAGCTTTCTGGCATTCAAACCAGCATAGTGCTCCAGCTGGAGGATCCAGCTCAAGCTATGGAGGATCTGCTTGTTTTGGTTATTCTTAATCTTCCTGCCCCTTTAGGGCATAGTGTATGTGAACCTGAAGAGTATTCAGTGTTTGAAAACAGGTGCCATTAACTTCATAAAATTTACTGCTATATAGAATAAGTTTCAAAATAATAAAGTGCATTGGTTAACAGATAACCTTTCCTTTTTGGTACCATTGTCTCCATTCCCTTGCATATAGAAGCATTGATTCCCTGGTATCCTAACAGTGGAAGAAACTATGACAGTGGTAGCACCAGCCTCTGCCACTCAGTCTTCAGGTGATGAAAAATCTATACCACCAGTGAAGTCAAAGACTTCTACTGACTTTATGAGGGTGAGATAACCAGATGCTCTTGTTGTGAGGAAGGATTATGCTTTTTGGTTTTGTCAGTAAGTCTTAATAAGCCAAGATTTAATGATAATTTTATTGACTGAATAAAAGACATGGAAATTTTGGAATCTCTTTACCTGGTGTTAAAGTGTTAATCTTAAAATCATACATTGACTTGAAGATAAAAAAGAATACTTTCCCTTCCCCCTCAGTCAGAACTGGAATTTGAGTGACCCCTCTGTGCTCAGAAGCAGGTCAAAGGCAATGTCTTAGAGTTGCAGTGTTGTGAAGTGGGTTTCCGGCCTGATAATGTGAAGTGCAAAATATTTGTGCAGTCGTTTACCCAGTGGTGTTAACATAGCCCTTCTTTTGCACATACACTACTGACATTAAGAGTGTATTAACATATCTACATCTTTGTCAATTCTGGGACTTTATTTTGGAGACCATCTCCTATGATTTTAGATGTTATGCAGGTAACTGCCTGATTTTAAAAGTGTAAAAGGGAGAGGTAAACTGTCAAGAAGCTGAATGGATTTACCCTGATAAGAACAATCTGCTAAACACAAGTGTTGGAGTAAGTACAGCCCCATGGGGAACTTTGTTTTGTAGTACCTCTTGTCTTTTGAATTCCCCCTTCCCCAGATTCCACACTGGGTTGTCTGTGAATGGTTCTTTGTAATAAAGAAAAAAGAAAAACAAACAAAGCAACCCAGCAAAACAAACACAAGAACCCCCAAACCGAACCAAAAATCCCTGCCCCAAAACACTAGAACAAACAGTTACAGTATAATGACTTCAGCTAATGCCTCCATGAATTATTTTTTTTTTTAGATACTTTCAGAAGCTGTTGTCCAACCTCATCCTCTTTGTTCAATACTGACTGATCTAGAAAGCTCTCACTTTATGGGTTTCTATATATATGTTAAGCAAAGTATGTATTAGATTGAATTACATGAGATTTAAACGAACCTAAATTCTATTCTATAGAGACTTTCTCACTGAAATAAATCAGCAATTCTTTGCCAAAAGTGCAAAGCAGTGCTCCATTCTCACATCGTTCATTCTTGTCTTTGAAGATAATTTAATCACATTTTCCTTACTGAAAACTTGTGATTTAGTTTCCATGACTCCCATCTTCCATCTCTCTCTGGCTGTTCTTTGAGCTGCTTTTTGTGGGTCCCCATTTCCTTCTGAGCTTTTCACAAACCTCATTCTTATTCCTTTCCTTTATACCTACTTCAGGTTCATCTCCAGTATAAAGACGGAAATCTGTCTGTAACTTTCTGCTCAGTCCCTAAAACTACAATGACAATAGAAAGGTCATTGCTGACTCTATTATGACCATCTGCTGTGACATGCAGACCTGTAAGTCAAATATCCTCTCTGACTAGATGTAGCTGTGCAACTGCTTTCTACTTTCTGTTGCTGTGGGGGCTGAAAGTATTTTAAGTCCTTATGTCTTTTATTGAGATAGGAATATTAGCTTCTTCCTGATCTGTTTGCTTTGGAAAAGCAAAAGGTTTTTTTAGCTTTTCAACTTTTCAAAATAATATATTTAGGGTTTTTATTCACAATTACTTTCTATTTAGAACTTTCTTTTCTTTAATAACATGTTCAACTGCTCAGTATTTATTAAAAAAAAAAAAGGCACCAAACTTTTTCTTAACCTTCTTAATTTGGGAGTTTTTTGCAAAAGCAAACATCTGGTTTTCATCCAAGTTTGTTTCTGTTTAACCTCCTTGCTCTGGTCAAGTCAAAATCTTCAATGATTATCTTTTTGTACCATCTTTCCAACTATGAATCATTTCTTCTTCAGTATTCCCTCTGCAGTGCTTCCCTATTAGTCATGCTACAGGCTGTCCTTTCTTTACTATGCATTATATAAGTTCCTGATATTTATTTATATAACTGCATGTTCTGTATCTTCTTTATCTCTCGGTTTTTCAGTCCTCCCATTGTTTTTATGACTTGTTCAGATACACATGGGTCAACTTCAAAGCCATCCCTTATTTGCTCTGTGACACCCAGTGTAGGTTTAGAGATGTAGGGTAGGCAAGTAGACAATATGAGAGACAACAACTGTTTGTTCTATACATATTTGCCAAAAAATGCTAAAGCTTCACATCTGAGCACATATGGTTTATGTGCAGGTACATTCTCACTGCTCTTCTCATCCTTCTGCTATAGTCCACTGTGTATTCTCTTGTAAGACTATACGTTGTTTGGGATATGGGTTAGTTTTTACTCTTTCTGCAAAGAACCCAAATATCCAATCATAATTGAAGCCACAAATCATAGATAGAATATATTCTCAAATGATGTGTCAGGGCTTCCAATCAGCTACATTTGGACTTAATGTTCATTAAAGAATTAGTTGAAACCAGTTGGAAAATAAGAGGTAAGCTACCCCGTTCTTACCACTATTTTTTTGCAGAATAGATTCATTTTAGTTTCCCTTCCCCATTTCCTGGGGGAATACCACCTATTATGGCCACGGCCAAGCAGCATTGATTCTCAGGAACTCACAGAAATCTCATCAGCCACAAACACAACTAATACACCCACTGGGGTGTGTTTTGTACAGTGTTGCTGCTTCCATGGTGTAGGGCTGTGTGCGAGTGTGATGGCAGAGGGAGGCACAGCCTTTCCCCCTTTCTGACACACGTCACATCAGGTAGCACAAACCGGGAACTGCAGGAGTAACTGAAGTCTGATAAGATGAAGAACAAGTCTCTGTTGTCTGTAATAGGTTTCATGGAGTAGATCGTGTATGTACTTCCTACAAAATAATTTTCTGATTTAGCCAACTATTTGAACTGGTGAATTAGTGAGGGATTTTAAATTGTTGTTATCAACTCTGCTAAACAGTGATGGTTCTGTATTGTGACAGTCACTCTGAAAGCGGTTTAACTTTCCCACTTCCGTTTACTATTAACTAAAAGGACCACCCTGGCAGTGCTAAGGTAGCCATAGCTGAACCAGCTACACCTACAAAATGGGTCTTATGATAAAGCTCAGTAAAAAAGTAAGTCTGAGTAAAAAGCATATTAGGTTAGAAATACCATGTACCACAAATGCTTTTTTTTTCTCAGTAGATGACTTGCCTGTCATATGTTGGTAGATGACTCACATCAGTGATAATATTCCTGGACCTATTATAATATTACCAGCATTTGCTTCTTGATCCACTGTGTTCCAGGTGATGGAATTGAAAAAAATACTAATTCTGATTTACTTACTGTGTCTGATGGTGTGCATCCGTTCTCCCCAGACGTAACTGATGTTGGAGCAGGTCATTTTTCTTGAAGACCTTGATCCTGAAATAAAGAGGCATATGCTTAATACTGACTTGTAACTAGGTAGAAGATTTGGTAGACACATTTCTAGTGTGTTTAGTGTTCCAAGAAAGCTAAATTTAAGTATGGTGTAAATTTGGACCAAATACATCTGTATAACATGGATGAGATTCCCGCCCAGAGCAGCACATGCTTTTCAACCCTTTCCATGGCTTCCTAGCTGTGTAAAAGGAAGAGTAGTTTGAGCGAAGAACAGAAAAAAGTCAAGTTTTAATCTAATCAAGACCAAAAATACTGCATCTGACTTATGGTAGTCTTGCCACAGTGTTTATAAATTGTCTCTCACATCATTCCCAAGGGTAAAACTTACTTAAGATTTTTAAAGGGATTGCATGTTTAGTTTCAAGACTAACTCTGAGCTTTCTTGATTTTTACAGTTGTAAACAAGAGAATCCAAACCAAAAACACAGAGTTTTTTCCTTTCCTGTAAACACCACACCAGTTAGTGAATTTCTCAGTGGTCTGTGCAAGTGCAGTAGAAAATTCTTAGAAGTAACCTCAGGATAGAGGGTTAACATCATAACATTATATTGTTACGCTAAAAATGCATTTCCATTCAGTTGTGGATTTCTTGAAGTTTTCTGTAGGAATGGGCTAAGTCCTGACCCAATACATTATTATTCTTAATTCACGCTTAACTTGTATAAAGGTTGTGGATTTTTTAAAGTTGGATGTACTGTTGCATAAATGTGATTTTGCACACACTTATCTGTATTTTGGGGGCAGATTAGACCAACTAGGCTTAGAAACCCACGTTGTTTTCTGCAGAAAGATTTGAGCTTTCTCTGCCCGTGCTCTGAACTCTCTGGGAGTCTGTAGCTATCTAGGCTACGCTGCCCAACCCTGCAGAAAGGAGTATGTAACAGCACCATTTGAGTTGGTTCAAGACTTCAGGCAGGGCAAGTTTGCATCTATTAGTAAGAGACATCGTAAGAAGAGGTCACAGTTCACCTGGAGCCACATGAAATTATGGAAGACCAAAAATAAATCCTGCAAGCTATCCTTCAGTTAACCTTTTACAGTCATTTAATATTACTTGGAAAATAACAAGTCATTACTTAAAGCAAGTATATTCAAGTTTCCAGAGGAACTCAATACATTTTGAATGACTTCACAGCAATTTACATCTTAATGTTACATTTGCTTTCTCCCACCTCTGTCATTTGTAATTCTTGTGTAACAATATTGTAAACTGAACTGAACTGCCGTGCCACAGACATGAAATGTTTGTATTTAAATTCTCAATGTTTGTGTGACACAAGAAAATAACGTCCTTGTTTTCAGGACTTGCTATTCCCGGTCTTAATGCTTTAGCCAGAGGAGTATCCTTCCTGTACTGTAAAACGGGAAATAAGCTGGTTCCTTTTAAATTCTGAAAACAATGAACTTTGTCCTTAGCCTAATTTTTTAGAAATTACATTCATTTTGATGTTTTAGACAATGCATTAGTTTGTTTTGCTTCCTCTTGAAATACAATGGGAACAGCAAGTCATAATCATACATCCATAATAGGCTATCAAGGCAGAATTTAAGAATGTAAATATTACATTTTTTAATACTTTTCTTTACCATCTTGTGTTCAAAAGATGAAGTTTCACGTTAGGGTAACAGCTACAAGGGGAAGGGAACAAGACAAGAAACAAACAACTTTTTTTATTGGGAACATTTACAAAAAAGCCCTAATCTTTGAAAGTGTGAAGCCTTTATGTCTATGCGCTCCCCTAGGTTTTGTGTGGTTCCTGGTACAGTAATTAATGTGTGTCACATTGGTGATTCTTACAGTAACAGTCAATTGAGAACCTTTATACATTTTACGAAATATAAAGAAACATAAGGAGTTACTTCTGAAACTGTAAAGAGTTTTCCATATTGGACAGTATTGGATTTACTTGGTCCTTGAAATAATTGTGGTAACACATATCTCAATGAGGAAAGCAGCATTTTCACATGTTCCAAGAGACGATAACGTCTGTTCCTGACTGTATCACTTTTTTAGGGTGTTTTTAAATAAGACAGGTAAAATCTTTGGTTGTCTTCAGTTTCTTGTGTTTCAGCAAGATTTATTTAAATATGCAATAAGCTTTTATCTTTTCAAAAAATAAATCCTTAAGCAAATACGATCAACCAGACAAATAGTGTTTCTTTTAAAATGCTCCAACATAATTTCTATTTCAGCATAGTGTAGTCATGTAAGATTGGTTTAAGACATATAAGAAGGCTACATGATCATTACGTGTTGCAGTTTATGGTGTAAACTTTTTATACCTCACAGTTTTCTTGAATCTAAGAGTAGTGTTACAAAGGCAAAAGCGTATTTCTAGATTTAGATGTATACTTAATACCTGTTATGAGGCCTAGCTGGTAGGAAAAGTTGAATGTATGTATGAAATACAGTCTTTTTATCAGATGTCACCAAAAAGTAGCAAATGCCAATATAAATAGGGATTGGAAGCAATCATTCCAGACTACGTTAATAGCAGTTCATCCTTAATGATAGGTGTTTCAGAGGTAACTGTCAGGTCTGGATACATGTAGAAAAATACTTCTAAATTTGAAATACTTGGTATCTTTTTGGTGTTTTCTTTGTTCTTTGAGAGGGATAGTACACTTACATATGAATGAATGATTGTTTTCTTTTGTCAGTACTTCAGCTGAGGCTACAACAAAGAAGGACGCGAGAACAGCTGGTGGACCAGGGCATCATGCCACGTAAGACTTATGTTATTTCTAGTAATATGTATTACTATAGCTGAGTATATAAAATAATGAAGACAAGCATTTATGTGAGAATCATTAAAAATAACTTTATCATTTTAAAAGACTTTTGGGATCCTTTTTGTAATCTAAATGAGTATGAAGTAAATTCATCGTGCTTAACTAATGTTTCAGTAAAAATAGCCATTGTGATGAAAACGCAAGGATTTCCAGACAGTCTGATTCTCTTTTTATTTTCTCTCTTTAAATTATGAGTAATCTTACTTAAATAAATTGAATTATATAGATGAGTGGACATCAATAACAAAGCCAGCAGTCTTTAAAGAGCAGGATGGCAAGGGCTGCCAAACAAAACAAAGAACATGGAGAAGTTGTGGATTGTGTGCCAACACACATGTCTTCTGTGTCACATTTTGCATGGTGGTAGCTGTGTGTTACAGGGCGTGAGCAGAGGATTAGGCTGGGCATTGTACACTGGATTTTATGATGTAATGCAGAAGTCTAGGTTCTATGTCTAGCCCTTTCTAAGTATGCATACATTTCCAAGAGTATGGGAATTGGCTTTGGGGTTTTTTTAGAAAACCGTTTTGGTTTTAGAACATTTTTTTTCAGTTGCCAGAAGTTCCTGATCAACTTGCCACATCTGGCAAGCTGTCCAAATTGGTGGAAGAGTTTGTATTCTCTTCTGGAATAAAGATTATATAGTGGTAACAATTCAATTAATGCCTTTAGATGCTATCTTTGGGAGAATTAAGATGCTGCTGATCACCGTAGTGTGAAGTGTCTCATTAAGGCAGCAGCATCACCAAGTTCATAAATACATTTGGAGATGTATTTTTCAGGATTCTGTTATACTGAGCTTCTGACTCTTTGGCCTGGCTACCTGCCATCCCTGGCAGCCATGTAAGAAGTTACGAGTTCTTAATTTTTATCTCTATTCTACTGCTGGAATTTAATTGCAGATCATAGTGCTTTGACAAGAAAATAATGTTTGTAAATTTGTATGTTTGTTAACATTTGTATGTCTCAACTCACAGCACGTGTATTTTGAAAGTCAGTAATTGGCATGCTTTATGCAATTCCACTTTATTGCCAGAGCCCATTTTCTCCTTTATTGATTTCAGTCTGTTAGAGATGATTGTTGTTTCAGCAGCAGCACTTATGATACCTAAAATCAATTTAGGAATCACAAGAGGGTCCCCCTGAATACAGATATTTAGTGGCCTAGAATTCAGCTGCAACTCTTTCCTTAGAGGTGTTTTGGTGTTCCTCCACTTGGGCTCCCAACAACTGTGCTAATTGTTTTGTCAAAGCTCTTCTGACTTGTTTTGGAGATCAGCCTGGCCTCAGAACCAGGAGTGTATAGAAAGCATAGAGAATCCCTCAGTGGACGGTGTGGGATGAGACTGAGCTCAAGATTATCCAAGTTGTCAAAAGATTCAACTGTGAAAAGCAATTTTTCTTAAACAAACAAAAGCCCCAGCCATTGAAAACATTAAAATTATGTCAAGTTATTATGAGTAGATCAGTGTGCACTGGTGAATTCTAGCTTGAAAGTACAGTATCTTAAAGTTAGTCTCCTCTTCAAAGTTTCTGAGTATGCAGCAGACTTCAGATTGCTTTGCTAAAGCATCTTCACCTTCCCAGGTCTGTAGTGTTGATTATCTTCAGGAACAAAATGATCTGTTTCTTTTTGAGTGGGGCCTGGGAAAAAACTTCTAAACTGTCAAAAAGTGTTAAAGATTTTGTTTTGCAGTATCTTGTCTCTGCCAAAAGTGTGGCAAATAAGATGGATCATGCCTGCTGCCATTTCACTTCCTTTCAACAATCCAGTTGAGATGAAGCACTCTACAATTCATATTATTTCTAGCTGAACAGTGGTTTTTTACTCTTTTTGGCTATTAAGCAGCTAACCATCATTCTGTTTTCCAGTCTGAACATTTAGAGCTTCTACAATTTTATTTTTTTTTTAATCAGCAAAATAGTTCTTAAGGGACACTCCAATTCTCTCTAGTAACAGCAAGTATGAAGCAGGGACAGTTAGTAAATCCAGTGTGGTAAATGCAACAGTATTTTGGCATTCTGAACCTTACCTCATAACATTTCTACTGTGGGACAGTTTTGGTAAATAGACCCCAGTGTGCATAGTAAAAAAGTTAAGTGTTACATGGTAATATCTCTTAAAATCAAATAGCTAGCCTGCATCAAATACAAGCCTGATCAGTTGCAAGCACAGCTCTGAGATGGTGTTAAACACAGGCACTGATTACGATATTTCTTATGGAAATCACTTCCTGTCTATTTAACTCTTACTCTCCCTTCACAGCTTTGAAAAGTCCAGCTGCATTCCATGAGCAGATAAAGAGCCTGGAGCGAGCCAGGGTAAACTGCTTTGTCTAACTTGTCATTAACATCTGGAAATGGATAGTCACTTTTATGTGATACCAAATTATCTGAGTGCATGTACTCTTGGAAGAGTCCATTAAAATAAAATATCATCAAATCCAAGAGGAACTTTCTTAATTCTTCACAGGTCAAGGTGGGGGGATACTCTTACAATCATAATGTAATACTCAGATACCTTTAGTTAAGGACAAGAACCCTTGGGTAAATTATGCTTGTGCAGTATTTCTGTAGCAAATCTATACTATTGTGATTTTGTGTGGTGGTATGAGATCAAATTCAGAAACATTCCAAACTTTTTTGGTAAGGCAGAAATTCATTAGCACTGTTTAACTGATAGATAACAGAACAAAACAAAGCAAACCCCTCTACTGCCCATGTTATAACAGTGAGTTCCACCTGTCTGAATGCAACTGCAAATACTCATTGACTGGACATTAGTGATTTATCAAACTACTATGATTTTTCTAGTAAACAGTAGTTAATGCTATTTCCTCATTTCTTTAAAGACTGAAAATTTTTTGAAGCACAAGATTCGCAGCCGGCCGGACCGGTCTGAGCTGGTCAGAATGCACATCCTCGAAGGTATGTACCCAGCAGAATGCACCGCTATTAGAAGAAACTTCTGTTACGCACTGTTTTCTAACTGAATTAGAAATCATTCATATTGAAGCCCAAAGGTTTATACGTTCTTTTTCTCTACTTTTTCAGTATTCTAAATTTGTATAATAATAGATACATCTATGGCACTGTATGTAATCGTTTGCAATTGCATGTTGCTTTTATTCTATAATGGTAATTATACCATGGTGTATGTACATAGAGTATATTTATCACTTCAGTTTTTACCTATTATTACCCTAAATTATTTACCCTAAAATACCCTGATAGTCTTGTACTTCCCCACCATCACCCCAAACAACCTTTAATAAACTTGACTTGTACCCTGCCTTGACTTGTAACCCAAACCTGGTTGCTCAGGTTATTTGAAACAATAGCCTCTTTATGAATGAGGCTGCATTACTGTGTTTCACTATAATCTTACCAAATACAGAAATTACCAAATAACCATATCCAAGTCAATTCAATAGCCATTAATTTTCAAAACATGCATTTGAATACTAAACACAGATAGGAGCCTCTGTATTGATAGATCACATCCATATTTTCATTGAAATACAATTTTGAAGACTCAAATTCGTGCTGGAAGCTATTTTGAAAAATAAACTTTTTAAAACGTTTGCCAAGAGAGAATCCAAAAATCAATGGATGAATTAAACCTTTACCATCGCTCATGCTGGTAAACCATAAAAGCAGCAAATGCTATCTTCAGATTATAATCAGCATTTGTTATTTGATATATTCCCTGCTTTATTGTTGGACATTATACAAATGTTTACCACTGCTGTTAAAAAAAGAGGTGGGTTTTTTTAATAGAAAAAACCAAGATCATGGGGATGAACATCATCTACTCAAATAATCTTATTTCAGAATAATACTTGCCTGCTTTTGACAAAAGTGGAGTGGTTGTTGTAAAGACAAGACAATGTTGTTTGTCATGAAACTGGGAAAAGATGGAACAGAATATTTAAATCACCATATCTTTTCAGAGACCTTTGCAGAGCCTTCGCTGCAAGCCACTCAGATGAAACTGAAGAGAGCTCGGCTGGCAGATGATCTGAATGAGAAGATTGCTCAGAGGCCTGGCCCTATGGAACTGGTAGAAAAAAATATTCTTCCTGTAGACTCCAGTGTTAAAGAAGCTATTATAGGCAAGTAGAAGTCCCACAGCTTCTATCTGTTACCTATAGGGCATTGTAGAAAATAATAATTTAACTCTTGAGGGTAAAGTTCACTAGAAGAAAACACACTCAAAGATTATTACTGTTCTTTCAGCTTCTGACTCCTGAACTCTGTCATCATTTAATTAGTTATCCAATTTTATTTGAAACCAAGTTAGAATTATATAGTCGGAGTATGATACTATCTTTGAAATTACTTGTTTCTTAGTAAAAATATTAAAAAATAATTAAACATACGTGGCCATTACTCAATCTGTCCTAGGTGTCTGTGTGCACTCCATATATGTTGAACATAGTTTTTAATCTCTTATTGAAACAATTTCTGCTATGCACTTAGTTTTATCAGTTCCTTGAATATGATTTAATATGGCTGTCATATTAAAAAGACAATGAATACTTACATACCATATGTTTAGACTATGCTGATAACCGATACTTTTCTGTCAATTAGCTAATTCTGCCACCAATGTCTAAACTTAATTTGTGTGTCTAAAAAAATATTGTTTTGCTTGTTTCTTTGTAAACATTCTAGCAGTTGGACAAGAGAATTATCCTCAAGCTTTGGATGATTATTCATTTGATGAAGACAGCAGTGATGCTTTATCACCAGACCAGCCAGCCAGCCAAGAATCCCAGGGTTCAGCAGCTTCCCCTGGTGAGCCAAAAACAAGTGACTCACCATCACCAGTAACACCAAATGCTACTACGTCAACACAGGTACAGTTTTTAAATGTTGAAACAAAATCTTCACAGCATGATTTTGGTCTGGCACTATAGAAATCGGGTGTAGTTTCACATGGAATTCACATTTGCTACTGCAAAGGAGTGTCTGGGACCATTTTCTGTTTGTGAGTGTATAGACTAGAATCCTGGCTTAGCTGCTGGCAATGATGAAATTCCCATAGACTGTAGTAAAGCCATAAATTCACTGAAATTCATTATGGTCCGTGGAAGATCTGCAGCTTTCCCAGAAGTCGTTTAAAAGGTCATATCCATGGTCTACTCCAGCTGTTATTGATTACTTAATGTCTGTCTTCATTCTGAGCAGGGTCTTGAACTCTTTTAGAATTAAACTTAGCTGAAACAACAACAGTTGACGTCAGTTCCATTATCTCCAGAAAAGTCCATAAAAAATAAGGTTTCCTGTACAACTTAAATGTTCTCTCCTATAGTTTTAAAATACTGCATGAGGAACTTACTATTTAAAAAATGACAATAACCTTTATGTTGATTTTTCTATGAAGTTTTTAGTATTTTCTCGTGTTGCTTACAAAGAAAGGAAAAGTACTAAGTCTGCCGTGGCAGATAGAATGTATTTATGGTAGAGCATTTAAATGTGTGAGGATTTAATTAAAGAACAGTGGATTTGAATGAAAATGCTTGACAGTTTTCAGTTGCAAAAATGAATTTTGAAAGAGAACACTTCTTACAATAAATTTTGTGATTTGAAATGGACAGTAACATGCCTACCTTATCTTTAAAACAAATTATAAAAGTGCTGTTGTAAAATAATTTGCCAGAACTGTAATGAAACAAACATCGTATGCTACAAATGTATTTCTTTTATCTTCTATTCACTACTGAACACACAGGGTTTTGTGCATAATCATCATACAGTTATCTGGATACTTTGTAAAATATCTTGTACAGTGCTTGCTTCACAGGTCTTTAACTGCACCTTTGAGTTAATCAGTAAGTTTATTCGTTAATGAGATATATGCGTTTACTTAAAAAGTACTTTGTTTAGTTTAAATAGATTGTTTGTTATGTTTTCCGTCATACCTCAGCTAGTGATTTTAAACTCACTAACTTAAGCCCAGTTAAGAGAAGGCGGCTTTGCTTTTAGCTGGATTTCTGCAGCTTTCATGGATCTTTTTGTCTGGACAGAGAAAGAGACCCAAGTGAAGGCTGCAGTGGAGGGAAAGGCAAGCAAAGTTGTCATAGATTGTCTGATGGCAACTAGCTTGAATGGTCAGCAAACTCTGAACTAGCCAGATTTAACAGTACTTATCTCCACTCCTCCACTCATTAACAGCTCGTTCATTAGAGGCTGCCAGAGCTAAGTAAATGACAAATTGTGCTTATGTTCTGAGTTATACTTGCCTAGAGGAACCATTAGTTTGTATTTATGTGTTGAAGAGTAACAAAAAATTTGCCTTGTGTCAATGCTGAATGAGTTGTTGAATCAAATTTATGCACGTCTGCTGAGCAATTGTGTGTGCTAGAAAAAAGCCCTTGATCCTGAACTACTGCTTCTCCCAGTAAGCCCATTCTCCTGTTGTATATAGGTGGAAGCAGCTGTATTATCATGAAAGAATAATTTAAGCTTTAGATTGATGCATTTTACCACACTATTCATGTTTACGCTTCAATAAATTATTAAGTGGAAAGACTTGGGTTTTTATCACAGTATTATATATATGAAGTGACATACAAATGACATCACTTTAATAACATTGCACCCAGCTTTGTGTACTTGCTGTCAACGTACCACATGTGTATAAGCAAACACACAAAATTCGGTAATGTTGTCATTTTTTTATAATTAGCTG
>JAOXJM010000071.1:11451873-11466161 GCA_026413425.1 Tringa solitaria
ATACTTCATTTTGAAGAATTTAAGAGTGTATCAAAATGTGACCAATACGTGAATAGTATTACGATAAATGTGTACAGGTTAATGTTGATCAGCTGTAACTATAGTAGATTTTTTTTCATGAGGATTTCCTAAGAGTGTTCCTTCATCACTTTCTCCACTACACAAGGGAGAAAAAGATGCATAGTTTTGCAGTTCGAATTATTTCAATACTTTTTTTATTAAGCATTCTTTTGGAAACATTATTTATTTATATATTTGAAATATCTGAGTATTCACAGCAAAGCCTAGGCTCTATACAGGGAGCTGTGCTGCAATTTATAAATTAAGACAAAAGATAAGACAGAAGTGAATATTGAGTTGTTACTGTATAAAGTAATGTAAAATTGAAAGTAAAATATGAGATAAATTTTGTTCATGCTCCAAAGATGATGTTGTCTTAATGACCATAAGTACTTGACAACAGAGTAGTTCAGGATCTGAATTACTATCCTTGGTTTTCTTATTACTACAGTAGATAGAAAAAGTATTGCAAAGTTCATATTCAAAAACAATGCTGGGCACTAAGTACGGCACATCCGTTTTATTTCATTGTTCCCTAACATACAGGTTAAGATGTGGATTTGGTTTCATGTTGAGAGAATGTAATTTGTGTTGAATGAATTGAAAACAAACCAAATGAAATTAGATTCCTAAGTAAAGAGTTAGGTTCCTAATGGAGAGTTAAATAAAAATACTCAAAGCAATACATGCCAAAAGCTTTTCAAGTAGGAAGCATAAGATAGCAGCAACAAAATAACAGAGCACTTGAACTTGATTGAAAAAGCACTTCAGAAAGAACTTCAATCCTTGCTTATGGATTTCATAATATATTACAGCCGCTTCTGTGCACAGACCTAAAATGCAAAGCTGCTGTTCTAAAACAGATGCTTACCTTGTTGTCCTTTTGAAATAAAGAATAACAGCACAGCATGTCTCTACAGGAGATGTGTCTGGGAAATTGCTCCTTCATTCTTTTAATTTCCTCTGACAAATTTTACTTTTTATTACAACATAAAATACAAAGAATGTTTTGAAAACAGTGGAGGAGTGCAGCCAGAGTTCTTTTCAAGGCTTCCTCCTCCAGACATTTCCAGGCCTCAGAGGATGTAACATAACTTTGAGAAACCTTCAGCTCATTGACTGATGTCCTAAAACTTGCTTTTGCTTGATGTATTTGCATCTGGTAAGGATTAGGCATATTAACCACACCACTCTAAACAGATCAAATTGTGGTGTACACAACTCTGAAGACATTAAACAGTTATCTTCAAAATGGCTGAAGTATTTTGCTTGATGAGACAAAATATAATGTCTATTTTCTTAATAAATGCACTGTGGATTGCTGACCTGCAAAGATGCTTGTTTGCATTTAGAAGAAAAGGTCCAGAAATCATACTGTCTGTAACTGGAAACAGAAGATCTGTTCAAAGGAAATAATCTTTACATTACTGTATGAAGTAATAAGTTTAAAAGTTGAGGCCTGTTAATTTAGACTTTTAATTTAAAATATTTGTCAAGTAAAGGATATGCATGATTCACTGCCTCATCTAACACTTGCAGGTAAAATTGGGAAGTCTGTAAAAAGCTTTGTATTTCATGTAGCCATTAATCATGTAGATGATCTTCAAAGGTCCCTTCCAACCTAGGTGATTCTGTGATTAATCCTCTGTAGTTTAGGATAACAACTAATGCAAGGAAAAAGTAATTTACTCTATGGCAAGAGGAGAATGTTTAACACTGTAAGTCCCAAGCAATATGAATTGGAAGTGGGTTTTTTTGGGGCGTGGGGTTGTTTTGGGTTTTGTTGGGTTTTTTTGAAAGTAATCAACTTTTTAACATTTTTCAAGAGTTTTGGTGTGCTGTCATTGTAGCCTGTTTGCATAGCCTAGAAAGGGTTGCTAAACAGTGTTTGAAGTCAAATTATTTGTTTTGGTTCAAGAAGGATCAGAACGATGAATGGTAAAGGATTATGTAACGAATAAGCTGAAGTATCAAACATTTAATATGCTTTTTATATGGGACTTCAGGAAAAGAAAATTTATGAATCAATGAAAATCGTTAGAATCCTCCTGTGCTTTCTGGTAATACTGTGCATGACACTGATTCAAAGAAAGAATAAGTGCTTTTTGAAATGTTACTGCTGTAACTAGAATAAGCCTTTTATACTTAATAGCAAGAGGAGTGCAATATGTTGGAACAGAGTATCCAGAACTCATTTTTAAAGGGTAAGTCCCTCTAAAGTCCCCTGCCAATTCTTATGCAAGTCCAGCAAATAACAGATACTGTGTAGATATCGGATGCTTTCCAGAGCAAACACTTTCAAAGTTGGATATAAAAATAGAGGCATTTATATCTTTAGCCTGACACCATAAACTGACACAACCCCAAGACAGGCATGTGTGCAATGTTTCAGTGACTAGGCATGGTGTACTGAATCTTGCAATTTAGTAAAGCAGCTTCAGCTTTTCCTCCAGATGGCTGCCCTACAGAGGATCAAAACTATGGTACAGTTTAGATAAGTTATGGCAAACCAGCTATAGCGGCAGCAAAATGTATAAATGTATAAAAGAAACCCTGAGATAGAAGGGAAAATTATTATAATTTAATTGTAAGTGACAGTCGGAGAGCTTAGCGCATGCAGACTGGCAGCTTGATAATTGCCATCCCAGAAATAGAAAAGAACCAGGACATAAAGTTGCAAAATGTTTACCAAGTGTTTTTAGCAAACTGATTTGAGTCCTTTGTGGTACAATCTCATGGAAGAATAGTAGAGCACAGGAAGAAATGAATTAAGGAGAAATACCCATCTGACTTAATTAGAATGCAAGGTTTTAGACTGTACTCTGAAGAAAAAGGATATTTACTGATAAGGGAAATGGATGGGCTTTTATAGAAAAGGATTATTGTGCTAGGTGATCTAATTTTTTTCTCAAACAATGGAAATGCAACTAATCTCACCTGTCTGGATTTAATACTGTATGGTATTAAACACTAGCAAAACTGAAGAAGATGGAGATTAGCAGAGATAAGATAGAAAGAGGGAAGTATTGGGTTGAAATGAAATTGGTAATAGTGCTCTGCAGGAGTTGATTTGGAGACATTCTGGTTTCATGTTACTATTAACAACCTTGACATAATGGGTCACGTAACAAAAGTTG
Organism: Tringa solitaria; assembly: GCA_026413425.1. Lineage (NCBI taxonomy): Eukaryota > Metazoa > Chordata > Aves > Charadriiformes > Scolopacidae > Tringa > Tringa solitaria. The sequence goes on from JAOXJM010000071.1 coordinate 11,455,071, forward strand.
GAAGGCATAGTCAGCACAGCATTGGATTGTTGTTATGCAGAAAGAACTGGCTGATTTGGCTTTTAAGAGAGGAATGGAATTCCAATATAATGGAATACTTCTTAAAAAGAAAAATACACAACACCTCTTCTTCCCCTGAAAAAGAAATGTGGAAACCTGGAGACTGACTCAAGAGAAAACTGAGGAGGAAGACGGTTGGGGTGCAGTGACTGCGAGCTACTGTGTATCTCCTCCGTAAAATTCCAAGTGTGTCAAAAGAGATGATTCCAGTAGAAGTGTTAATGCCAATGCAAGGACACAGTGACACCCCATATGGAATATTCTATACATTGCAGTTACTTACATCCAAAAAAAAGACTAAAGAAAACTGTAACTCAAACAGGAAAGGATGGTCAGAGAATGAAAATCCCTTCTGTGAGAAAAGAATAAAAATTCATTTGTGCAGCTAGAAACAGCTTGTGTACTTATGTACAGGATCTATATCCCACCGGAGGGATATTGACTACAGAAGGAAATAGGTTTTAAATCAGAAAACAATTTAAGCACAGAAAAAAATGATTTGACAAAGTTAAGCTTGATGAAGTTTGGTTATTAGATAGGAAAGCTTTTGGGAATTTTCTGGTAGGCATAGCGGTGCCAGGAAAATAATAATAATAAAAAAGTCCGAAGGCTATATGGAATTTTGCAAGTTTATAAAAAAAATTACACGTATGATGTAACAGCAAGGGAACAAACTCAGTAAAGTTCAGGCCACTGGACTATACCTATACAGTCACATAACTGTGCTGGCAGTCAAATACAGACAAAATGCACCTCCTGGCCCAGTCGGAGGTATGGTTGCCATGAAAATACAATAGGAAGCGTCTCTTCAAAATACACCTGCTCTGCTGCTCTGGGATCATTCTGAAACAAGAAGTTAATTTTCCTATGTTGATGTTCGACCTTCATGAAAGAGGCTTTTCAGACAGTACTAGTTTAGGTGGCAAGATTCTCCTTGTGTACACAAGATTCTGACTTCAGATAGAAAATAATGAAAGCCTCAATTCTATAGTAATAAAGCAGTGTAACTTCAATAGGCTGCTTCAGGATATGTGTAGTGTGTCTAGGGCCAGATTTTAATTTTGCTGCAAGCAGAGTAATAAATGGTGGTAGCTCTACTAACAATTGCTAACAATGTATTCCATTCCTCCTTTAATGCTTATCTGTCCTTTTATTTATAATTAATAAAATTTTGTTTGAACTATTTTTCTGTACTTGCATATAAAACTCTAGAAATTCGTTATATTCTGAAAAACTGTAATTCTTTGGTTCCAGAAGCCTTCATATTTGAAACTTGGTAATGCTAACAAGAAAAGAAATTTATTTGACATAAATTTTCCTGTAATTCTGTCTGACTACCTTGAAGAGAAGATTTGTATTTTTATCCTTATGCCAGGAGCAAAAGTACTTTAATGACAGCTGTCAGTTCTAGAATAATTTTGCAATTTTATAGTTAAGATTAGTTAATCTGATTCTGGGCTACCAACCAGAGACAAATACATGTTAGGAGCAGTTTCAGTAAAATGTTCCTGACCTGAATGGGTGAGGTTAGTTCTGAAGGTCCTTCCGGCTCTTTTTTATGATTTTTTAAGAAAGACGGAAAGAAAATGTTGTCATGATATTTCTTTATTTGTTTTCATGTATGTTAAAAGGAGAAAATAATTCTGCAAATTTAATTAATAGTATAAAGGTTATGAAAAAAGCCCTTCCTGAGGTCTTTTTCTGTATGTTGTTATAAATCCCATTCAGTTATCATTCTTTTTACCTGCAGAAAAACCAACAATAGTAATTAAAAATAAGTTAATGTTGAAAGAACATTTATGATAAACATTATGATAAACTACAAAAATTGATATAACAATCAATTACTATTTTGCTTTGGTGAAACTAGAAGTAAATCCTGTATTAGTAAAAACAGATTTTGGATACATATCCATGCAGTAGGTAAAATGCAAACTAAGAAGTCAAGGTAAGAAACCAGTTTATCTTACCTGCAGTATTTGAAGTGTGCCAAAATGTATATGGATGAGTTCTGTTTTTGCCATTCCTCCTAAAAATATTTTGTGAATTTGACATCATAGTAAATTATCTTAACCTTTTCACATTTTTTCAATTATTCAGATGGTGGATGTTTTTAATGTTTCTCTTTTTCCTTATATTTTTTTAATACTAGTATCCACCTTTAACCTCTCCAGTTCCTGAATTTCTCAAAACTCCCTCTACAATCGAACAGCATGTTACACGTTCTACTGCTACAGCCACCCTGACCACAAATACAGTATCTGCACCAAAGCCTGGGCCGACGTTAGTAAAGGTAGGTATCTGTAATAATGGCATCTGAGGACTATGTTCTTAATCTATGTCCTTTTCCAATGCTATATTTAATGAAAAAATATACAGGTAGCGTTATAGTCCCCTAACTAACAACAGCTTTTACTAGTGTTCATGAGAATATACTGGCTTGTTGACTGAAAGGTTTTGTGTGCTAAGATCAACTATTAGCACTTGTAGGGACTAGCTGATTATTTCGAGAGGCCCGCATTCATAGTCTATGTGTAACCCAACTGGAGCAAAGTTATCGTATCCTTGTATTTGAATATCACAACAATGTACTCAGTTCTCTTTTCTGCACTGACCTAGCCAGCAGCATGGGAAACTTCTTCGAATACAATTAGAGAGAGGGTTTTGTTAGAAGATGTCTATAACATTTCATTTCAGCAACTTTGACAAAGGTCTTCAGCTGTGTAATGATTATATGTATGTGGGCTTCTACCTAACTACATGAAATTAATTCTTGGTTAAATTTACAAGGACAACCTCTAATAGTCAATTTCTAGTATAAATTTGGCTATATCCAGTGAAATCTCTGCACTTGTACCAGCTTACTTAATGCAGGACCTTAATGACAAATTCAGATATCTCCCAAAACAGGCTATCTGTGTAATAAATGTGCATGGATCAACACAGGATTTCTGCTTTGATACTTCTGTATGACTGGGTAACTGTCTTCAACTTTTCACTTAAAATAATTTCAAACAGTTTGTAAAGGAAGAGAGTTTTATCACACATGCAGGTATTGCTAATAAGGATACTGCTGAAACCTTCATAAGAGTAATCCTCTAATTTATAGCACTGTCTGTCCATGCTTTTAATCTAGACCTGTTGTCAGTACTTCTGACCTGCAAGTATTTACGGACGGAGTTTAAGATATGAGCTTTTGCTTACACAAAGTGCTAAGTGGCTTTGAACTTACCTGTTTAAGAATGCCTCTTTGCAATGACAAGCTTCATTTGTGCCATCTATTAAAAAAACATTCACAAACTGTGATTTGATGACCCCTTCTTGTGCACTGTATAAGCCAGCTGGAGTACGTTAACTTTTGAAGGATGGTAAGTGATCCTTTTGGGCAGGTTTGCAGGGATAATTGTATTCAGCAACTGTGCTCCTGTACGCTTTATCTTCGTACCTTGCATAACTGCTTATAAATCAGATGTCTGTTATTGTTGTTTTAATCTTTTCCATCCATAAACAGCAAAGCCACCCAAAGAACCCAAATGATAAGCATCGGAGTAAGAAATGTAAAGAACCTAAGCCAAGGGTGAAGAAACTGAAGTATCATCAATATATTCCACCTGATCAGAAAGGTGAGAAAAATGAGCCACAGATGGACTCCAACTATGCTCGTCTGCTACAGCAGCAGCAACTGTTTTTGCAGCTGCAGATCCTGAGCCAACAGCAACAACACTACAACTACCAGACAATTCTACCTGCACCGCTGAAGTACGTTAAGCATTGTTTGTGTCCTTTAAAGAAAAGATATATACCTCAGTTATAGGTGTCATACTTTAGAAGTAAATGTGTTTTGCAATTGTTAAGAGACAGTTGGAACCCAAGAAAACTTAAATGGCAGTGTGCATCACTGTAGGTATTATTTACCTCAATTAACAATGTGATGAGGTGGTTCTCTTGGTAAAATACTCCTGAAGTCTGATTAAACCTTTAAGTCATCCTAGTTATTTTTGTGTGACATAGAAACAGAACCTCCTACCTGTCAGGTGTATTTTTTCCAATCAGATGCATATTTGAAACTCAAAGCATTTATGCAAAAGCAAGAAAGCTTTGGCACCATTTTCACTCAAATATTACAGACTATGGCTTTTACAAAGACACATATTATTGTTGTGTTGTTATTGTCTTTTTACATCAGTTTCAGAGACTGCGTTTTTGCAGTTTACAAATAAAAAGAAACAGTCATTTTAAATTAAGTAAAATTTTCATATTGTTTATAGCCTCATCTCTAATGCTTATACGAGGTCCTCATCAGTGTTGATCTTTAGCACTTTCTACACTGAGAACTATAAGTATACTTTCTGATTTAGATGTAGAAGCAGTCAGAAAAATACATCTCCAAGGAGTTGCCAGCAACCTATAGCAGAATGAGGCACTATCTGCAGAGTTTCACCATCTAAGACCAGTCTTTTCCTAGAAGTGCCTACAGTGTAACATGCCACAGTTGCACAAACCTAAATTCAAATGACTTTCAACTGTTTTTTTTTTTTAAATGAGTTTTCACCAAGTTATTTTTCCTCAGCAAGGGAGGCTAGAAAAGTTAAAGATACCATCTGTGGTTATATTTATAATTACCATGTATCCTAACATTTGGACTGGAGATGTTTCTGCCTGCTTACCCACGCTTCTTATGCTCCATTTACTGACATTTCTGAATGTTTCTTCATAAAACAGTCGAACAAAATAAAAGAGCTGACTTACGGTTCCTAGTGTAAATTATAGCATTTTTACATTTTTTATAATTATTTGTATGAGATTATTCTTATGAGTAGAGCTGACAAAAATGTGTCATCTTCAGAGTAAGCTACCTTCACATTGGTCCTTAATAGATATGAACATTGGACATGTATCTATCTGCGTATCTAGGGTTGATACGCAGAATTCAATATTGTGGCAGTTTTTTATTGACGTCAAACAAAAAAGTAAGTTAGTTTCTCTATCTGATGATTAAGTTGTATAACGGGTTCTGCAGTCCATAATATCCTTCAGGGATGCCATGACAATAATAAAAACTATGAAGCATGAATTAGTATGTTTAACTGAAGAGAAAATAAAATATCAACATACTAGTCTGTTATGTTTTCTTCTTTGTGCCATTTTACTAAAAATACTTAATGTTTTATATTAAATATGTATTTGTAAAAAAATCATTTTCATTAACTTGGTAGGCACTAGATTCAGGATCACAGCTGCATGATTGAAAACATAATATATTTAGCATTGACATTGTCCCCCTTTTTCTTATCACTTGAAGGCCACTGAATGACAAACAGAGTAACAACGGGAGCACGCCACTGAGTACTTTGAACAACAGCACTCCAACATCAGCTGCCAGCTCACCAAGGCAGAATAGTAATATTCCCAACCGGAAACCCGGGCCTCTACCTTCAAGCTTGGATGACTTGAAGGTAAAAACTGAGAGGGATTTGTCCATTACTTTGCATCGCTACAGGTCATAACTTGCAAACTCTTATTGTCAAGAATAAGCCCTGATATCATTTACCAATGAAAAGTGTACTCATCTCTTTACTGTTTAGAAGAAGGTTGTCAAATTTTTCATACACAACTCTTTTGGACTTAAATATTTGTTTTGATTTAGCCTCTTCACATGCATATGTTCTAGAAATGACATTTCATTCCCAAAGAATTAGAAGAGGAAGAAGTATACAGCTGTATAGGTACATAATTTGATACCTTGAGTTAAAGTATGAGGAGCACTTCATGCGAAGTTTTAGCCCAAGCAGATTTAAACACTGGAATGGTAATTTTCTCATCACAATTTTAGTATATAAATGAAGAGGTGTAGTTAAGCAATATGAATAATAACAATAATAACATATTCAGAGAGGTCACTGCTATAAAGCCAACACAGAAATAACACCAGTAAAAGGGAATAGAAAATAAGAGATCTTCTTACCAGAGTTCAACACATCACCTGAAAACAAATGCTAAATTTCATAAAAACTTCTTGAAGTTATAAATAACTGTGTAAACTCTGTTTAAACTGTAATATGAAGGTGTTGCATAGGGTTCTCTTCCTTCAGATATACACTAACAGCAATTAATACTGTAAGGGACCTAATGAAAATGAATCTGAAGCAGCTTGTGGGGGTTTAGATTCAGATCCTTTCAATAGCAACTAAACCAATGTGCCAAACCTGAGCAGAGGAGCAGAGACATCTAGTGGGTAGTTTATCCATTTCTCTGTTCCTTTACCAAGGCGTTGGGTTTCTGAGGTATGGGAATCAGTATTTTTTCACTCTTGAAGGGATAAAAAAGAGGTTTCGGAAGATTAGATTCTCAAGACAGGTTTTAACTGATGACCATACATTACTATCTTTTAATATCAAACAAGTCTATAAAATGCTATTCAAACAACAGTGTTTGCAATAAGCTTTTGAAATTTTAAATTATTAACTATTAACTTTTTAAGATACTGAAGTTAATGTCCGAGTTTGTGCTTTGCAGTGATTAAAGCTGTTCACTTACTCATTTTTACATAATTTATTGGTATTCTTGCTAATGTGGTAACAGTAACATAAGCCATACTTACAGACCTGCTGGTGGTGGTTTTAACACTGAATCATCTAAATCAGTTCTGATTAAGAATTCAGAAATGCATCATTGAAAAACAGAAAATTGGAATGAGCTCTCAAGCAAGTGCAGAGGATACCAGACTGCGGGAAACAGCCGATAATCACTGTTAGGTAGACAGTTATTTAACATAAAATTGCTGTGGGTCTTAGAGATGTTATGCAAATGATTTTCATCATTTCCAAATCATGAAGACCTATAATTTGAAATTCTAGATTGACAAAGTACTGAACCATTACTGAGGTCAACACCTTTTATTCTTTTAGAGTTGCTTTTAACATACATACAGCCCAAACACTACAGTTACATGTGGTGTATGTATATCATAAACAGAAGCCATTCATTGTGACTGTTTTTTTTAAATTGATATTTTGAAGAACAGAATTAATTTATACTCAACATATTTGCACTTGACTTTGTCTGTAAGCTTACTGGAAAATTGAGAACACTTTTCTAAGAGAAAAATTAGATTAATTTTGACTGCTTATGCTTTTTATGTTTGTAAAAGAAACCCAGATGGCACATAGCTGTAACTGAAGTTGCTAATTAAAGAGAGCACCTTTCGTGTTTTATGGGTCTATTGAATCATCCAACTGACCTGGTAAAACTTCTCAGAAATAGATCTATCTGTCTTGATAGTGTAACAAAGGGGTTCGGTTTTCACTGCTTTTATCTGCACTGCTGCCATTGTCTACAGGTTTGCTTCAGAGGTTTTTAACCCAGAATTGGAGTTGTATGTTCATTTTTCCATTTTGAACATATATGAAAAATCAGCATAACTTTGCTACTTTTCATTGTACAACAACTGAACACTACTGAGGTTTTGGCCTCACAGTGAAAGTCAGCAGTAGGTCATGGAAATGTGCTCATGGATCTTGCGTGCTGTCAGAACCAAGAGGTGTAATAACTTGTGAATACACTGAAAAATAATTTTTCTTACCAAGATGTAATAAGGTAGAATGTATGTAAGTTTTCATATTTTATCTTTTTACTATCATGCTTTATTTTATTTCAGGTAGCAGAGCTTAAAATGGAGTTGAAATTGAGGGGATTGCCAGTGTCTGGAACAAAAACAGATCTTATTGAGCGTCTGAAACCCTATCAAGATCTTAATAACAATGGGGTTGCTACTACTAGCTCTGTTACAGTAACCACTTCTACTGGGGCCACAGGTAACACTGGGGAAGTGACTGTGGCATTTCCTGTTGCAACACTAAATAAACCAGCGGCTAATACAATATCCAGTTTCCCTCCAGAAAAAACATCTACTGGACCTGGCTGCAAAGTAGTAAATACTGAAAACACTAGCTCTCCTTTGCCTATATCTCCTTCTCCTTCAGAACAATCTAATCTAAGCACAGATGATACTAGTATGGCAGATACTTTCACAGAAATGATGACCATGATGTCGCCATCCCAGTTCTTAAGTACTTCACCAATAAGAGCAAATATGAGTGATGATAATCAAAATCGCAATACTGGAAGCATCTCAGCCATGGAGTTTGATGTAGCAGAAAAGGACCGCAAGCTTCAAGAAAAAGAAAAGCAGATTGAAGAGCTCAAAAGGAAACTGGAACAAGAGCAAAAACTTGTGGAAGTACTGAAAATGCAACTTGAGGTTGAAAAACGGGGACAACAGCAACAGTCTCAGGCTTCTGGTAACTCAGCTGCTTTGGAACAGAAGCAATTTGGTGCTGCTGTCAAAGACGAAAACGCGCTTACTGACTGCTCTAGTACAAGTCAATCTGTACCTGCAACTAGTCATTCTTTAGGACAATCGGTATATACTAGTGGCCAGAATCCAGTTGCCAAAAAGGCGGTTGTTATCAAGCAGGAGATACCTGTGGCCAAAGCTGAACCTCAGAATGCCATTTCTCATTTTTATGTTAATCCACAGAGGCAGCCGCAAACTGCAGTTGTTGCTCAACCTCAAGCTTTATTAACTACCCAAGGAACTGCACAGCTGCTCCTTCCACTGTCTATCCAGGGACCGAATTCTACCACTGCAGTGCAGCTACCAGTTGGAAATATAAAGTTGCAGGTAAGGGTGCTTTTATTTTTCATCCTGTAAGCTGCATGGTGCTATTTGCGTAATTTAGTATAAATAGGTAAGTGTGCTGCTTGTCATATTAACTTAGAAATCAGGCTTAGCTTGTTTCTGCTTTAGGGAAAAGAGTAAAAAAACTTAAGAGCCAATCTATAACTTCTAGTACTTGCTTTGCGACCTTTGTTCTCGGATACTACTTCCTGAAAAGTGCTTGTCTTACCATGTACTACCTCCATTCACTACCTCCATTCACAGTTGGAGTTATATCATCAAACACCACCATTTTTTAACTCCAAATTGTAATAGAGAGCTACAAACCCAGTACTTTATTTGGAGGTATACCTGTTTGCAAAATGTGTGTTTGAACTCCTTGTGTGGTGATGGCTCATTATATTTGAAAATGTTAATGCCAGGTTGTAGAACTCCAGTGGAGTTAGAAACCATGGTTACACAAATACTATTTCTAGGCTGATTATAGGTAATACTGCAGTGAATAAATACAGCATAAACCAAGATAGGTTATAAATGAAGAGCTGTGAGTAATCTGACCAAACTGAAACAGTTTAACCTGTTGGTCTAAGGTAGAATTAAGCATATACTTCCCAGTGGCATTACTGGGACAGAGCTAGATGAAATCCCCTGCCACCCACATGGTTATTGTGCCAGCAAAGTATTCTTTCAGCTCCAGCGTGTACTTGGTGGTTGTGGCATGTTGTGGGGGTAGGCTTTGGTGCTAGCATGTGCACCATCACATTTAGCAATACTTATGGGGGCTGTAAAATTCTGATGGGGATGGGCCCCACAGTCCACGGTGCAAGAGCTAGTCCTGGTAGCTACACACCCACACAGATCTTCGTCTAAATTGTCCTAAAATCCTGCTAGAATTCTGTAACAGCTTTAAGCATCTTGTTCTGGTATTCACTGATACTGTACAAAGTTTTCCTAACTACCAGCTAAAATTGTCTTTCCTGAGGTTAGACATGCTTCTTGCCTTTCAGTGGCTGTTGAAAACTACTGTGATCTTCTTAAAAATCACCTTTTTCTTGCATCATCAGTTTTGTCTTTCTGGTTACTCAAACTCAGTTCTTATAGTCCTTTCTTACTAGTTGTGCTCTATCTCTTATTATTTTCATTGCTCTCCACTGGACCCTCTCCAGTTTACCTTTATCTTTCTTAAACTCTGTTTGGAAAATAAACACCACCTTTTAGCTGGGAACTCATCAGTACCAAACAGTAAAAAATTTGTCTCCTATACACAGTTCATGCTCATACTTCCCAGAACAGGTGCTATTGCCATTCTGCATAATCTATGCAATAGATTTTTTTACATGATGTAATCTACTGTGAGATAAGAATAATGCAAATATTTTATCTTCATCCTTTAGGCTCAATCACAAGCTGGAATACAGACCCCATCACAAATACCTGCTCCTAGTTCTTCCTCTGGCCTGGTCCAGACAGCACCTCAGATGCATACTCCACAATCAAAACAAAATACCACCACGCAGCATGCACTTGGTCAGACCCAACAAATCAGAAAGGTTTGTGGATAGCAATAAGCATATCATAAATAGTTGTGTAATCTAATTCTAGGCAGTGCTTTTAGAATCTTTTGTGTGTCATCTGTGTCATGTATAAATGATCAAGTCACCTAGCATCTCTGTACCATGTTTTTTTCTGTGTGATACAATAGGCTTGTAACTCGTTCTCTTTCAAAATTTTAGTCCAAGCAGGACTATTTTTCAGTTGCAAATAAATACATAAGGCTAAAGACTTTTTATCTTAATGGTACTCTTATGGCATCACTCTTAGGACATTCTTTGTCATGTTTGTCACAAGTGGTACACCAGGTATTCCCGTCAGTTTCTCTTATTTGCCATTGGCTCAAGATGGAAGATTCTTGTAGGCGATTCTTAAGAGAAAGCTTTTACCAATGGTTTCAGAGATTTATTCTTCTACAGGCATTCCTTTTAGTTTTCCTACTTTCCTTGTTGATCTCCTACTCACTTATGAGGAAAGGTATGGATTGGATACAGAGGACACCAATTCCAGTGAGTCAAAACCCCATCATACCTATGATACATCTCTTCCTCAGGAATGAAGGGAAGGAGTCAGAGAGAGATCCTTGTCTTCCTCTCTACCCAAAACAGTCAGCTCTGAAATTTCACATTCCAAAACATATGTTCATCAGCACTGGATGCACAGCTGTGAGTGCTAGCCCAGTCATATTCATATCATATAACAGTTTGGGTTGGAAGGGACCTTTAGAACTGATTATCTTTAGATGACCTAGTTCCAACCCCCCTGCCATGGGCAGGGACACCTCCCACTAGACCAGGTTG
>JAOXJM010000071.1:11478781-11490430 GCA_026413425.1 Tringa solitaria
CCATATGTTTTGCACATTGTACTGTATATATGTAATGCATACTGTATTTTTATATGTGTACTACATTTATCAAATATTTTGTACATAGTGGCAATATTGTAGCTACTGAGGAAATGTTTGATATTTCAGCATTTTTGCTAAGTGTCTCAAATAAAAAAGGAAAACTGTGTTCATTTGTCCATGCTTACTACTAAAAAGTGAAAAATATCATTAATAATAATCAACAAAAATTCTGACTCTTATGAGTTAGAAACATTTAGCCTATGTTCTAAGTATCTTTCTCACAAAAAGGAGTAGGAATGAAATCAGCACTTAGGCAAAGTCCAAAAGAATGATGGTTTTTCTTCAAAATCAGAGCTAAGATCTATAAGAATAGAGATTTCCTGAACTCTCAGTTTAGATTTGGACTTTTAAGCATTACTATTATTAATTCCTTGTCTGGTTTATTTTTTTTTCTTTTCTCAAGAAAAGATGGGGTAAGAATCCAGACTTTTTAGTACTTTTTGTCATTTAAAAAAATTAAAATTCTAATGTATGCATAAGTGTAACTATCTTACATAACACACAGGTAAAATACATATGGTACCCTTCAATATATTTTAAATGAAGAGGCTTCCTAAAAATTAAAACAATTGTAAACAATTACCTTTTTGTATCATTCTTTAAGCTGTACAATCCTTATTTTGTAATTTGTCATCATATTTTCATGACATGCAGCTGCTGGGGTTCACACTCCCATACCTCATCTACTAACTAGTTCTTTGAAAAATGACTGGGTTTTGGATTAGCCCAATCTTAAAACCTAACCTTCCAGGAATCCCTATCCTGCCATAGTACTTTCTAAAAGTATGAACAGTTTGGAAGGTAGTACTTTTCCTGGGCTACCCAGAGGGTAACCACATGTTAACGACACAACCCTAAGAAACTCTGGCAGTGTAGTAATAACTCCAGAGACATATTAAGTCATTTTGGACATTGTTCTTTTTCACAAGAACAAAACACCTTATTTAAAAAGTCTTCTGAAGCCTAGTGCAGAATAGGACTTTACAGTTACATAATGCATGCGTTGACCAGGTATGACTGTATAGGGGTACTAAAGAGATCACTGAACAAACACTAGTTTAAACCCATCCCTATCAAAAGAAACCGAATCAAGAATTGATCAAAACTCAAGATGCTGTAGTAAGACTTGGGAAAATACAGTGATTCTAGTATGTATTTTTGTCAACCATGGACAGTCAAGTTGCTAGCAAAAGTCTCTAAGGATAATCTTGGATTAGTCCACACTTCCTACTGGTGGAGTGAGAACAAGCTGCAACACTGAAGCCATGTATAGAAGCAACAGCAAGGGAGATTGGGCAATCTAATACTGTTCTGACTCAGTGCCAGAGTGAAAAAAGAAGAAGGAAAAATCTACAGTTTCTTCCTCCCTCCAAGTTGTATTTTTTCAGGGAGAGGAAAAAGGGCAGCTCAAAATACAGAATAAATGAGACACTCCAGAGAGGTGCACATTCCTGTTGTGAATCTGTCATGTCACTGCCCTGGAGCAGACTGTTAAGAGTGGTTCCACTGAGCTGCTCAGATCAGGCCGCACAGAAGAATCTCTTAGAAAGCTGTGCCTGTGCCATTAGGCAAGCTTCTGAATATTCCCCAGATAGTTTAACCTCATTTGTGAGTCAAATGCAACATTTTGTTCACTTATGCAAATGAACCTTTAAGGCCTCTTAGAGTGAAGTCTAATGAAACTATTAAAATATCATTACAGATTACTGGGTGTATTTCACCTTGCGATACGGACTTCTGCTCCTAATTGAGTTACAATGTCACAGATACAGAAATAATCCCCAAGTAAACGTATGTGGACATTCTTATCAGCTACAAAATACTGCAATTCTTTTTTATGCTTTATAGTACTAGTCTTGAATTTAACAAGAAAGTAGATTGTGTTCATATCACATTTTTCTGAATAGACACTACCTGTAATTCTCTAAAAAATAATTTGTAAAAAAACCCCATAAAAATAAGTACAAAGAATAAGGCACTTCTGAGAGAAATTAAGGGATATTTCAGAACTATAATAAAGCAAAGAAAGGATTAGAAAATTATTTCTGATATAGGCACGGTTATACCCACTTTCATTCATGACTTTCCTGAATTCTTCCAAGGTTTTCAAGATGTGCTGGATTGTGGGATTTTGTATTTGCATTTGTATTCTGCACAACTTGTGTTCTAGAACACTTTTGTGAATTTCTTCAGGAGAATGAGCTATGAGCTGTTCAATATGCACAAGCTTCTTTTCACACTGAAGCTGGTTCACTTCTATGATACTTCCTCTTGTGGGGGCAGTCCCCATACTAGATCACCTGTCCTTTCTTTAATAAAGTCAGTTCTAGGCTGATGATATCGGAACTTGGGCAAGTGTTACAAAACCCATAAAGCAGTATGTAGTACACATAAACTGGAACAAATTAAAACTTACTAATACACCCTGTAAATTTAATAAAATACCTTTTCTTTATGACCTTTAACCATTCTAAAAGTTTGTAGGCTATATATGCCACAAACTTAGCCTCAGATATCACACAAACATCACAAAATAAGTTCAGCACTTTTTGACTATGTGTTTGTGCATTTCTGAATTTATAGTTAGAATATTTCAGAGATAAAGCACTTGGTTTGGTGCCAGCTGGCAATCTGGGGTTTTGATTGCTTTACAAAGATCAAGAAATATAAACACAGAACCCTCCCCGCCAAAGTGTGTTCATATTAGTATTATGGTGTAAACATAAAGACAAGAAGGACTGATGAAATTTGAGATTATGCTGGACGAACTTCTTCCAGAAGCTAAACCCCGCTTTTTAATAAAATAATAAAACCCAAATATATTAAACCATGCTCTACATATGATCATTAGCACATTTGTCTTTACTCTTTAAATGCTATATATTCCTGCTTATTAGTTCGTTGTGTATTATACAAATGGTGCTAGAGTGACATATTTCTTAGAGTATTTGTACTGTCTGAAGCTAGAGATGTTTCCTTGATAGCAAAAAAGTCACACACATTGCCCCCCACCCCATGCTATACTCTACAACCCCACAGAGACTTTTCTAAAAGAGAATCAAAGTAACTAATTAGAGGAGTGTCTGAGACGCAGCAGCTAGAAGGGTTTTTTTTTCCTTTAAGTGTTTATCTGTAAAATCATAGAGTAACTCTAAGAAGTATTTCCCTTCACATAAAAAATTACCTGAAGATGAGTCTCCAGTCTTCTCTGCAGAACAAGGACTGCAGGGCAACTGTACCGTAACACTGCATCGTTCTTGAATCCCTCCAAGACAACTCCTGTTAATTAAAAGTTAAAATAGTGAACAGAAACATTCTTACATAAAGCTAGGACATAGCCTAAGATAACGTAATTGATAACTGAGGAGCATTTCAGCTACCTTATAGCAAGTCTTTATAAACTCAGTTATACAGTTGCACAGATTCTGCATAAACATGATTGTTCCCCTGTATCTCCTCCAGAGAATTGGGGAGATTTGTAGAAAGGCCTAGTTTTGTACACTAGAACAGACATCAAAGACCTCTCCTAAATCAACACCTCCATCTCGTAAGAATGAGGCTTAGAGAAGGAAGAACTTGGTGATTTTCTTCTTCCAGCAAGATTTCTGACATTATCTTTTCAGCATCAGAATCTTCTAAAGACTTTCCTTTAGGAAATTCACGTTGTCTTTTCAAAACTGGTTGTCAGAAGAAAATACTGCATAAGGAGGATTCAGAATAAAGCATAAAGGCTTTCCCACAGAGCTCAAACAGGGGTGATGATCAACAGAAAAAACACTTTCAAACAAAAGTATCAAAAAAACACCTACAGGTAATTACACATTTTAAAATCAAAATTACATTTTTAGTTATAAAAACTATTGTTTTGATAAATCAGCTCACCATTAAATAGCACTTCATTTAGATAGACAGCAACATTTTTTCCAGACACATTGAGGAAGTTTGGGTCAGAGAGTAGGCAACTTTTTTTAAATCTGACTAAATATTTCCTCTTAACATCCTCAGAAGAGCTTTGTGATTTCAAATCAAACTTTCAGTCTCCCCATATAGCTAAGGAAGAACTTTAGCATTAGAAGTTGCTTTACCATTAAATACTATTTCTGATTCTGACCAAATATACTTATTAAAAATGTAGTGTTTTTGAAGAGATGTAACTCATATGAATTCCACATATAATTCAAATACTCCACTCTGCTTCCTCCCATCACAAAATTACTCCTCAGCTCACAGAGATACAAAAGTAACAATAAAATAAGCACAGATGTGAGCTGCACAGGAACCGTGGTGACAAGTTACAAGTGGCAAGTATTGGCACATAAAAGAGCATAATTTGTAATAAGCTAGTAGGCCACAAATGGTAGGACATCAGCCAAACGTGATTTATGAAAATCTAACCCCTTCCTGCTGCCAGCTTAGGAGTAACTCCTCTTCAGTCAGCTAAGATAAGGGGCCCTCTGAGGTCACTTCTTATCGTAAAACTTACAGGAGTGAGAGCTGAGTGACACAGCTTCTACTCCTACGCATCATCACGCTTTTGAAATGCTGCAGTGATCACTATGATCAAGACAGAAGGAGAACACAACAGTAGTATTCTGGCTTCCCAACTTTCTATAGTCCAGATGATGGTATGTCCTTTGAAACTAGTGATGAAAAAGACTAGAAGATAAACTCCAGCAAGTGTTCAAGGTTGGCCATGCCATCAGTTATGCCCACAAGGACTTGAAAAACAAAATAAATCACCTTTGGGACAGCTATCCCAGGGTAGCAGCAAACACACTTAGCATGGGCTGACTAGCAGGTAAGGTAATTTAAATTAGACACCTTTCACTGCAGGTGAAGCTAATTCAAATTGCTCCATTTGCTGAAACAGAAGCACAGAGTTATCACAGAGAAGCTGACAAATGGCAACTTTTAAAGAACTGAAATTTGTTCCTTGAGTCAAATCATCAGCCATAAGTTTTCCTGATCCCAGTTCAAAGAACATCCCAAAAGAATACAGATACAGTAATATTTTAAGACACCTGCATTGCAGCGTCATCAGATTAGTAACTCCGATCCCAACCTTTATGAAGGTACCTCTGTTAACATGTTAACATGCTTCTTCCACAAAAAAAAAAAAAAAAACCAAACAAAGACATCATAGCCAGGATCAGTAATCCCCCAGGTCAATAAACAATTCCTTTCATCCAGGAAGATGGAATATAACTTGGGTGTCCAGCAAAGGTTTCATAGGGATTTTAAAGGGATCTCCACAGTGAACAGTAAGATAAAAAAGCTTTGCTTTCAGGTGACATTTGTAAACATATAGGAAAACAAATCTAGAAAAACATGTATTTCAGTATCTTCTCTGTATTTTACAACACTAAGTTTCTTACAGAGAACAAGTATCAGGCACTTAGTACGTTTAATTTTATATTTACCATTTAATTATCCCAGCGTTTGGCATTTTTCTTTCTTTTCACAGAGAGGAAAGTTTTACTCCCGCTTCCCCTCCCCGCCCCCCAATCTGTTCTTCCTGGCCTGAGGAAGATTGCAATTGCTGCCGATACATTTACTAATCTAAACGTACGAGTGCCATCTTTTGGTAAAGCGAAGGGCGGCTGGAGCAGAGCTCCGTGTCCCAGTCACCACAGAATCACAGCCTCACCCGGGGAACCCCTCTGCCGCCGCGCCCCGGCCCGTTCTCCCTCAGAGGCGGGAGGGCTCCGGGGACCCGTCCCTCGCCGGTACCGACTCGGAAAGAGGGACGTCCTCCACAGGCGGACGGGGCACCTCCGAGGACCCTTCCTCAGCCCAGGAATTCCGCCTCCTCAGCGGGCACCTACCGAGGGGGAGCCCGCGGGCGGCGCTGAGGAGAACGGCCGCTCGCGCCTCAGCGCCCGCCAGGCGCAGGTGCAGGCGCACGCGGCGGAGGAGGCGCGAGGCTGGCCGGCAGCGCCGGAGCGGCGCCAGCGATAGAAAGGCGTCGGGAGGGGCAGTTAACGCAGGCGCGGTGGCCAAGTGGTAAGGCGTCGGTCTCGTAAACCGAAGATCACGGGTTCGAACCCCGTCCGTGCCTTAACGGATCCGCGCCGGTGGCAGCTTCCCCGATCCTTTTTAAGGGTAGGCGGGAGCGGCGGCTCGGTACCGGTAGGGGGTCTGGCGGCGTGACCGGCTCGGCCCGGTACCGGTAGGGCTCCGGGGGCAGCATTGCAGCGCACCCGGCACAAGTGATGCTCCGCGGGGTGTCCTGCTCCAGCGTCCCCTGGCCTCAGGAAACCACCGGGCAAACGCACCCCCCGGGCACCGCTTCTGCTTGTCACCTCCGTCAAACCACCCCCCGCACACCGGCCACGTTTTCCTTCAGAGCGCCTCCCCGTGGCCGGAGCCGAACCCTGGAGCTCACCTGAAGAAGCAAGAGGAGAAGATGGTTTCTAAACGTGCAAGGAAATGCTGTCTATCAACGCCAAGGGACAGCGGTGCCACACACCTGTGTCCTACACAGTGGCCTGGAAGCACGTGCTGGCGCCCACCATGACACAAGTGGTGGCTCTGCTCCTGTGAGGAACAAGTGGGATAAGCTCTTACTGGAATAAATGCTCTCCACAGGCTGCATCTATCAAGACCATCCCAGAATTCCTGGTTCTTTTCGTTGGGGTTCCCTCCCTCCCCCCCCCCCCCCCAGTTCATTTAGTTATTTACTAATTTCGTTCCGTCTTCTGGTTGGTAAAAGGTGAGGTTTCTTCATCTGCATCCCTGACTGCATCCCTGACTGCTTTAGAAGGATGATTTGCAGTCTGGTTACTGTTCGCGTTACATTTTTTTTATATTTTTTTTTAAACAGAAGAAACTCCCCGTCACGTCAGAAGTGGGGGGGGGAGAGGTGGGGCCGGTTCTGCTGGGGGGGCGACGGGCAACGCTGCCCCGTCTCCCAGGGCGAGCAAAGACCCCGCGCTCCAGACACAGCGGGGCCAGCAGTGTCATGAGCAGCCGGGACACAGCTCGGGGGACGGGACGCTGAGGGGACCAGCCGCCAAACCAGCACACCCAGTCAGGGGCTGACAGCGCTTAAAACCATCCTAACGATGGGAATAGTCACCGGTGCTACAGGTTGAGGGAAACCCCCACGGATTCACCTTTGGTGCCCGTCACCGGCTGCAGCTCCGCTGCCCTCTTGGTTGGGCCACGCTGACAGTCCCGGTTTCTTCCTGACAAACCTTCCTCTCGCAAACTGCCCCGCTCTCGTCTCCGGAATCAAATCCGTACAATTGCTGTATGAACAAAAATAACTGTCGTTGACTATGTACGCTATGTTCTGTGAAATCTTTTACAATAAAATACGTAAATCCTGTTGGTAGGTTAAAATCATCATTCAAGTTGTATTTTGATTCAAAGAAGGGCTGTAACCATTTATTCTATATAAGGCGTTTTCACAGATTTACTGTTATAAAGATTATCCGACTGTCTTAATTACATGTAATTAAAATTTTTTGCACTCAGTTTACTGTCAATATTCACAAGTCTCCAGAACTGCTCTGTAGCAAATTTGGCATAACTTTGATGAAGCATCAGCAGAGAGGAAACCATAGTGTATACCTTCCAGCTCATTTCTGAACTTGAAATTTCCAGAATGAAATCCGTGACGACACTGCCCAGTCCCCCTAGAGAGAAGAAAAACATAAATTATTGATTTTGAGCAGTGACAGTTTCAGCACTGAGCACATGCAAAACTACAACCCAAAATGTTGTAAATAGGTTTCTGTCTTCTTAGATATTTTTACTCCCGGATACGAAGGACAGTGAAGAACAGCCATGTCCCTAAAGCTGCTTTCATAAGAGGGATTTCAAAACTAAACATAAAAATCAAACTCAAGGGCAAAACACGTATCTGATAAATACTGCTTTCTGTTACTACAACCTCAGGGATAAACCTGGAGAGGAGCCACTCTCCCTGTGATGAGTAATGGTTTCATAAATTTTTGCTTGTTTGTTTAGAAATACAGGAGTTAAGGCAGGTAGGTATGAGAGCTACCGCTGCGTCTCACCCACAGAGCAAAGGTTTGAAGCCTGTGAGTCTGCGTCAGTTACACAGCACACATGGAAATTAGGTAACAGAGCCTGGTTTTCCATAGTTTGCAGACAGAACTTACATTTTGCTAAATAGCACTGCTAAATTATGAACATGATACTAATTTTGCTAAGCAACATTGTAAGACATCTTATGATTATTTACTTGAAATTAATTTTGTAATTACAAAACTATGAAATCACAGCATAAGAGAAGCCAGTGCAGACCAGAAATAGGTAACTCCAGCAGCAGTTAGGATGTAGAAATAATTAACATACCACACAGGTTTACTGCCATGACGTAGACTCATTTACATGATGTCAAACCTTTTTGAAAGTGCTACTATATTTGCCTTCAGCTTTCTCCTTTTTAGGTAATACAATCCCCAAATTTTAAAATCTCTCCTTTTAGGTCAGGTTTTCTACACCTCTGTTCACGCCTCTACTCCTCCTTGCTACGATCCCCTGGGTCCTCTCCAGTTGCTACATGCTCTTCTTGAAACGTGGCCCCAAAGTGGCCACGCTGCTGCTGCTGCTTCCCAACACCCAGCCGGGCAGACTGTTTCTCCCCAGCACAACTCACAGCAGGGCACCGTGAGCGGCACCCCGGGAATCTGCGTTACGTGTACCCAGCCAAGCACAAGCTGCCATAGTTCTACCACTCCGAGAAGCTGCCGTCACATCACACCACACCACATGAGTCATTACTCGTGAGCACAAACTATCCCTACCGGCACACATGGCCCTGTCCCCGGGCCGGAGCGTGTGACATGAAATTTAAGCTGGAAACTTCCTCTCTCACCATGAGCTTGGCAGCGCTGCGGCCCCTCTGCAACGGGGGGAGCTGGAGGGGGGCTGCGGGTCCCGCTGTCACCCAACGTGCCAGGGGCGGCAGGGAGAGCGGCCCAAGCGCTTAAAACAGCAGCCGGAGTCTGACGGGGCTGAACCCCAGGGCAGAACCTGTAGTATGGAGTCATGTGAAATGAGTCCTCTCCCTCATCCGCCTTCTAATATCCGTCATTGTATCATTTTTTAGAATTTGTTTAGAAACGCCTCACACTGCGTGTGTGAATGCAGAAGGTGAAGCAAATCTAATTTAGTTTCATCATCTTTTGTTGTTTTAACAGAGCCTCTTACTGCCTTTCTGAGTTAATTGAATTTTACATGTGACAACCAGTATGACCAACAGAGGACAGCACATCCATTTCTTTTAATGATCAAAAGATCCTGAACTTGAAGCTGCCATTCACTTTTTCACTCAGGAAATGAGAGTGACGGACGGAGTAGAGCAGTGTGTCACAAATAAGCCAGCCAGCTTAAAAAGGCCTTCTTGCAATTAACTAGAGCTGGTTTGAATTCCAAGAGATTACTTAGATAAATCCACTCTAACCAGGCTAACAAAGCACTGAGGGTGCACCCTCTGAAAGCTGGGTCTGTATTTCGAAGGAATTGTTGATTGAGCACTTCAAGAACAGTTAAAAGAGACTCAGGAGTCAAAGCACATTTAGGATTGTCAGGTGAACTCTGCTACTTCCCCTTCAAAACTGCAGACAGACAAGGTCTCTGTAACTACGTTTTAATTAAATGTGTTTATAAAACACTGAAGTAAAGCCAGACTCCAGCGTTTTATTGCATTTGATTGAGGAGTAGAGAAGAGTCTGCAAGTCGTAATGAAATTCAAAGAACAAACCCAAGGTTTTCATGTGGCTGAGGGGAATTTCATTACAGAAATTTAATTAACCTGCAAGAGTTGCACACATTGAAATCTATTATCTTTCCCCAAAAGCTGGCTATTGTGTTTTTTTATAGTAACATTTGCTATTCCTGGATAAACAATACTTTATTACAAATGAATAGCATATAAAAACATCTCCATCTGTTACTGCTTTGCAAACATTCATTCCTGCTTCCTATGAAATGTATCAAATTGTGTGATTTTAAAAAGATAGGACTAAAGAAGGGTTAGGTGTTGGCCACAAGCACAAAGCAAATATACATATCCAGGAGACACGGGAGGAATAATAGTGGCAGTGTGCAGGTCTACTACAAGTCCCAATTTACATTTGTCAGTCAGGGCCTGATCCTGTGAATTGCTGAGCAGAATTAATTAAGAGCGTAAGACACCATTAAGTCAACGGGGACTGACAGTGCTCAGCAGTTCTCAGTATTGCGGCCCTTAAATAAAAGCCAAGCTAGAAATTCTCATTCACGCAAGTAATGACATTGCAGACATCTACAGCAATAATATGAATTATTCACATCAGTGTAGCATGAAAGATGCAACCCGCAAAGCGTGTTTAAATTAGCACATGAACATTAATTAGTGTTACTGTGATACATGGAAGGGTTATCATTTGGCCCATTTTTTACTCATATGTGTATTCCTTTTATTTACTGTGTGCATAGGTCTGATATGAGGACATGAGGGAAAGTAAATAAAGGAGATAGACATCTATAAACATTAGTAGAAAAGGAGGAAAGGGGGTTACTGGTTAGCTTTCTTCCCATATGAAACTCCTAGATCATATCGGAGAAATGTGAGTTAAGTGTTTTACCATTCTTCTTTTTTTAACCATTATCTGATCAGAGAAGCATGAAAAGCACTTTATTGCTCACTTGATTTTTTTTTTCCTGTGCTAGGAGCCCTCTGCAGGAAGTGAAGCTGAATTTCACAAATCTTCCCTTTCTGACGTCTCCCGAATTTCTAGGAATGCCCCTTCCCTGTTACTATATTTGGAGGTAGTTTCTAGGAAAAAAAAATAATTTTCGGACGGTCTTGGACTCACCACACCTACTCTCGGAGGGCTGAGAGCCTCGGGTCTCCCGGCACGGCCCCCGCGGAGTTGAGGAGCTCACGGCTTGGGCTCAGCAACTCCCGGCGCAGACTGCACGTCTTTGTAGCACTGTCGGAGGAATGAGCATGGAGAGGGAGTGGGAAGGGGAGAGGTGTCTTTGTGGCAACAATGAGTGAATCTTCTCCAGTTATTTCCTGGTGGCTGCTCTTTTTCCTCCCTTGCACTTTTTTTTTTCCTCTTTTTTTTTTTTTTTTTTTTTTTTTTTTTTTAAAGGAAGAGGATCTTAAGGGAAAAAGAAACCTTCTGGATTATTTTTTTTTTCCCCCCTCCGCTTCCCCCTCTCCCCCTCCCCTTGATGTGGCCTCTTGTTTAGCTTGTGGCGTGACCGTGATGAAGAAATGTTTCTGGGCGCCTGGCAGGGTGATCTTTTTATGTAATGAGTCAGGATTTTGCCAACGGAAGGAGCCGGCTGGGAGCGAGGACCGAAGGGCTGTCTCCTTCCCAGCAGGGGAACCTGCCAGCCGAGCGGCACCCCCTCCCCGGGATCCCCGCTCGCTCCGGGCGCTCGTTTATTCAGGGCCGGCGGGGGCACCGACAAGTGGTAAGTTGCGCTCTCCTTCCGCGCCCCTCACCCGCCCGCGGGGAGAAGCGTGGCCCCGCGCACGTCCCCGCCGCCTCCGAGGCCCGCAGGTGGGGCCGCCGCCCCGCGCCCCGCTCCGCCGCCGCGGGCAGCCGGGGCCGCGCC
>JAOXJM010000071.1:11490615-11509085 GCA_026413425.1 Tringa solitaria
CGCGCTCACCTGTGAAACAGCACAGGCTTCATCTGGGTTCTCAAGACGCGCCGTGCACCGGCACCCTCGGGAGCTACAGGTGTCCGCCGCTCCCGGGGGTGCGGCCGGCGGCGCCGTCCCGGGGCCCGACCGCGGCTCCTGGGGGTCGGCTTTCGGCCGGCGCGAGTAACTGGAAGGTGTCGATAGGCACCGTTTGATGAGCTGGTGTGAAACAGCGGTAAGAAAAACCTTCCAAATCACCCCAGCCGTAAGTCAGTCAGCTAATCCCTCTTCCTACAGGCCACAGATTTTATTTTAACGTTTCTACTTAGCCAGAATTTCCATCAACTTCTATGCGTTTTTCTCCCGAGATGCGTTTGCCGGTTGCCCAGCAGTTCAGCCAGGACAGCACTGTGTGTGGCTGGATGGTGATTATCAAAAGCAGAATAAATGTAATAGTGGCTTTTCAAGCACAGTAATTAGTTTATTTTAAAGTAACTGACAGCATTTACCTCCTTCAGTCGTCCAAGTGTAAACTACAATGCTTTTAAACTTGGATTTTATTTAGAACTTCTGATGGAATTATAAACTGAGGATTTAGAAAATACATTCCTTTTGTCTACGAATCTCTACTTTTCCTCTCATCTTTGAAAGAAGTTCTTAAGAAACATCATGCTGAGGGTAGTAAGATTTAGACACATAGCTGCATACTTGAAACTACCACTATTAGTGGAAAAAGACCTAACTGTTTCAAGTAGAGTGAAAATATTTTCTAGTGTATTGTACAAATAGCAAATTTAGAATAATGACAGACATCTCTCTATAACGTGTCAACTTTAGTTTGAAATGTAGTGGAACAGATAAGCAAGTAAGTCTCTGCTCACTTTGAGAAGAACTCTTAATAGACATTTTGAGTGCTTGGTCTAATAAGTAACTGTTATTCTGGGGGAGCTCCGTGTCACTTTATAGACGCTTATAGAAGGCGCTACTTAATAAACAAATCATAAAATGTGAATAAAAACAAATTGTATCCCTTAGCAATTCCTGCTGTCCAGAAAGCAAATGAGTGTGTATTGTGACTTAGCTAAAATATTCTCTTTTATTAATCTGAAAATTACCGACTTTTTAAGCAACGATTCTCTCAGTTGATTGGGCATATCTGACAAAG
Source organism: Tringa solitaria (assembly GCA_026413425.1). Lineage (NCBI taxonomy): Eukaryota > Metazoa > Chordata > Aves > Charadriiformes > Scolopacidae > Tringa > Tringa solitaria. Next base: position 11,491,763 of record JAOXJM010000071.1, read on the forward strand.
ATACTTTACTTACAAATTGAATCTCAGAAGGTTGTGGTTCCAGAGTCGGGGTTTTGGGGGCGAGATGAGCTTATGTTTTATCCAACTGGCCCACAAAGTCCCGCTTTTGGTGGTCACTTTGCTCTGCAAAAGAAACCAGTCCATTATGGCTCTGACAGTGGATATTAAACTTAGTAGTAAACTACTACTGCACTTAGGAAAAGGCTACTATACACTTTAAATAAATTATAATAGTTTAACTTTCACGTTGTCTTCAGTGATAAAAATTGGATAGAAAATACTATCATTCTGAGAGTTAAGCATAAAAAATTGTTTTCTAACTGTTGGTGGAACTTTTCTCTTAAAAAAGGCAGGGGAAACCAAAGAAAAAGTTATGTTTCAAAGAGTGGTTATCCAATATAGGTGAATTGGAGAAAAGGAAGGAGACCCCTAGAAAAGAGAGGCAGCTTAAACCGTGAAAGCATCACATAAACACCAGTAACGTTTGTACTGTCAATCCCTGCCTCAGTTTTTGGTTGTGGTGTGGTTTCCCCCCCCCCCCCAGTGTTCAGTGTTAATGTATCTCTTTAGCTGGTTTTTCATGTCTGTGTGCTTGTGTGTCTACTTGGCTACAGTCTGTAGCTATGAATCAATTTAAAGATTAATAATTTTTGTACTGATAAAAGTTGCAGAATATATTATTATGAGTAAGGCACTGCAAACCTAAGCTTGATAAAACTGTTTAAGTTCATTTTACTATTTATGGTTTGGTATCAATACCCTGAAGAATCTAAGCATAATTTTTACTTAAAAACTATGTAGTTGTTCTTTACTCATGGGATTCGGGTAAGTGTTGAAAATTTGCTGATAGATAAGCTGAACTTTCTTGTGGTTCTGAATACACTGTACATATAGTTAAGACTGAATGAAACACACTACACTCATAATATTATTTATACAAGGGCTCACGTAGGCAGTGTACACACAAAAATTACACACAGGAGCATCTTCTCAGTTGGTGTAAATGCATCTGTCATAGTTTTGACATTTTATGCCAGCTAATCACCTGCTTAAATTACACATAAACATCCAGACATTCACGTTGTGGTCACATTATCATCAGCAGTCAGATTAATTTTAAGTGCTGACCTACTCAGGCTGAATCAATTTGAATATTTCAAAAAGGCCTGGAAATTCAGCTAAAGTAACACAGTGGTACACTGCTAAAACAAAATTGCTGATATGTGATATAATCACCTGACTATATGCAGGATCTGTATATCCATGCAAATGGATATCATGCTGAATTACCAATATTTTTCTATGGAATTCTAGTATTTTACATTTTATAGCAATATAACCACTACACACGTGAAATAGCACATATCCAAACCTCAGTGCAACAAATTCCTCATTTTTTTAAGACTGAAATAAGATCTGGAAGATCTTAGGGCAGAACTGTGCTGCTAATATGCCTTTCAGCTACTATTTTGCAAGAAATAATGCTATTCAAAAGCAGTATTTATGAAGGTTAAATATTCATGAACCAATTAATCTACAAATTTAACTGTAGAAATTTTTTATTTTTGAATTATATTACTTAGCTTGTGAATACATTTTAGACCTGTCCAATATTATAAATTGTCAGATTTGGATTGGTTTAATGGTCTCTTCACTAGTATTCTGAGAACGTAAGAGCAGAGAATCAGAGATTAGAGAGTGGATCAATGTGAGGATCTTGCTTTAAGGGAAAAGAGAAACAAACTTACACATCCAAACAGCAGCAAAGACCAGCTCTGCTCTGCTGACACAGCAGTTGCTTCTCCCCGACTGTTACTTTAAAGCTCTTAAATTAAAATGTATTTTTGTATAGCTACTTTCAGTAAGAGGTGCTTTACATAGTGCACTATGTTAATCAGCTATTTTTAGATATTTATTTCAAATAGGATCTATTTGATTCTCTATTGAAGATGTATAAAATTCACATGCATTCCTTCTTGTGCAATAACCTAGCTACAGAATTAATAAACTATTTAAATGATTAATGAGCAGTCTTAAAGAACACAGTTACACTTCTAAAGGCCTTCCTGATACAAAATTTTTATTCAGTTTTTTTTCCATTACTAAGCTTACAGAAAGAGCTGCTGCTTCTCTCTAGTGTGCAGTAAAGCAGACAATTTTCTACTAGTACAGATATAATGCATATATATTAAACTTCAAATGTATGTTCACTTTATATGTGTTAGCCAAATTAATGATGATTAGACAAAACCATGATAGATTCCCTAAACATCTATGTTATAAAAATTTGATGTCTTTCCCTCATACTGGTTTTCCCACAAGGTTTGCGTGCAGCATGGGGTGGTGGCCTCAGAGCTGATGCTCCTGAAGTGCATTGCGTATCCAAAGCATTAATAATGAAACACCTGGGATCAGTCTATTTTGCTATTTGAAATGAAAAAAAGAAATTTACAGAAGATAAAAAGTAGATGGTAGTTTGGAATCCAAATTAATTTTCCTTGAGATAAAAACTGTCATGAATTATTGAAAAAATAATATTTAGAAAGATCAAGTGCAATTATTTATTGGATTTATAATTTATAAAATGTAAAGCCCTACTAGCTATGTTCCTATTTAAAATAAATTTTAAACTACATTTTTAGAATTACTTTTCTGCATTTTAAAGCAAACCTTTAAAAAAACCAGCTTAAAACCACTGAATCAGCAGGGGATTATCAAGTGGCCTAATCTGTTTACTTTTGAAATTTTATTGAAAGCAGTGAAAGGATCAGGATCTCCACCAGAATCCCATGGCATGGTTTGGGGATTGGTCTGTGGCCTGCATTTTCTGAAGCAGGGCCTCAACCTTTGACATCTCCTGACCTCGTGTTGCAACAGAAAAGTTTTGTGACTCCCCTCTGATCTAGCCATAGAAAAAAAGAGAGGGAGGTAGTGACCCCGGGTTTGGAAACTCATGACCTGGAACAACTGAAAATTTTGCCTTAGTGAAGGCTACAAAATCAGTTGTTCCTTCCTATGAAGCTATCCAGAGTTTTTCCAGGGCAAGAACAGACACCCAAGGTATGATTTTTAAATTGTGTCTTGTTCTTCACTCTGTTCTAATGTTACACATCAGCACTGCTTGCCTGTGTGAAACCTGGACCTTGTGCCACAAAGAAAATCTATGTGAACATACACCAGTATATTCCAAACATATTTTTCAGAGGTATCATTCAAAAATCCTTCTTTAATTTGATTTAAAAATCATATTTAGCAGGTTATGAAGCAAAAAAAAATTGTAAGTTTTTTTTTTATGGCTTTAAAATATTACTGGAAAAACATTGCTATTACCAAGAAGCTGCACCTGTAGTGGAAGAAGCGGTAGAAAAGTGGTTGTATTACATGACCCACCAAATCCACTTCAGACCATGCAGCTCGAGACTATGAAGCTTCTGGTGAAATTAACAAACTTAAGGCATCATTTGCCCTGTTCACAGTTCACATCAGTTAATAATTACGCCAATCTCTTGTTGCAATGTCATACGCTTTTCTCAGTCAAGCAATGCAAATGTGTAGGGAATTTGGTAAAGGTACAAACATGGAAAAAAGAAACAGGGGGTTTTGCCTGTTCTCAAAATGCCCAAATAATTTCTGTTTACAAGGTTTCGGTGCAAGGACAATGTTTATGTAGGTGACGTGGATGGATAGAGGTGTTATTCAGCTTGTGGGGTTTTTTTTCAGGACATTTCTATGACATGTACAGCATAAATAAAGATAATAGGAATAGAAATATACACACATCTATTACTGAGGTAACTTACTTTGTGAGGTAGCCAAATATGAATACATGTTAGCGTTTGATTTCAGAAGGTTACCACTGAATTCTGACTCCCTGTTGGATATAAGGCTCTTCAATTATCAACATTTTATTTTTCACAGTGGAATCATAATTCTCTACAGACAGGCTCTGGAGTTTTAAAATACATTTTTTTCTTTTCCTGTTAACATACCTGCTCCTTCCTAAGCTCAAAAGAAGTCTTAAAAATGATGCATCAGTCCCATCTGAATTCCTAATATACTGAAAGCTTACGTCACTGATACACATTAACAACTTCAAACAAAACTATTTTGACGTTTTCAGTTAATACAGCTGTAATATTTTAATTTAGCTGTTAATGGGGGAGGCTACAATTCACCAGTGTAATGTAATATTGATGCATTTTTGGTATTTTAAATATGTCAGCTTCAGTCAGTCCAAACCCTTTTACTGAAATCATGGCCTTTCTATCTGAACTGATATAAAGTAGTAGCTAAACATCAATTTTTCAAAGTAATAGCTTTTCTTTTATCTCGTAGGTCAGGATAATAATTAAACCAAAAAAGAAAGACAAAATGCATTCTGTCATCTACAACAAGGTGCATATAAATGGTTTCTGGAAAGGGTGAGAAAAATCATTTCAGGATGTTTCAGAACTGGCCCACAAGGATAAGTAAAAATAACTGAATGCAGTAATTATACTGAAGTAGTATTTCTATGTTATATATTGCGATTGTTAAAATGTCTATTAAAGTCAGCATAATCTAGATATTTGCTTTGCTGCTGCTGCTGTTTGTAGAAAAGCTTTCTTTTGTAATAAAAGGCCTATTTCAAATCACACAAACAGCACACACCTCTGTCAGTAGATGCCTGGAAGCTGGTGTAAGTCAGCAGTATCTCCACTGAAATCACTGGACCTACATCAACAAAAAATATAAGTGAGATCACAGTAAAATTTCTGGAACCTGAGGAAAGAACTGGGTTCATTTTTTTATATTATAACATGAACAAACCCAGAGCAAATGTATTACACAGAACACCATATTAAATAACATATGAGGAACTGAACATTGCTTTTTTTCAAATATGTTATGATACAAAAATCTGTTGAAGAATATGCCTGTTAGGTGCTATTTAGTGTGAATTGTTTTAAAAGAGTAACTTTTCATTAACAATATCAATTGAATAGGCATAACTAAAAGTTCAAATGTGCTACCTGTTTTATTAAGGAGATTTATAAATCTGGAGTATTCAGTCTTTACTAAACTGGGATTCCTCTTTGCATTTTTTACCCTGACTGGTCTTTCTGTATGTATGGAAAAATGCCCCCATGGTTGGTTGCAAAATGTTTTGAAATTCTTTAAAATGAAAGATGTTATATGATCTTATTATGCATCATTTTCCTCTCTAAACTAACATTCACTCTGTCGCTGAAGTAAATCCTTAAAAATGAGAGATGCAGGTCAACTGTTAAAGATCATTATTCAGTTTCATTTTTTGCTTTTTGGGAGTGGAAAGGACAAAAATTGTCCTGGATTGTCTGTGCTTTACACATAATGTTTTTAGCCTCACAATACTCATAGTATATCTAAGATAGCTGCTTCAATGGACAGAACCATTTTATATATCCAAAGTAAATGAGTTAGAGGCCATTTGAAAAACTACAATTTTCCTATGCAGTGTACTAACAGGAAATTATGAAATCCCAAAGTATTGTTGGAAAATTGTTCTAACTTAAAAAATTTTTCTTTATAGTTTCATTCTTGATGTTCCACAGCATTCACCACTTCCTGCATGGCTCTTTACCGCAGGGAAAATGAGGGACTTTTGGGGGCAGATGTGTTTCCATTACACTATCATAATGCCCCTAAAAATCCTTATTGCTCTTGCAGTATTCTTCTGTGTTGCTGGGCCTGGTGTGAACTACTCGAAGACCTAGCTTATAAGTATCAATTTTCTCTAAAAACACTTTAAAAAAACCACTGAGTTTTATTTTGTTTATCTTGTATTATTTTTAGTTGTGTTTACTGTTGCTTAAAATATAAATGGCAAGATACGCAACCACCTGTTGGTAAACAAATGTCATAAGTCATAAATCCAAGGGACATGCTGATAACTGCATGGTATTATGAAGAGGAATATATTTTGGCTTAAGAGTGCGAACTTCACTCTTTTGGTATGATTAACTTTTTTATAACGTAAGAATTTAGTGTTTACGTCTCTGAAAACATGACACAGGTTTTGCAAGCTAATTTGAATGACTGCTATAGCGGACCTCACTTAGAATAACAACTGCTTTTAAGAACATACATCAGGCCATTTATCAAATTAATAGGTCTGCCCAGCACTTTTATTTAAATTAAGTGCACAAAAATATTGAAAACAAATTTTCATGCTGTCCCAAAATAAGATTAAACCCAGAAAAGACATTGTGGATTTTTGGCTATTCTCTGCTTATTCAACTCGAAAGGCCTTTGTGTGGACTTACCTCTTGCTGGGGCTTTTGAAGAAGGCGGGATGGCATACTCCATCGGGAAGGCAGTCGTGCTGTACGACCCCTCTCTCTGCCCCTCTGGGTGAGTGGGAGAGATCGCCAGGACTGGAGTGCCCACTCTGAAGTCTTTCAGGCACAGTTTAGGCCTGCTAGGTGGCAGGTTCCCCTGAAGTCTGCAGTTTTCCACTGCTCCTGAAGGAAAAGGCAGGAACGTATAAATATAAACATGGTTTGTTTTTGCCTGGGTGTTGCAGTAGTGCATCAGTTGTGTGCAGTACTAGTAACATTTATTTCAGTAGCTGTGTGTAGGACAGTACTATAACTGGTTTGTGTTGAATGTACTCTTGATTTCACTGACTGGATTAAAAGACATAATAGATATATGGCGTCATATCATTCCTCTGACAGTATCTAATATCTTTCAATGGCCTTCAAGATATTTGGTGTCATAGGAAAGAAACTAGCTGGGTAGATTCTCCCCCCTTGCCCCTTTCATACTGAAGTTTAATCCCCAAGGAAATGCTCTTCATCATTCTGCGAAAGGGGTGTTTCTCATTTTTCAGGCAGGAAAATCTTATTGGTTAAGTCATGTCCTATAGGTCACAAAGCAAGCCTGCTGTTATGACTGGAACCCAGAACTTTTGATGCCCAGATAAATACCACAATAACAAGAAAATTACTTTCTAGAAGGACAGAGTCAGTCATGTTGAACAGTATTATATTTACAGGTCAAAACATGCTGGAATATGCATTTCAACATGCAACAGCATTTCAAATGTATGTATAGACAGCAAGCAGTAGAAAAACTAATCATTATATTAATTCTAATTTTTGTGTCAATAATTCAGTGTTTCCATTTGGCCTACTGATCACAAGATGATTCCTAGCACCTTCTGACATAAAGGAAATGTGTTGTAACACACACTGTCTTAAGACTTATGTAGCTTTTAAAATTATAAAAGTTACTTACAAGGTATTGGATTAATTAAATTATTAATGTTATTAGTAAAGCTTTTTGCCATCTGTGTGCATGGTTAGCAAACTTTATTTCCACATAACACTTGTAGCTAAAGACTCTGCATCTAATTGAAAATGTTTAAAAAAAATATGTGCAAGACTGTACATATTTTGTGGAGTTCTGTGATATTATGGATCAGTGAAGGGAGTACTCCCAGAGCTATAAACTGTATCACCTTTATATAGAATATACTGCTAATATGATCAGACTGGAATTTAATTACTTTAAAAAATCTTTTAGGGGCTATGGTAGTCACAATACTACGTAAAGAATACTGTGATAAATTTGAGCATTAAAACTGATCTGCTTTTGTATTTGTGCTATGTTACAATCTTATTTTATGTGTACTCTTTCAAGGATATAAAAATTCTTTTCTTGCTAACGCAAGCAATTTTTCATAAGATTTCTTGCATGTATAACTTGTAAATTGCAACAGCTGATTCTTATATACATACCTACTTACGTACAGGCTGTAGCAAAAGTCTGATGCCGTCTGCACATGTACTCTGTAAATAAGTAAAACCGTATTTATCATATGACACTGCTATCAGGAAAAATATTTGCTTAGACTTAGCAATCCTGAGATTATACTTCAAGGAGGAATCAAAATCAGTATATTCCAGTCCCTTTGATATCTAACAGGAATCACCTGACATGCAAATGTCATTTTTCTACACATCTTTATCACCGAATAATAGGCACTTGAAAATGGGAGCCAAGCACATGTTTTGAGATGTGTACTGAAAACTCAGAATTCAAATACTTGCTTCAAATTGTTTATTTTAAGTATTTAAATTATTTTGGTTTGAAATAGTATGTCACAAAAACCTCTGGATCTGATACAGCCTCAGAAGAAGGACTGCAAAACTCATCTGTAAAACTGTCCACTGAAGTTAAAAGCACTTTGCCTGTGAATAGGCTGCGAGATGGTTTTAATATTAAATATTTCATAAAAGATAATTTTGCTGTCTGCCTGTTTCTTACATATGAACAAAGCAAAGATTTCATTTGAACATTTTCATTCTTACATATGAACAAAGCCAAGAGTCATTAACATGAACCAACAAATTCATAGTGTTCTTCTAAAAGTTAGAACAGTAGCAACTAGGTAATATTTTTTGAACAGAATTTCCACAGTGGAAAAGATATTAAATGTTTGTTATGTGCCAAGAAATGAGTAATATGAGAATACTTTCATTCTTTTACAAAATAAAAGAGCATTTACAGTGTTTTAGGTTGTTATTATTATGTATAAAGTTTTTGTGATTACCAACAGTCTTGTAATAGATAAACAAAAATAGCAGAAAAGATATGCAGTTGATAAATACACTAAGATAAACCAATCTCATTTATGTATTGAATAAGCCCACTATTACCTCAAGGTTTAAACATTACCTCAAATGTATGTAGACTGACTATTTAAAGTGTTATTCAGAATACAGAACTTGGCTCGTCCGTTTTCATGATATTTATTGGACTTCCAATATGTTAGATCTAGTTTCTTACTGAATTAAGATACTATCAATTCTGCTTCAGTCAGCATCGAGGGTGTACCAGCGCAGGTCCCTGTACCTGTGGGGCACGTGCCAACATAAATACCCGAACCAGGGTTTGAACGCAGGAAGCAGCTCTGTACCCGTGTCACAATGAAGCTTTTCAGGAAAGCTCAGATAAGCCATGTAGTTTCACACAGTGTTAGAGAAAGATGTGAGAAAGGGAAGAGCTATAGCAAACAGAGTAGCAAGTCAACTGCCAAGAGATAAATCACTCCTCAGATGCTGTAAGTAAGTCTACAGAATAAAGACCAAACTAGTTTCTGAACAGGGCACCAGCTTTGGCCAGAAGTAAGGGCAAAGGAAGCAGACCGCTATTCCTGATGAGCCTGCAATGTACCTTTTCCTTAAATGGTTAGTTACGGGAGCAGAAATACATATAAAAATACACTCCATTTATAAATGGTCATTACCACATTTCTCAATTATACTAAACTGTTTCAGACTTTGTTGATTTTTTTGCCATTGACGGCTGATTAAATATGTCTAAATGGTTTTGTTTTCATTTTCCTTAAATTTTAAATGTGTATAAACTTTTTTATTCCCAATTTAAAGCACCAGTGCCAAGATTCTGACTGAATTGGATCTTTATGATTGTATTATAAACAAATCCAAATGTAAGTTACGAAGTACAGTGCTGACAATCTCAATTATAGCTGGAAGATTTGCCAGTGTGTATACAATGTAGAAATACAAGGAATCATTTTAAGTTAATAATGATCATTAAAGGAAATCACATTTCATAATCATGCATTCATCAAGATAATATGACCTATTTTATACTTCAGCAATTAAAATAGAAGCTGAAATATTTGGAGATGATTAACTTATCCAGTACTTACACTTGACAGGTGATATTACCTGATAAATAGTTTACTGAGTGACTGGAATTCTTAACCAAAATGATTTTTTGTTGACTTCTGGGTTGTTGGTTTCTTTTTTTTTAAGAAAAAGCCACTTAAAAAATTTCTTTACCTTTTCAATGAAAAATTATATTTTGTATATTCCTTTAAAAGGAAATCTAGAGCCTTCCTATGACTGCTGTCTGAGGCTTTCGGAGATCTCGATGGTGAGAAAAGCATAAATATCTAACTAGATTGCAGCAGTTTAATTTTGTATTAGAAGAAGCACTAAGATATTCATACATAAAACCAGGGAATCTGTGCTAGTCATTTTTGAAGTTCTGAGTTAATCCATAACAAAATTATCCCATGACTGGAGTTGGCAGTAAGGAGAACTGTGTCCAGAACATCTTCAGATTGCAGTCTGAATTGAACATAGACTCTGTGATATAATCTGGACTCATATTCAAATACTGTAATTCAAGAACTTGTTAATTCATATAAAATAATCTTATAAATTTATTCTAATTTGTACCAGAATTTCACAATAATATTATTTTAAAACTCTGGGTATATCTAAAGCCAAAAAGGAAAATAAACCCCTTTTTAGAACATATCTGAATTGAGAATTGAGGAGTTTTGCTTCCAGTCTGAGCATTAGGAGATGAATGCTGCAAATTCAAGAGGTTCCAGATTCAAGATCTGGGCCCTGCTTTGCCCTCTAGCTGGTCACAGGAAAATGCAAAATGCCTTCACTAGAATCTAAGCAAGGTAAGGTACTGCAAGCACTTCACCTATCGGAGGGAACAGTACAGCTACCAGTTCATTTCAGACTGCATTTTCATCTGGAATAGTAGGCCAGGGCAAGTCAGCTCTGGCATTAAACATAGTATCTTTCTGTACCAGGTCTACTCCTATCTCCTCCTTTACAGATTATCCAGTTAAAAAACAGAAAGTTCCAAGAAGTCAAAAAAAAAAAACCCAAAACCCAAACCAGAGGTAACTCCTCCTCAACTGCCAGAAAGTAAAGACTGAGCCACAGCTGCAATTTCCTGATAAAGTGCCAGTATGGAGTGTGTGAGTGGAAAAATTCTACCAATTAGTCAATTCAAGCCTGTTGATTTTCTCATGGAGCAGGACGCTCCTTGCGTCATGTCCTGCCAGAGGCGTGCATCTAGTGTGGCGGGGTGTAGAATAAAAGCGTGCCTTTGCAGGGGGTCAACGCCACGCTGGTGCCCGTGCCAGAAGGAGACGGCAGTGCCAAGCTGGAGCTGGGGGCAAAGTGGCCTCTGGCAGGAGCCCGTGAGAGGAGCCCAGTCGTGCCCGTGGGACGGTGCGGCGGTTCTGTCCCTTCTGCTGCAGGCGCTGGCCGGGTCTGCTCAGCAGGCGGATCACCCCCCTCCTTATGGGTGTTTTACACACCCGGGTTTGTTGACTTTTTCTCAGCTGTCACACGTGGGATGGCAAGAAATGGTAAACTGCTGCATTATGAGTTCCATCTCGCCTAACTCCCTAAGAAAATTTCCCTTGGCGTTGTTAATAACGGGATTGATAGAACAGCCTACAGCCCTGATCCTGCCTAACGGACAAACTGATTAGCTACAGTTTTAACCGATTTCAGTAGGAATTAATATGAGCACCATATTCTTGAACACCAAAGTCTGCAGAGTGTATGACAATACCTGTAATAGCAAGTTTATAGTATTGCACAAAAAAGTTAACTCCTCTAATAAGGCATAATATTGGATGGTATTAACATTATATAACTATACATACCAAGGACATATTCTCACCTTTTATTTTTATCATAGAGAACAGGAAAATGTATTTTCCCATTCTACCTACAAAACACTTCATCATTTTATGCTAATGCACCAGAAAATAGCAGTGCGACAGGAGTAACATATGACAGTTTTAAACGTATTTGGGAGATAAGGACTTTGTTTCTGTTCTGCAATTCTACATCTTCCAGTCCTGATCTATCTATTTAACACACAGGTATTAAAAGATTGGAAAGAATAAAGATTTAAAGGTGCTTCATGCTACTTTGCAACATTTTTCTATACTTCAGGCTGTAGGTAATTATTACCAATCTTTAGCATTAGCAATATAGACAATGTTGTGCTGAGAAAAGGCATGGGAATGAAAAATAAAACAGAGCAAACCAAACTCTCTTTAGACTACAGGCCACTTGCCAGCTGCTTCTTAGGGGAACTTTCAGTTCTGCTGCTTGCTTTGAGTGTAGCAAAAAGATAAACATTTTCTTATTGCAAGTTAACAAACACTGCCATGCGTGACAAGTTGATAAGCAGTATCAAGAATTGTATCAGGAGTTTATTAGTTTATTTGAACAAGATAGAAACGTGCTGGAAAGTTTTGAAGTGCAGCTGAAAAATGAAAAGTAATTGGTCAATGCCCAAACTGCTCTGCTGAAAAAAGGTTTTCTATTCTTAGTAACTGGAGCTTTCACTGCTACAGACAACTTTGCTTTCTCTTTGTGGTAAATTCCTTAATCTGCCTCCTTTGTACCCCTTACACCCCCATGTTGTGGTTCTGTATTTTCAGGTGGAACAAGTAGAGGAGTCTAAATTCTACACTGATAAACTTAAGTCTAACTTCTACACTGATAAACCTCAGCAACCTCGCTAAAGTCATGGTACAATAGGCAGAACTTGGCTTAGTGGCTTTGATAGATTAAAAATAAGCATTTTCTGCTCTGTACCTTTTTCACATTAACTGTGAATGTTCGGATATTGTTTCCATGTTTTTGCCTTTTATTGAAATTATTGAAAATTAAATACTGTGTAGGTATTAAATACTGTGTTAGGTATGGTACAAAATAGGTGCTATGATGGGTTCTGCTGTACACCTCTATTTAGCAGTCCTTGAAATTCTTGCCTGATGATTTTTGTGATGTAGGCCTACATGCCTTAGAACAAATTGATAGTGTTTAGCTCTTGATATTGTCACCAAATCTGTATTTGAACTAAGATCTGCCAAAGTGATTATTAAAAATCCTGCTGTATTTATCTTAAATGTCACTTTTAGTTACCTTTTCATAATGGTGTGCAGCATAATATAAACAAGGAGAAACAAAGAGATAATGCATAGTGATGTAGTATCAGGGTTTACAGACAAAAATTGGAGGTGGATATATTAATCACAGATGATAAAAACATAAGCAAAAAGGTCTTCTTCCTAGGCTGCAGGAAGAGACTTTTATCTTACACTCTAGCGACACTTTTGTATCATTTATTTTATTAAACAACTATTTTAGAATTTTTTTTCCTAGAAAAGTATCCATATTTTTTTTTATGGTCCTTTTCCCCACTGAGACAGACTTTTAAGCGCCATTGACATTTGCAGTATGCCAATTTTTATGGCTCTAGAGAAATAACAATAATACACTGTGGAGAAAACGGTGACACATTTTGCTTGGAAAATGTTGTTACAGTCTGTCAAAGAAATATGAAGAACTTATTTTAATATCCTGTCTCACAATATGGGGTAAAAGGGACAGGAAAATTAGGACGGGTAGATGAAATGTATACTTTAGCAAGATGTGATCAGTAACCAGAGGGCTAATATTTTAGTTATTTGCAAGACTTCAATGATTCCCAGATGCCTGAAGAAGGGCAAGGATGAGGACTAGGAATTTCTTCTGGATTTGATGGTTGCTTGGCACTGTGGAATGTAGATACCTTTGCCCATTTGTATGAGAATTGTGTCCTTTGCCTCGGTTTCCCACTGGGAGTTCACAACTGAATACATAGACAGTCTTTCAGGACTTCCTTCCTCCTTTATTTGCTGCACACACACAGGAGATGCATGTGCAGGATGTTTATTGAAAGGAATAAAAAAGTTTTACTCTTCCAGCAACTGAATGCTCATGAGAGAGTGTGTGACACATATATGGATATTTGGTGAAAGTAAACACACTCCTGTCTGTTTTAAAAGAGAAAGAGCAAAGGCCTATTTTTTTTTCCTCTTTATTCTCAAACAATGAATAATATTCTGCCTGCAAGCCAGAAATTGCTTGTGTGCAGACACTTGGCTTCCTTGAAAACATAAACAGTTTTCTTGGTAGCATATTTATTCACCAAACTAATTAATATTAGTCAACTAGGAGATATTCTTTATCAAATTAAACTACTCTCAGGCTAATAGCACAGAAGTATTGCTATTGGCATGCTATATATTTTCAATTAATTAAGTTAATAAGCTCAATAATTTAATACATTAATAATTTTCAATTAGTTATTTATTAAGTTCATTAATTTAATTGCTTATCCTGGTTTCTTCTGATTTTCAAATCTAGAGTATTAAAACTTAAGCCACAGACCAGACATTGACAAGTAGACATAAATTCAGGTACGGGATATGGCCTTCATAAAGCAGCACATTGAAATTAGATGTCTCTGGAATCAGGAGATAGCTCCACTACTAAGCAACTGACACTGAGTAGCTCTAAAAGATTCAGAATGTGAGAAAGTAAGATGGCCTAAAAGATGTAAATTTCAATTTAAGTCTTTGGAGAGGTCACTAGCTTCTTGCAGTGCACTGAGATTCCTCCAAAGTGTCTAATATTTCATGGCAGCAGACCCCTAAATTCTGATAATCAGCAGGTAATCTGTTTTGTGATAATCTATATCGTGCTAATGAGCAGATAACTCATGAAACTTCTGTACCTTGACTGTGGCATGAAGAAAGCAGGATGGTAACGGATCGTCATTCTGCAGACTTTTTAGCTCTGGATCAAAGGGACTCATGTATGCCTGTAACAGAAATAATAACCCGTTAGAATGCAGAAGCAAAGAAGAAATATACCACTTCAGATGACTTGCTGCATACAGGAGCAACACACTTCTTAAAAGAATAAACTGTCTTTCCATTTCACACCAACAACTTTACTGCAGGTAAAATTATTTGAGATATATAGATCACATATGGCAAGCACAGACACAGAATTTCTCTTCTGAGGTCTAAGAATATTTTTTCTTAGTTAGTGCAGAAACCAAAATGGCCATAAGGAGCTAATAAATCTGAGTTAAAATGGAAGAGAACATTGTTTGATAACATTTGCCTTATATTGGGTCTGATGGATTTAATGTTTAGGGTAGAATAAAGTTCATATATCATAAAAGACCACTGATATAGCACTTTAGACTCATTATCCTGCCTAAGGGAGAGTTCAATTTTATTTTTTGTCATCAGCCTATATTAAGTTAGGTTAGGTCTCCCAAAACAAGTATCATCTTTCAAGAAGGAAAGCTGATTTAGACACAAAATTTGACCTGAATGATCTTAAATGTCTTGTTCAATTTTAGAGCAATGAAATGAGACCTTAATGGGGAACTTGTTACTTGTTCTGTTACTCCGATTTACTAAGTCTACAGAAAAAATAAGCTCGTATATAAAAATATAGATAGTATACATCAAGATTAAGTAAATTATTATTATGCCAGTTCATACCAACCGAAGTTTTGGCTCTGATTGTCTTCAACCCTAGAAACACCTTAGCACAATTTAGAGGCAAATCTCTCTTCCAAAGAAATGTAACAGCAAGCCAGTTCTGGAATATCTGATATAGATAAATCTAAGTCTGTTCGGACCTTTTCCAGAAATAGTAAAGGGAGCGGACACACAGAAATATATGTGCACTTGAGATTTACATTTACCTCTGCTTAAAAAGATAACGTACCTAGTCTACTCTTTACATAATGTACTGATAGTAATTACATAGAGGTCCCTTCTGAATTAAAAAAAAAATAAAAAAATTAAGACTCCTCCCAAATTTCATGAAATTGAGAGACATGTATCTTGCAAAGCAATAAACCTTTGTTGGAAAGGTGCTATTTAGTTGTTCTTGTCACCTTATTCACTTTGTGCAAACCCAAATATAATTTGATCCTCTAAATCTAAAAATGAACTTTTTCATATTGGGATTGTTTTAATAATAAAAGAGATCTGTGTTTGTTAGTCAAGCATTGATAGACACACTTTATATCCTGGAATTAGAATTCAGTATTTCTTACTGTAGTAATAAAGCTCCAAGACATGAGAATGTGGTAGTGAAGAAAGGGATCTTCCCAAATCAGTGCAACAAAAGTACAATGAGAATCACTCTCAAAGTATGTGCTGCTTCTGTATGCTGTTTTTAATCATTAAAAAGTGCAGTCTTTTGTAACTTGGAGATAAAGACTTTAATGAGAATTTTTGTGAATGTATTACTTTCCTGTTAAAATACTTGGAATGTTTTGTTAATCCTAGTAAAGCAGCAAATGAAACGTAAAGATGAATGGAATTGAAATGATATAGTCCTCTATGGAAAAAAGGTACTATAGAGCTGAATGGGAAGTTCTCTACAGAGAAGTATAAACTAAGTAGAGTATTAGAAAGAATTCCTACAGAGCGTGAAGCATGACTAATTTAATCCTTATTGAAGTAAGAAATTTTACAAATTTAACAAATGCTTATTAAACAATTTTTGACAATATGGGAAGTATCTTATCTCTACTCCTGTAACTGAAACATCCACTTCTACTTGACTTTCAGATTTACAGCCATATTGATTGTTCTTAGCCAAAGTCTAAATTAAAAAAAGTCATTAAAATAACAAGCAAAGATTTCAGAATACAGGTAATGTATTGTACCTGGTTCTGCCTCACTGCAATAAATGGTCATTTAAGGAGCAAAAACCTATTATCTATGTATATATATAAAACTATATATAGATATAGATACACAAAATTGTTTGGTTAAGCAGATGCAAAAGAAATCCCCCTTTCTACACAATCCACCTTTTCATGGCTGTAGTATGACTTAACAACATAATCCCCCTAAAGATGACAGTCTGGTTTTGTAGAATAGTTTTTCAAAACTCAACAGATTCTTCTTTGAGTCCCACCTGTCTTAGATGCTTATCATAGGAGTGGATGAGTAACTCTTTTGCAGCAGCCATTTCTCTTCCCTGATAACAGGGTACTCCTCAGTGATCTTGTTTGTCATGGTGCCCAAGTTTTAGACACCCAAGTAAGGGGAGATAATTCTCCTTAAAGCTGCTATGTTCCTTAGAGGGTTAAGAAAGTAAAAGTCAGCACGTTATTTTTCTTACTTACAAGATCAGAAGAAATATTGAAAAAAGTATTCTACTAATGTCTCATTATGGCTCCCTGTTCTATCTGTTCTATCTATCTTATAAACTGCCAAAATCTATTTAAGCAACCTAGAGATACTCTAATGACAAAATAAAATTAAGCATGAATATAGAAAAAATTATGCATTTATCATCTATAAATCTTTTCAGTCTATAAACACATTCCAAATTGTACTAGACAAGTCTAGTAACACATAAAAAATAAAGCAACTAGACAGTCAACTCCCAAAGAACTAACATCACCAAAGGTAAAGTCTAAATGACAAAACGCAGTTTTACTTTCTCTACTTAAAGCAAATTACTGGCAGTAATATTTATTATAATATGATATAATAATATCATCATATTGATAAAAACCCTTGTAGTATAAGGTTATAATGAAATTACTGAATTTCCTTATATAGAGAAGCCTTACTGAAAAATCAAAGAATGCAGAAATGGGAAGAAAAGATAATCGTTCGGAA
>JAOXJM010000071.1:11512390-11527157 GCA_026413425.1 Tringa solitaria
GCATTTTTTTTTATTCTTTTTACTCAGCAGAAAATAAATATAAATATATTTTGCTGATGTTTTACAACATTTATGGGAATTAAAAGATCTAAATTTTTTCATAATCCTTGTTTTGCTTACTGCTTTTCTTATGGGTAAAATATTGTAGTCTGTTATTGAAAGCTGTGTTGAAAACTGAGATAATTTATGTCCATACAAATGTCAGGATTATGTATATGAGTTTTAGATACACTGTGTATAACTTTGATGTGAGAAGAAAACTTGTATCAAATCTTTCTTCAATACAAACTGTATAGAATTTTGAAAGACTATTTAATCTTGACAAAAGTTACAGGGCCCGCTTTTCTCTGGGGCAGATTCATCTCTTACACTGAGTAAAGGAATAAATGCTAATAAATGAGGTACTTTTAGCTAATAATAGCAAAGATATAATGTATAGTACTAAGAAAATTGCATTTTCCCTGAAAGAAGCCCTCTACTTTGCTCACATTTAGTGCAATGGCATTATTTCTAGCATGAAGAAATCAGAGATGGACCAAATATAAATACAGGTTACAAACACAAGAACATTTGCATCAATTTTACATATATAATTGATATGCCTTTTGTTTTCTTACAACTGTCACTATAAAGTATATTACATTTATACATTCTTCCTGTTCAACAAGTGAGGTTTCCTTGCGCTTTTTTACTTCAACAGCTATTTCTGATCGGTAGCTAAAATACTAATTTCCTCCAAAAAAACAGTAAGCAAGAGAGTGTTAGGGACTGGCAGAGATGCATTTTCTTTATGTTTCTCTCACCACAATTTAACTGTGCAAGCATGTCATAGGCTTTTCCAAAAAAGCCCTGAAAGAGCAGACTCTTTCAAAGGGTATGTGACTAAATAGATGCTGGGGTATGATGTTAAATCTTTTACCATGTATGGCAGAAAGAAAAAAAGGTTACTAACTGGGACACACGGGTCCCCACTTGCAAACGTTGCATGGTTTGTGCCGCTTCTGCAGTCCTCTTGCTTCCCTCCTGAAATGAATCCCATGACTGGTTCTGCAAGTCAGAACCAACAAACCCTGGTAGGGCTGGGCAAGGGAGTTACCCAGCGCCTGCTTGCACGTAGCTGAACTCGTCAGCTTCTCAAACACGTTTGAACGTCAGCTCTCGTTTGGGTATGTAAGAAAACTGCATCTTTGCCACACTCAACAGCAAGTTATATGCAAGAACAAAGTCAAAGTAATTAGAAGTGAACTTTCAAAGAAGGGAGTCTTTTTAGTATAGCACTTTAAATGTATTCTCCTATATAATATCACAGCAGCAAATAATAAAATATGGACTGAAAGCTAACAACTTAGGCACAATTATAGATTGGAAGCTTAAGTGTTAATTCAGGATGAGAATCAGGGAAAGTCAGAATTACAAGCTGAGGTGGAGAATATTTTTAAAACATGTACATTAAAAAACACAATCTAAAGACATACCAGCTTTCAATTTATATATTAAATAATCACTGCATAGAAAGAAGGACAAGTCTAACAACAGGAACTATCACTTTAAAGTTATAATTTTAGTTGTTGATAGTTTCCTAATAGCACTTACCTAAAACTATGTTACAGCTTTGGGTCCTCATTTTTATCACAACAGAAGGTTTTCTTGTCCTGGCAGGTGAAAGAAGTTGCAGAATAATAGGACTTTTGTGTTTACAATATGTCTTTTTTTTTTTTTTCCATTTGTCAAATGTAGAAAATAAAATTTACCAAACCTGCTAACAAACTTTGATTACTTCCCAGGTACAAATGGAGCTAGGCAGGTCAGTCATCCCGATTTCCATGTAGTTTGGGATCTAATTGGCCTTCTTGCTTTTAAAAGTCTTCCCTTTGAAAATACAACAATGCTGTATATAGTTTTTGTGATTATAATGAGAAGAAATGAAAATTCCTGGCTGCTAATAAAGATGGCAATATTGGTAAAAATAAGAACACCACTGCTGGCTGCTATACAGTGTTTCCATGTACAATAGCAATCCAGTAATTTCAGATTTATATTACAGAAAACTACTGCTGTCCTGACAGAGCATTTTTCCATCTTTTTTTCACTAAAAGGGACAAAAAGAGTCTTTGGCATCTCTCTAACCATCTACTTCTAGCCAAGGGTTGGTGCACTACTAAAACTTAAGAAAAATATTAAAAGATTTAGACTTCTATTTCTGAAACTAAAATATTGTTGTATAGAAACTGTATTGTCTAAAGTATTGTTATATAGAAATTTACTTCCTTAATGCAATTTGTCTACTTTTTCTCCAAACATCACAATTTAAAATTTAAATGCAGCAAAATGTGTTACAAAAGATTTTAAACCACTCCATTATTTGAGCAATGATTCTGGCAGCACAGATGGAATTTGCTTTACGTACTGCCATGGTTTATACTTTTTCATTGTATAATTTGTTTTATTTCAACTGCAGCTCAACAGGATTGCAAAGGAAGGTATGAATAAACATGAATTTGAGATGTTGCAACTGAGCACGGGAGTGTAATGACGGTAAATATTTCCCCTACAAATAGATCCTTGCAAGAAGCTTGAAATGTACTATTTCCTCCACAGAACTCAAACTAAACCACTGATAGCACGTTATTCAAATGAGTAGCATGCCCGCATACATCCCTTATAGCATCATCCCCTTTATAAATGATTTGGACAATGCAAAAGCCAGTATAAAAGATTTCACAGAAAGGAATTTGCTGTTACCCTACCTATGCACTTCCCACAAAAGCTGCCACTGAAACTTCTCTCAGTGCATGCCAGAGATTTCTACATTGCCAATGCTAAGGAATTTGACTGCACGGTTTGTAAAGAAACCAACAGGATCATCAATATTATACAATGATTACATTTGTGCCTGCTGACATTCATCTATTCTTTTAAGGAAATTAAAGCAATATAAGATGACTGGAGTTACACTGAAAAGTACTGTTTTACTTTTCCTATGCTTGTGAATGCAGATTCCAATTAAAAAGCAATGATGGTTAGAGCTTTTGTATCTTTCTTTTCACTGTCTCTTATTACGAAATATAGTAAGTTAGAGCACTAAAATAAGGATGAAGAAAGGATAGAGGTGGCAAAACATTTGAGTGTATATCTAAATATAACCAAAATTATGTCAATGAGCTCTGCAAAAGGATAAGCTTATGTCACTTATGCGACTTTCTCAGTCACAGAGTTGGTTTGCTGTGCTCCCTTACACATTGTATCCTTTATTGTTCATATTTCAAAGAATCTTTTTTCAAGATCCTAAACAAAAGCTGAATTATCATCCCAGTTGTAGAAATGGAGAAATTGAAGTATTGAAGCTGACTTTGTCAAATCAATGTTTACTATGAGATTTCATGTCATCGCTCCAAATCTTGCACCCAGTCTTCTAGCACTGACTACCTACCATAATGTGAGACATGTTCATGTGTGTGGTTTTAAGTGATTAATACCCAGGGAAGAGCAATTTCCTGAATATCAGTCAAAGTACTAAAAATTTCTTAAGGATAACTCAGACATTGAAGATAAAAGACTAATGTTTCATGTTACAATTCTCATCTTTGCTGTTTCACAGGCATGCTCTCATTCATTTCTGTGGAATACTTCATATACTGTAGTTTACCTTTACATTTCTATCATGACACCAACAATTTGCCAAAACAGCAATTTCCCTACACAGTGAGTATTGTTAGCTCTTAAATCAAATGTATACTGTCTGCTTCCATCCCTGCTCTCTGTCTCAATTATTATTTTTATGAAGATAAGAAAATCCCATTTTTACCACTGGAGAGCCAGGCTGCTTAGGTCACAAGATTCTCTTGGCTTAATCCTTGAGTATGAATCATGAACTTTCCCTAATAAGTACTGGCATTCTTCAGATGATCAAGCTAGCTTACTAAGGCTTCCAGAGCTTTCCACATTAATTACCACCACGTTTAAAGAATCAAAAGCAGTAGCTGATTATTATTATTAAGACTATAAGTTTTTTATTCTTACTTTTCCTTTCTGTCCTCTATTTCTCACTCTTATATGGGTTGATACTGTAAATGGCAGTAATAAAACTCAGTTAATAGAAAACAAAATATGAAAAAGGTAAGCCAGACTGAAAAATATGTGACAAATTGGAAATAAATTAATTTGCTTTCTAGACTTCATGGCTCAAAAATAATCTATAAATGCCCACAACTCAAGCTCATAAAAAGCTTTTTTCTCACATTTAATATCAGAGAATTGTGAGATAACCAGACTAACAGCAAACCTCTACTCTGCAAATAACTTATAACCCCTGCTAAAGAATCATAGACTCTACTGAGAAGTTATAGTAAATGCCATGTGATTAAATAAGTGTTCTGTTAAGAAATAAATAAAATAAAGACCATAATAAGAAACTATTTCTTAACACTTTAAAGTGAAAAAAGAATATTCACTCTAGATTCACCATACAGAAAATTACTAAGACTGGACTCTACTAAATACTTTACAGCTGGAAACATGAAGATCCTGGGCACTTCAGGAAAGACTTTATATACATGAACCAAATTGAGATACTAAATCTAGTAAAAATAGAACAAATATGAACCTATTCAGTTTAGCTACCAACAATATTTTTGTATGTTTTACCAGGATTAGTACATCTAAATAAAGATCGAGGAAATTACTCAAACAGTGCTTTAAGTGTGGCACAGTATGACAGGATAAAAGTATATTAAATAATTTGGAAAAATTAAGGAGGTTTGTACTTAACTGACACTTAATGTATATATGGGTCATTACATATGTATGAATAACAGGAGACACCCAAGTCATATTCAAAATCACTTGGGAACTTTTATGAAGACAACAAATATTTTTACAATAGCAGTGATTAAGCCCGAAAATAAAAGCAGAAGCCCTGAAAGGAAATCAGAAGTGAGTCAAAATCACTAGTGGTTACTCTTATTTATCATCAGAAGTGAGTCAAAATCATCAGAAGTGAGTCAAAATCACCAGGCGTTACTCTTGTATTTATCGTTTTATAAACTGTAGCATAAGAATGCGATCGAGAGGAAAAGAAGAAACAAGGTGAAAAGAGCAAACACTACGAAGAGACACATCTTTAATATTATTTCCAAAACTGGCAAACTGGAGAACACTACTAGAGTAGTACTAAATAGAAAATGCTTCTTTGAGCGCTTAAAAGAATAAGTTATCAAAAAAGAACTAAAAGCAGTGAAGTAATATTCTAGTTTATGTTTCTCAGAAATACAAAATCATTTGAAATCAAATTTAGATACTGTATATAGATACTTTAGTATATTTTAAAAATTTGTATATATCTTAAATATTCAGCATAGGCCTTTTTTGAAGCATGATTTAGTGACATACTTGAGCAAAGGAGTAGCTGAGCCTGAGTCTTGCTTCCAAGGACTTGCATAAATTAGCACCCAACTTCAGGAAACGACTTTAAATAATGCCAACCTGATTCAGTAAAGTATTTGAAGACACAGGGTACTGAGCACTGAATTTAATATTTGCTATGTACTTTATCAGATAAAAACCCCCTTTCTTCAGAATGGAAGTGCCTCTGTAGAAAAACATTCTCTAGTTCTATTAACTCTTCTTCTGAGTACAGAATACAAAAGTTGTGCAGAAGATCTAGCATGGATGGGTAGAGATCTATGTCATTCCTTGTCTTAAAAAAAAAGGTTTCATACTGGCTTATATATTCATACCAGAACTAGGCTTACTCAAACATTATTTATTAGAGATAAGCTCAGGCAATTTAAGTGAGAGCTAGACATACATAAGCAACACTTCTGCAACAAAACTTTAACGTGCTGTTTCCAGATGTGGTGAAAAACACTGCAAAGTCTTACAAACATTTCATAATATTATGCAAAATTTAAGCTCACATTTTAAGCTACTGCTGTGATGAGTATTTAGAGGAGAAGTTTAAACTTTTCCAGAAGCTGTACTATTTGACTGTTAACTCTGTTCCTCATTACCTCTGAAAAGATTTTGTTTTATTCTTATGGAAGTGTATGGATTTGCAGAAAGCCTGTTTAACAATTCATATTAAAAAAAAAACAAACACAAAAAACCCCTCCAAAAAAACCAAACTCCAAACCTCTAAAGCTCTGCATTCACAAAACACAGCATAACATCTTAACCTAATAAAGTGTTGCCCTACTTCCTAATTTGCAGACCTTGAAATAGGAACTGAAATATTTTCCTTCAGCACCGGGGCAAAATTACATCCTAAGGCTCCTTCAATCCTACACTAGAAACTGTAGAATGAGTAACTGTTACCAGACAAGATAATGTACATGATGTGAATTACTAATGGCAGCCATGTTCAATTACTGTTGTACAATGGCATAAGTAAGTGGAAAAGAAAACGGAAAAGAAACTATTTCCAATGTTTTTTTCTTTCGGATGAAATGAGCTTGCAGAGAACCCAGAGTTACAAACATAAGGTAAAACTGGAAGGCCAGAGTGCTGGCATGGCATGCTCTTAAGAAGAATCTGTTTGTTTATGGCTTCCATATGCTGCACAAACATAAAAATAACAATGTATCTGAGAAAAAAATACAACTTTTAATACATAAAAAGTGAATTATTGATAAAACTATTTTCAGATAGCACTAAAAGCAAAGATGACAAAAATAAAGGTAGGACTATAGCAAAAGTGAGACAATTTTTAATGCTAGACAGGTATACAAACTACTTTCTAAAAGTTCTATTAATTCTATGAATTAAGCATGTCATTCTTTATGACTCAACTTTGCTTAGATAGCTCCATCATGTATCCGATGCAGATTGTCAATTAATTCTTCATATTCTCAATGTATGACTGTATTAAAATACAGAAAACTAGCAATCTGAATTGTAAAATTTGAAAAATTATGCTCTTCTGTCAAGTGTAGATAAATACGCAGGGTTTACAACATCTTTCTCTTCAGTCAGCAGTTACTTCTGTTGTTTGTTTTGCTTAGTCTCTCAAAGCAACAAGGGATGGAGAACAATGTATTGTCTCTGAAAAATACTGCTCAAGGTATGATATCTACTTCCAAGTATTAAATTCAACTTAGGATATGCAGGGATCGATAGAAATGAACTTTATGGGGCAGGCAGTAAGTCAGCAAAGGTAACAGCAATTAAACACTACCATCAGTCACAAGTACTGTTGGTGGGTGTTCTCTGTCTTTCTGTCTTGAGGGTTTTCTCTTCCCTGATGTACTGGTAGTTTTACATTCTATACCTAACTGATTTTTTTTCTTATGCATGTAATACATTTTAATATCTAAGTTCAGCAATGGCAATTATGTAAGTTTAACATTCAACACTTATTCCTTTAAACTGTTTCCTCTTCTTCTAAGATGTTTGCAATCTTCATTTACCTACCTTATGTATTATTGGATAATACATACGTATATACAGAATTCTTACCACATCCAACCACTGCTTAAAAATTCAAAAAGCAGCTGAGATAATTCTTTCTTCATAACAAAGAATGCAGCATGTTATTTTTATGTACCACTAGGAAAAAAAAATTATAAAGAGGAAATGAAGCAGAGGAACAGAAAAACAAAATAAGAAATGAAATCCAAGTTTCTAATGCAGCAATGTAATGCCAAGAAACTGCTCCAGAGAAACTGATTAACTGCCAGCTTTTCTACCTGTTGCCAAGAAAACATTGCTGTGTTCACTGATCCTGTAATTAAACTGAGTATGTTCTGAAACAACTTCTTCTGAGTTGTGCCATCTCTAAAAAGGGGGAGGGAGCTTCATTTCTATAATACACCAATAGAAAGATGGTTCTTCTCTAAAAAGTAGGTAGAAGGGCAAGCTTGGTTTAATCATGTACACACGTTCTTTAAAGAAAAAAAGTTAACACTTGTGAAGAGAAATCTTGTTGCCTACAGACCTTACCTTGGGTGGGAAGCACAGAACTGTCATTTGCATCATTCAAAATACTAATGTGCAGGGAAAAAAGTCTTAATGGCTGTTTTTTAATGTTCTGTGATACCAGAAGTCTTGCTGACTCCTATTGTTTTCTTTATAAAAATTTAAAAAGTGAGTTCTTAATTCTAGTGTTCTGTGGTATTTTCTTGCTAGGACATTTAATATTTAAGTAATTACAATTACCTATATTAATCAAGATATTTGTATGTCACTAAAACATCAGATCACAGCGGTATATTTCTCCCAGATTTTATCTTGTTCAAACCAATCTTTTTTTACCAAGACTTCATAAAGGCTGATGATATTCTTTGCACCCCCACTATTGTCCTCTGGTATCTTCTTGTAAAGGTTTCTTTTACTTCGGACTTCTTTTCTCTATTCCTTGTGCTTTTACATTTGATGGGTTAATAAAATGTTGGCTTTACTTTTGTTATGTGGCTAGCTGTGCTAGACATGACAGTGGCCCTCTTAGACGTTAGTTCTTACAGTCCTTAGTGTATCAAGAAAGGTCTGAATCACCCAATAAAAGTGTGAGAAAGCTTCCAAGACAGTTTCCAATATTCAGTAGAGGAAATCTGGAATCCCAGTAGAAGGCACCCGAGTTTCCCGTAACTCAGTATCTACCTCCCTTACTCTTTCTCTATGCGTTCTAAGTACAGTTCTACCAAACAGTACAAAGTAAAAATATCACTATAGAGTCCTACTACTTCAATGAGCTCCATTCGGCTCATCCTTAGATTCAGAGCTCACCAAATCAATGAAGACCAACTTCCTTTAGAAAGTCATTCACATCACTGGACATTTTGCCAGGCCTGACTTGAGCTATGCTGTTTAAACCATCTTGCTGTAGACTTTAATCCACTTCAGTGAACTTTCTTTTCAAAAATACAGTGTTTATGGAACTAAGAGCTATTGTGCAATTTTTGTACAATAAGGACGAATTTAACTTGTTTCTGTATCTAAATAATAAAATAAGAAATCTTTTTTGGTTCAGTCATTAGTTTCTCCAATCTTTATTATCTCTAATTAAGAAACTAAACATTTTATTTGGTATGAAGTCCAGGAAATAGCAGTAAAAGTGCCTGCTTGCAAACTAAACTAATTCTCTAATTGTTTTCCTATAATTTACTAAAATTATCTCTTCTACACCTCCACTCAGACTATTTCTGCAAAGAAGCCAGGGAAAAAAAACCCAACAGATTCCAGAGTATAATATTAATGACTATCAAGCTCCACTATTTCCAGCTTTACTCCTCAGGAAAATAGAAAATATTTAACTATTAAAAAAATATAATATAGTTCAGACTGCGATACAAAATAAATTTTAGGCCAGGGATACACAACAGAAGAAAGGGTTCTAGAAAATAAACATACAGACAAGAATAATATTAATGGCTGTCAATTACCACAACAGTGACTGAAGACTGACCATTAGCAAGGAAGTTCTGAAAAAGTTGGTTGAGGAAAGTGTGTCTCTGCTTGATGGCCAAACTGGAAAAAAAAGAAATAAAAAGAAGAAAAAGAAAAAAAATTACAGGTAGTCCCCAGGATGTCAAGTCAACATCTCTCATGTGTGCTAGCTGGTATCAATTTTGAGCTAGTCTGCTCATTGCTTATGAACAATTCTCTCTTCAGGTCAATGAAGCAAACCATACTCTGTTAAGCACAACACTTCCGATCATACCCAAAACTGGTCTTACAGACTAAGGGTCTCTCTGCTGGAGACCTAACCAACCACAGTTTTTCATTCTTACACTGGCCAGAGGCTTATCTGATGGCACAGAAATGCCAGAGCTCAGAATATTCAGCTCATTCATTTTAGTTACGATCCCCTCGCTCCTCTTCATTGCTATGGCTCCGGGACAGAGAGGGACTTGAGGGGAAACAGAGCTGCTGCATTTGTTTGGCGCTAAGCTGAGAAATCTTTTGTGCCAGAGGTATTCTCTAAATGTCAATAGCATCTATAACTGAGATTGCACCAACTCCAGCCACTGTGTGACTCCAAGCCAGGAAGAGAGCTACTTCCAGAGGCAACTCAGACTTGAGTAAGACTGAAACCTGAAAAGTTACTTACTCTGAAAATAACTTCCTGATGATGACACAAGACCTTAAGATGACTACATACAAAATCTACATACCAGTACCTAAAGTTACGCAGGACAAGATACAGTCTGTGAATCACTGAATTAAGCTGTATTAGCAGAAGAATACTTCCTCATTATTGTTATGGAAGTATTTTTCAACTTTTCATAAAGATTTTTTTGTTCTCAGATAAAAGAAGTGTTTGGAGCTGAGGACTCCAGAATGCTTTATCTGGGTTGTTGTCTTTTTTTCTCTGATCCTCTTCTTCACGACTAGCAATAGCAGCTCTCAGAACATGCAGGTTTAGAGCTGACATTCACTGTGGAGTGAATAGCTGAGCACAGCTGGCACTCACACTCCACTTCATTTGGAGGTGTGTTGCTTTGTTTTTCTTCTGTTTTGGCTTGTTTAGTTGACGAGTAACAGATCAGAGTCATTCACCAGAGAGAGAACTCTGCTACTAATCTACCTCCAAAACAAACTCAGAAGCTGAGCCAGGTCACTCTTACTTTCCTGGTTTGAATTTTTCCTGCTTTCTATTGCTGATGGTATCAGCAATATCCACTGCTATCAGTGGATGTGAATATGCCCAGGTGGCACATTAACGATCACTGCTTCTATTCCTGACACCAACTAATTAATTCTTGTACTTTTAGGCCAAGCTTTGCTTTTTTAACGGTTTGTTTAGCAGAGAATGAACAGTTAGCTGTTGGTCCTGATTCATTCTTCATCACCTGTTATTTCTCAAGCTGTCAGCAGTGACTCCAAATGTAACTCTTTCGATTTTCAGTGCTCAGCAGTTCTACTTGCTATGGGTTACGCAGCAAAAAATTACCCATACTGTTATGTCTTATTACCTAATCAACCACTTTTTTGTACTCGATTCTGGCCTTTGTTAGTACAAAATATTGACAGCACAACTCCCAGGATGAATGCCTCGCTAAGTACACGTTGTGGAGCTGCCCTTTGTGGACATCCCTGAGATTATGATACTGTAAGTCTCCTTGGTGGCAGTGTGCCTTGGGTGTTCCCCAAGGTCTCCACAGAGTCTTCTTGCCATCTGTTTATGGATTTATCTTTTGTTTGGCTGTGGGTTTTTACAGTGTTGTTTTTCAGGTGGATGAGTTCCCTGATTCAGCTCCGTACGAGCCCACAGATAGTTATGCCAGCACAACACAGCAAAAGGGGTGGCAAGAGAGTCGCGATGAACAGCAGGAGTGGAAAAGAGGGACTCTTGAAGCTTGTTTGAGCAGCACAGTTTCTGTGTGTGTCATCATGACCTGAATTCAAGTAAAGTACTCAAATACTCCATAGTAAGAGATGGAAACCACGTCCTGTAAAATCATGTAGGTTTTAAAAAATGTGCTTTGCAGGAGACTTAATTTGCAGGTATAAAGAAACCAAGCCATAGAATTTTTAAGAAGACGACTGGTGTGGAGATGCCTAATTCAAAAGATATTAGCAGTTCTGAAAGGCACAGGAACGGGCAAACAAACTGTAGTAAGGCTGCTTGAAAGGCTATGGCAAAACTCCCAATTCTCCTTTTTCATAAAAGCATGATATTTCCAGTGTCTTGTAACATTCACATAATTTTCTGTATAACTCTTGTGGTTGAATTATTTATACTTAAACATTTAAGTTTGTGTTTTTCCTTACAAAATTGTATCTTAACATTTTTCAGACTATTTACTGAATTTGAAAATGCTATTCTAATTTCTAATGCTGCCTTTCAGCATACTGGAAGCTCCTTTCAGTTTTGTGAAACTTTAATAATTTTATTCTAACATCCAATTCTAGCAACCAAGATACCAAAAAAGAAAAAAAAAGTACAAGATTTTAGACATCTCTAAAAAAGGCGGACCAAGTTGGTGATAGTTTTTGAGTACTTTTCAACCACCACTAAATCTATAGCAAGAGTAACAACACAAATGTCTATCTGTAAATTTTGAGTTGCTGCAAAAGGCCAGCAAATAGGTGCAGGGTTATATTTGTACCTGTTCAAAGACAATTATTGCAAATATTATGTTTTCAGTAGCCCTTGCAATCGTCATCAGGAGAGCTAAAAAAACTGGCTAGCAGGCAGAGCTCAGCAGCTTTGAGCTACTGCTTGTTACAGCCTTCTTATCCTGTATCTCTGTCTCTTTCTTATGCCTGCCCTGACAATAGGAACTCACAGCACATTGATAGGGATATATATGAGAACCCACCATCTTTCATAGGGGAGACATATTGCCAGTAAGAAGCATCATGTCCAAGACATAACATCTCCCAACTTGCACCAGGTTCTAAATCACATAATATGGAGGGGGAAATTCAATTTCGCTTAGAGCCTTTAATGTTGCCAATGTATGACCTGGATTATATTTCCCCAGATAGTTGTGAGAATGCCATTTGAGACATTTTCAAAAGCCTTATTAAGATTAAAATTTACAACTCCCACTGCCTCTCTCTCATTCACAAGAGCTACTACCCTGTTGCAGAGGGAAATCAGACTTGCTTATCATGGTGTGTTGCTCACAAATCCATCCTGTTACTCACCTTCTTCTTATCTTCTGGATGACTGCAAATTCTTTTCATTACTTTATTCTACTTTTTTTTTTTCCCCTAAACTTAATGATACTTAGTGAAAAAGAAATGAGTTATATTCCTGAATAAAAGAAATATTTGCAGCTAATTTACAGGAAAATTCACCTGTTCTTTGAAGTTTGCAACGGTAAAAGACATCTAATTTCATCAACTGCTTGTAAAACGTATTTGTCTCTTCATTTTTCCTCTTGATCTTATATTGCCTTTAACATGCATAAGGACCCTTTACAGCTCCATCAGATAAATTTCTGTAGCAGCTTTGTGTTCCATTGTCTCCTTCCTTTTTGACCACAACATTCAATTTCTTATTTTCCTATTACTATTTTTAAATTTCACATTTTGTTAAAAAATATGTTATTAATGGCATTATTATATAAAATTTGCTGTTCATATTGCTAATCTTCAAAATGGCTTTTAAAAAAAACTCAACACAATCAGTGCATGTCTATAATTCATTGCAATAATACCGTCATGTGGTTTATGAGAACTGTTCTTTCTATTCCAATGGATAGAAGAAAAAACTGTACAGCTACACATAATAAAAAAAAAAGTATTAAGCCCTCTAGCTTTTGATTCTAAGGCATGTTTTGATAATTCAAAAATATCTGTATTTCAGACAAGTTTTGCAACAGGTGAAACTATCGTTGAGACTGAAGGACACACCAAGCTTTTCTAGAATGCTAGAGATATTAAATCATCTTTCTGTGAGCCAGGCTGCATATTACCCTTTTTTTTATTAGTCTTTTTATGGGTTAAAATTCATTGCTTGTTGCAGAGCATTATGGATTTCTTTTTAACTTCAATCCACAAGTCACAAGACTAAAACTGCTTTTCCTCCATGGGTTTTTATTTTATGTATTACCACATATGATGTCTGGAATACAGCAGTAAGAAGTTCTTTTTATATACTCAACTCAAAAGCATTAGTTTATAAGAAAAGATTTGACACAGAGTGTATAGGTTAGTTCAACTGCTTACTTAACCACATTGATTGTGAAATGCTGAACTCAAACCAGCTCACACAGGATTTGTTTTAATTTATCTCTGTTGAAAGAAATAAAACATATCATTTAAGCCAAATTCCAGTGCCTTGCTCTGATTTTTACTAGTGCATGCCATCTAAAATGTACTAATAATGCCAAAAAAAAAAAATACTGAATGTTCCTCTATTTATCCTCTATGTATCATTTTCTCATTTTGGTAATCAGGCTCTAAAGTGATGGTAATTGAAATAATCCAAAACATAAGTTTTGAAGACTATTCCTTAGTACAAACCTTGGCCACCTTTGTAGTAGGAGATTTCTTTGTATATAAATGGAAAAAAAAAAAAAGGCTTGTCATGACCCTTTTTTTACAGCCTTTCTACCGTGAAGCAGATCAACACTCCCACCCAACTTGGTGTCATTTGCAAACTTACTGAGGGTGTCCTCATCCAGATCATTAATAAATATATTAAACAGAACAGATCATTAATAAACATATTAAACATTAATAATTAAATATTAAACAGTACTAAGCCCCAGGGAACACCACTTGTGACGGGTCTCCAACTGGATTTAACTGCATTCACCACAACTCTTTGGGTCTGGACATCCAGCCAGTTTTTTACCCAGCAAAGAGTACACCCATCCAAGCCATGAGCAGCCAGTTTCTCTAGGAGAATGCTGTGGGAAATGGTGTGAAAAGTCTTACTAAAGTCTAAGTAGACAACATCTACAGCCTTTCCCTCCTCCACTAAGTGGGTCACCTTATCACAGGAGGAGACCAGGTTAGTCAATAAGGACCTGCCTTTCATAAACCCACGCTGACTGGGCCTGATCAACTGATTGTCCTGTATGTGCCGTGTGATGGCACTCAAAATGATCTGGTCCACAACCTTCCCTGGCACCAAGGTCAGACTGACAGGTCTATAGTTCGCCAGATCCTTCTTCCAGCCCTTCGTGTAGATGGATGTCACATTTGCTAACTTACCTTACCAAAAAATTGCTGAAAAGGTTAGGCTTGCATTCTTCACAAGTCAGAAATGTTCCTTACCTTTAGCATTAAAACTCTTTCATTAGGAGTATACATATGAAGTACTTACCATAGTACAATTGTGATCTTAAATGCACACATGCATATACATAAATGG
>JAOXJM010000071.1:11528609-11548823 GCA_026413425.1 Tringa solitaria
TGGCAACAGTAATACCATGTTTCCACAGTACTAAGCTTGAGCACAGAAGTTTAGAAATCTCACATTACTCCTCATATTAATACTGCAAAATATTCAAATGGCACTGCTCATCACTACAGCCTAGTTTGGTCTACTGTCTTAAAACTCTGCATGGTCCCAAAGACAAATTTCATAGTCTAAGTAAGTTCCTTTAAGAATGACACTTCCTTTCTAGTATTTTATAACTTTAGGACTACTCTTGTTTGTTTTTAAATCACAAGGATAGGAGTGTCTCAAATACTCTATGTCATTATTTTATCAATAAAGCTGATCAAAATCAATATTCCAGGAAGCCAGAAAATCTGCTTTTAAGCACCAATATACCTCTGAAGCCTTAGGTATTATTCCTGGAAATTACATTCATGTGTGACACAAATGCTATTTTAAGATGCACCACCTTCTGAAGATACCCCTAGACTGATTCAAGGAAATAACTCTGATTACTTATATATGTGCACTAAAAGGTACCTAAATATCCTAACCTTGTCCAACTGTACCCATTTA
The DNA here is from genome assembly GCA_026413425.1 of Tringa solitaria. Lineage (NCBI taxonomy): Eukaryota > Metazoa > Chordata > Aves > Charadriiformes > Scolopacidae > Tringa > Tringa solitaria. The sequence continues at coordinate 11,529,153 of JAOXJM010000071.1, forward strand.
GACTAGTTCCTCTTCATCTTTCATATAACACAGCTAGTTCTCTATTGATATTATCTTGCTGTTCTGTAAACTTTTAACACATGTTTTTCTTTCTATTTTCTTCTTGACAATAGCAGCTCTTTTATTCTGTTTGATAACATTAACATAGTGCATGAGTTTAACCACATTCCCAGAAATATAAATTTCAAGGACTTTTATATGTTAATTTGATAATATACTCATTTCTATGCATCTTGCACATGTTCAAGGACAAATAAGATTTCTAATAAAGAAAGTGGATAGAGCTACATGATGTGAAAATTGCTAACAGCTGGAGGGAAGGTGCAGTTTTGGCAACTGGCCATCATAAGACAATGCAGAAACAATGAAGAGGTAGGTAGCAGGTACCTGTCCTGAGACAGATGCCCTTGAAGTACAGAAGGCCACAAAATAATAATAGGACAGGTAAATAAATATAAATGGATTTTTAAAACAAAATTCCAAACATTATTATTACAGGATAAGAATAAGGTAGAAAACTGTTGATAAATCATCTAGACAAAAACGATTGGATAAATATTAATAAAACTATTTATATTGTGTTACGATACTTATGTATTGTAGTGGCATTTCATAAAAAATGAAAATACGTCCCAAAAATAATATCAAAAATTATCACGTTGGTTTTAATATGAAGTAGATATTTTTTTTTCAGTGCAGTCAAATTTAAGGGTGCTGATTCTGGATCATGGAGCAATCAAGGTGCGGCAGCTGTTGCAGATTATCATTTCCCTACCAATGCCAGTGAAAGAGAAAACATGCCAGCTGATCCATGCTCAGCAGATCCAGTTGTGATAAAGTAAATGGAGGTTACCCAAAGGTAACCAGAATTCTTTGAGGAACATCATCCATCTCTATATTCCACAAGAAAATTTATTCCATCCTGTACAGGAGCACTGCGTTCTCTTTTGATAGACACAGTAAGAGACAGTAGATACAATTGTGAAGAACGCGCTTCTCAACAAGGAATTCAAAGTTCCTGGTATCAGGCACTTTGCACAGAGCATGATTGTCCTGTCTTTGAAGAGCCTATACAACCACCATTTCAGATTTTGTGCAGCAAGCTTACAATGCAGATTCTGATGGGTGAGAAGAAAAGAAAATAGAACTAGAACAGCGAAAAGCTTGTCCTACCAGACAACATGAAGAGTAACAGAGACAAGGAACAGTCAAGCTGAATGTTAATTGCCTATATATTAAACCTAAGAAAAGGCAGAATATGAGTATGCCTATTATAGATGCTGCAATAGTAAAGAGTCTTCAGCCTGTGAAATACAGCACAGGTACCCATTACAAAAACTTGAAGAGAGAAGCCCATTTTACTGATTCAGGCTACCATGTCAAACAATGAACTGAACAGCTAAAGCAGGAGCTTGTTCTGTTCTGGTATTTGGTAACAGTCCAGGGCAGGTAAATAGGCCTGGGGCAGAAGAGTAGGGATGGTAATTTCAAAAAACCATAGCATTTAGCACAGCATTTACTTCAAAGTATAATATGTCAAGGGACATAAAAACTGAGATTATGCAGTACTTTAGTCCTGGAAGTCTTCTGAACCCAAATACTTCATCATTCAATACTCCTGAACTATGTGTGTTGGTTTAGACAACACAATTATCTCCCTAAGCTACAGGGTACATACCAGCTTGTGTAGCAGTTCATGTTTCTGAAATTTGCTAATGCCAAGCAAGTGTCCAGGAATCACCTTGCTGAATTCATAAAGGTGTAAAACTCTTCCTGCTGCTCTGAGAGATCAAGATAGAAAAATGTGTCAAAAATGATCTGTTTATATGCAAACACTAGTTTGCTGAAAATGTAAGATAACAAGAGCATACAGTGATTCATAACAGCCCCAGGACTTCTTTGGACTATTGGGAGTAACTCAGCTCCGATTTTTTGAGCAGCAAGTCAGTATTTCTCAGTAAGCATTCCTGATTACAGTCATGGCTTTATTTTATCTTACATTTTTACATTTTTGACCTTTTATATGTGGGACAACATTTTTGTATTTTGTGAGTGTCCAAGGATGAAAGTTTTATTTCTTTCTCTCTCCCAATTCTTGTCTGAGTAGGACAAATTCCTTGGGAATGAATAGAAGCTATTTGGCCTACAAAACTTGCCCTTTTTTGGTTCTATCTTTCTCACATGATGTCATGCAGTTATTTTTCTGAATGACTTCAATGTGTCTGCCTCAACAAGTCTGCTATTTTATTATTATTATTATACTTTTCATTTTTTTAAAAGGAAAGTTTCACCTTTTCATTAAAAAAAACCCACAACAAACACCAAACACCACCCCACCCCCATTTTTCTCTTCTCTTTTCCCTTTTGGCTTTTCATAATATCTGGGAGATGCATTATAAGGAATCTACAAGATGATAAGCACTAAATGTGTTCTGTAAAAATCAACTCTGTGTCTCCTGCTAAAATTTCTGATTTGAGAATCTCTAACAATATCAAGCTGATTGTAAATAGCTAGCAAGAATTTCATACAATTTTCGTCTTACAATTTTTCAGCTTGTTATTATCACTGTCTCTGTGCTCCATTATACTATTTCATTGTTATTATGAAAATATTATTATATTTGATACAATTTAGTAGCAGGAATTAAAGAAAGATTTCCTAAAAAAATAGAAAAGGAATCCAAGGAATTCTAAAGATTTCTCTAAAACAAAGACTTCTGTGGTAACTGGAAATATAAAAACACAACAGACAATTCTCTCTCATCTGGCTTCACAAGTGAAGGGGACAAATTCCAGATTGCTGAAATGGAATTTTGGATTGCTAAAATAGAGTTTAGCAATCTGGAGTTTGGAACAGCAATGTGGGATAGCAAACCTGATTCTGATAAGGAGATAATTCATGACACTGAGCACCTTTTCTGCCTAGCTTCTTGGTAAAACAGATCTGTATAACTTGATTGTTGGATTCTCGGTGCTAAAATAATTGCAAAGTATTTCCTGGGAAGCTTGAGGAAAAGCACTGTGCTTCTATCATAGCACTTTTTCTCCACTAATGAGAATTCACAGTCATATTTTGTTCCTTGAGAATATATTGAATTTAAATGGCTATTATGTACACATTCTGCTGTTCTATGATGCTGGATACAGTCAGAAAAAAAAACAACCCAGCAAGGTGTCACAGAATCTATATTAGTAGCAGTTCTGAACCACTGAAGAGATGTGTCCTTTCCAAAGCAGGCGCTCCATTTCTATGGGATGGCTATTTTTCAAGAGGAAACAACATATACACAGGTGACTTAGGACAAGTCACATGGCTATAGACTACAGCACTGTGGAAAAGGGCTCAACTGGAAAGAACTGATGAGATGACTCTACAAATCTGTCCCTAATATCTCCACTGTACTTCGTAGTATTGCTTTAAAGATGGCATATGTTATTTATATAGTACTTAAAATCCTTACAAGTATTCAGTTGCTGTAGGTTTATTTTTCCTTTCTCCACTCAAGCCATTGACACACCACAGCTGTTCAAAGGTTCATTTTTAATCTTGAAATTATTATTTTAAAAAAATTCAAAACCACAGTCACCCAATTTTTCAATGTTTCTCACTTTCTGAAAACCCTATGCAACTAAAATACATCCAGTATGAACTTTAATCCATTGTGACATTGAAGATATATTCTTCTATACATTTGATTACTGATGAAATCACGTACTTTTGCAAGGTCTCTAAATAGCTTTTAAATTTGAATAATCTAAAATAAAAACATCTTAATTAAACAAATTAAACACTCCATGAAATCCTGACTAAGCTTCAGAAGTTTTAAACAAGATTTTTAATTCCTTTTCCATATTCCCAAAACACACGTACAAAATAACGCCCCTCTTTTGGGACCTCTGCTTTCTGAAACTCTTTGTTTACTTCTGTTATTGGCTATTGCTTTATTTGTATTATCTGACAGTGCGTGCATTTATAATAGAGCAGGTAAAGACAATGAGGAGCACTGCTAATTAAACATGAGAAAAAAAATCTTTGCGCTTCTTTCATGTTCTCCAATACCTGTCTAGAAAAAGCCCAGAAGAAATCCACATTAGAAAGGCATAGAGGAAATCTGTCAAAGATTCTGACTAGGCAAAGAAAGGACCCAGAAAAGCTAGCTGCACAAATATTTGCACTGTGGAAATGTGGTAAGTGATTCAATCTCTCTGGTTATCAAGATAAATTATGTTGTAACTGCCATTTCTCTCATTCTCTAAGAAGCTCTCAATGAAATTCAGCCAGCTGGTTAAAGTCTAACCTCTTCCATCAGAGCTTCTCAGACTGCCGTCTGCAAGAATCAGAGGACGCTCTATGAGATAGCTGAAATATTTTGTTTGTTTCTTTTAAATTAATGCATTTTCATTTCCATTCTGCAAGGGAAAATATAAGCAATGGAAGTCAACATTTACATTCTTTTTATTAATTTTTAAGTCAATGCTTTATGACAGCAATACATGTGATTGTCTATGTATGTTTTCCACTAAATTCAGAAATTCTGCTTTTTATTTTCTGCATATTTAAAATGCAACTCTATTCCCCACTACCATAAACTACCATTAACATACAAAAAAGCCTGCTTTACTACTTACTGGAAGCCATCAAGCCATTTGAATATTTATGTTGTGGAGTAGGGGGGCCACGGAATAATTACTCACTCAATGGAATGTTTAAAAAAAAATTTAAAAATCCAAAGCACAGAAACCCTTACAGCCTTTCATTTCCTTCTCTTGAGTTACATTTTTCTAACCAGTTGATTTGTACAGTCAATATATATAAGTGACAAAATGTAAAATGTAAATTTCTTTTTAAGTAACACGTTATGTATTAGTAATGTCATATTTCTAACTTCTAAATCATCTTCCTATTTTCAGGAAATATGCTGTTACTGAAGAGGTGTTTTAACCCAAATATTTATGCAAGACAATTAAAAAGAAAAGTGGCAAATTGGAGCTGATAACTTTTCTTAGTCTTCTGTAATTTCCATAATCATTGACTCTGATGAATATCCATCTTTTTAAAGTTTAAGATGTTCAAAATGTTAAGCATTCTCAACTACAATCTTTCATGGGAATTGCTTTACATACAGTAACCACTTTGTAGAATCTCACTTTTATATGTATGCTAAAAGGGAAAAAAATGAGAAACAATAATAAGAATCCTATCCCACATAACAAACTCTTAAAATTTCATAGCAGAGAAGAAAGCAAGATGTTGCTATCCTTACATAGTACAGGTAGGCATCAAGAGAATTTGAAGAATGAAAGCCGGTAACAATTTCTCTGATTTTGAAGAATACTATGAAGATTATAACATGTAAGACCTATTGATTTAAGAGGTTTCAAACACAGACAACAAACACAAACAAGACAATCAATACTTTCAAAAATAAGCTGTATTTCACTACATTATCTGATAATCTCAGGGTGCAGCAGGACACAGCTCAATGGGTCCCCTGGAAGGGCTTCCAGAAGGGCAGGATGTAAGATCCTATGGTAATCAGTAGCTCTGTACATTTTCAGCTTTTCCTCATCTACAAGGAAAGAGGGAAGGTAGTGTTTCCAACACTACCATGTTGCAGTGAATTAATTCTCTATCACAGTTTCCATCTGCTTCTTTCTAGGGTTAATGTTCCATCTGAGTCCTATTTCTGCTAATTAAAGAGGGTGCACCAGCCTAAACTAAGCTTTGGTATAGCATGTTAATTATAAAGGGTTTTATTTGCTGCATATGAACATGGATGGAATGTGATGGACTCTGTATTCTTTGGAGGATTCACAAGTAAGTACTTCAAATATGTTACAAATCTGTTCACAGATGTTTCTCTTTGCTGTAAAGATAGCATCTTCTCTCAAGATGTTAGCCTCTGATTGCAATACCACTGCCACAAAACTCAGATGGTTAACAGTAATGTTTGTCTTGAATTATTTCATATTGTCACTCATGCTTAATAATGGACTTGTGAAGAAAATAAAGGAGAGGGTCGACACGCCCAACATTCTAAAGTGAAATGCAAGGCAACAGGAAATAGAGGAGAAAACAAAAAGCAAAGGAAGATTGAATATTAAAAAAGTTAAAGGGGGGGAGGGGGGCAGTGAGCAGAAATCAATAGACCATCAATCTGTTCAAAAAGAATAGCATGCAAAAGACCTTCACAACTCAAACTGCATGATCACCCATTAATTGTTAACAGGTAAATACTACTAATATACCCACAAGTGCAAAGATCTGGAAAAATCAAAGGTATCATCCTGCAGATTGTGGATGAAACTGTTAAACATAAACCTACAAGTCAGATTCAGCATCAGCAAAGTAATTTTCAGTTTGTTTCACAGCTTATTTGTAACTCATGTAAGTGGTTCACATGGAAAGCTGATACTGAAAAAAAAAATCCTTAATTTTTAGATACAAAGAAAGTTCAGAACTTCTGCAATTCAGCAGTTTTGCAGAATCCCTTGGACACATTATGTTCCTTAAGCCATCATAATCAGATATAACTGTCACGTCTCATAACTCTCTTAAGAGCAGGTGAAAGGGCTGAGTATCTGCAAATGTTTTATAACCATTAACTGCTGGCAACATCAAATAAGACCAACCTTTTACACACTGTACTTTTTCCATGCTAGTCACATCTACAGCATAGGTCTAACTTTTTATGCTAATTCCTCACAACAAAACCTGGGGGAAAACCTACTACAGTTCGTTGCTGAGCACATGAAATTAAGCTGCTATTTGTTAAATTTTAACATACTGCAATGACCATGAAGCCAACATTCCTTTGGTTCTGCAGCCTTGTTACCGGACAGGCCCTGCCAGCTGACTGCACAGCAGATAGATGCAGTAAATTCTTCAACCAGCTTGACAAGAAATTCATCTGCTGTGGCTCTCCAGCTGGTGGTGTTAGGTTCAGCTGAATCACCTTCAGCAACAGTTAATGATGACTGAATTCATTATGTCACTAATTCTACATTGAAAGGTACCTGCAGTGCAGTCACATTATGATTTCGAAGGGGACAGAGTTTACACAACAGCTCTGTGGAGCTGATATACATATACTCCATGTGGAGTGAGTTTATGGGAATAATTAGGGATTAGAATTATCAGAGATTTTGCCGTTAAAATCCATCAAGCAGAGATCATAGTAGGAGTTATGCCCAAAAGGGCTAAAACTTGGTTAAATATGTAGATTTTTCACAGAAATAACAAAAAGCACATGCTCAACAGACAGGCCACTTTCCTGCCAATATCAAATCTCAATTCCAAGCCTTTGGGTCATTCCAGTATTTCAAAGGAAAAAGTTGCCAGACTTTTGTTTTTTAATGAGGATGATAAAGAACACTGGCCCTTAGCTTGATTTGAAAAAAAAAAAAAAATCTTTACCATGTTTACACTAGAAATAGAAAAGATTTTTGTTCTGTGGTCTCTACTTTTAATTAGTTAATGTATTATTAATGTAAATCATTCTACAAACAAAGAATGGGTCAAAGTTTATTTTCTAAGTTATTGGGGTTTTTTCTTCTTTTTTTTGTTGTTGGTTTTTTTTAAGGATTGTTACAGTATTCAGACTTATCCAAACCAAGTCCCAGGCTATCACATCTGGATATTGGGTACAGCAACATAACTTACAGGAAAACTTAAATAGAATAACTAAACGCTTGGACCAAGTACCAAAACATTAATCCTGCACAATCCAAAGCTTAAAATTTCTTTTTCTAATTCACAGTTATATTCTTCATATGCAAGAGATATACTGAATGTTACGAGATTACATGTGGATATAATAAAATGTACACTGCTGTAAAATTAGAACACTTAAAATTGCCTCTTAGTAACTTTTTCTTCTCAATGTTCTATTGTACACTAAGTAGCATTCTTCACTTTTTGAAACTCAATCATTTGATACCTGAAAGGTTTTTAACACTCTGAGATGATAAGTTCATCCGTACGTCAGTCTGGAAAAAATTAAGTAAAGTAATTTGATTTGAAAATGGTCAACACAACAAAGAAAGTGTGGATGATGGATCTAAGTCAATACAATGACTCAGGTGCTGACATAAAAGGTTTCTCTTGTCTCTGGCCAGATATTGTGATTTCCTCCCCTTGAACCACCATCTCCTGAAAAGATCTTTGTCAGAAAGACCCTTCTGATCTTTTTTGGTAAATTCAGGGAGTGAAGCAAGCAAAAGATTATCCTTACAAAAAGGAAATAGTCCTTTCCTAGGTGGCTCAGCCAGATATGCAAACTGTGCACTAAGGATAGCACAAAACCAAGCAGAAGCGATGTTGTTCCAATGCCTGCACAGAAGGTTTACTGTGCGTAAGACAAAAATAACAGATGATGCTATTATTCTCTTTGAAACTATAGCAGAAAAAAAAAAAAAAGAAAAAAAAAAGAAGGTTGTGACTTCAGGGGTGACAAAAACCAAAATTATGCTTCCAAGTCTCTAGCCTTCTACATGCTTAGAAGGTATTATCTTTTTATCTATGAAGTATTATCAAATAAAACTTGGTTGCTATTTTGAGTGATGAAAATTAGTAAATAGAGCATGTAGAAATGGATTATTCTTAATGCATCAAGAAATAAGCTGTGATATACAAGGCTTGATGCTGCTCAAAACCTTTATGATGTACTCAAAGTGATCTTCTAAAAAATCAAACCAAAACACAAAAAACTTGACCAAACTAACCAACTCCAAAAAACTAGAAAAAGAATACCTTAGAATTATGGAAAATAAGTTTGAAAGTAACTGTTTGAAATCTCTAATCCAATCTCCTGCTCAAAGCACGACTAATGTTAAAGCAAGTTTCTCTGGAACATGTCTAGTTAAGTTTAGATTCCACCCACCCAGCCTTTTCTGGGTAGAAAAACACCCTCAGTGTTTCCTTGCATGCCAAGTTCCAGTCCTCATGTCACCTAGGAGGTCCTCTGCTGGTGTTTCTCCAGCTTGTCAGTGTCTCTGGGGAGCCCAAAACCAGGCACAATACTTAGATGCAGCTTCACAAGTGCTGGTGATGAGGGGAATAATCCCTTGCCTTACTTTTGACACAACCAGCCGTTTCACCACAGAAGCCAACCAGGTTGGTGAGGCACAATTTCCATGAGCACCTTGCCTTCTGAGACCTATGCATATTGTCATAAAACTAAGCTATGAATGCAAACGCTAATTATTTTTAATGTCTGCAGTACAAGAGATAACATCTATGTTAATTTGAGGTATACATTACAGGTTTGTAACAGAAAATTTTAAGACACATTCACAACCTTATTGTCAGTTAATCTCATGAGCAAACAGTGAACTGTTCAAAACAAACCTGAAAAGATATGGAATAGGCTTGTGTTGCATCACTTTTTCTTATGTTTCTGATTCATGATCAATGTGAGATTCTTCTGCCTGGAGAAGTATGGGCTATATCTTTTTAAGATTTATATAAAGCAGCTGCTGGCTTTGTAACTGACACTTCTACTTAGAAGTTATGTGGTGTGTCAATTCTCACTTTTAATATGTTATTCCACTCTAACACCTGTTTACATACTCTGGACATAAGCAGCAGCCAGTTGAATAAGTATTGTGTGAAACGCAGAATGCCACCAGTACAGCTTCTATGTAAAATATTAAAAACTGTTAAGAAACTACATTTGAAACAGCTTGTGTCACATTGTGGGAAATCTAGCCCTGTACAAAGTATGAATCCTGGTTGTGGTTATGAAATTGCTGTATCATTAGATACCTCAGAGGATGTGAAGTCAACCATATGCTGTCAGGGCTGAGTCATATGTGTCTCAGACATGGGACTGTGGAAAACATCCCACCCAGCAGCTCCCAGTCAAGAGGGAAAATAAAAGGACAATGGGACGCCTGAGCCAGAGAGCAATCAATTCACCCAAACTCTTCCTGCAAGCCAGGGTTTGGAGCTATGGAATTTCCCAAAAAACGGAAAGGAAGATCAAATGTTACAACTGGACCTCAAAAGCTAAAGTATTTGGGAAATGCCATGAATCACAGAGAGAAAGAAAACTTGTGTGTGGAGAAGGAACAGTGAGGCATGCTTTGCTAACTGTAGGCCAGCCAAGCGAGAAGGAAATTGGCTTCAGAATTCTGACACAGACATGCATGCAACATAATTTAGAAAAGTTATGTACAGAAATGGATGACATGAAGCACACAGGCTATGCCCAAAACAACATTCAAATCTGAGAAGGGGAAGTATCCACAGTATATTTAACATTTTCTCATCCGTGTGATATTTTGTGCCAGCTAATATAAAGAATCATTGATGTTATGGAATTTTTACACCTGTGTTTATCTACTTCAACTATCGCATGTTTCCCAGAGGTGAACTGTAAACCCTAAGCCAGTAAAATGGGGACTAAAAGATGTGCTTAATCTTTCAGAGGACCTAGGGACACAGCTGCCAGTGCTCATCCTTGGGGCAGGGGAGTACGTGTGAGCAGCCAGTAAAGTCTCACAAAGTCTCACATTTACCAAGGAATAGAAAACAAATAATCCTGACTGGAAACCGAACCAGAGAGAAACCTGCTTCCAACTCTGACCAAACAAAGCTTAAAGGTACATGGGCTTAGAGAGCTAGAATTGAAACAAGGCAATCCAGTACATTTCTAGCTGATGGGACATTATCAATCCTGTAACACGCCTGTGTTTCTTCTCACTGTAGCATTAGTTAAAAATTCCAGGTCAGTTGTCAAATTTTTACTTTCAATAAAAGTTAATATAGTTATGATGATTTTCGGAAACACTCCATGCAGTCATATTTACATAGGGCTCTTCACTACCTGACTGCTCTTCATTAAATAACTAAAAAAATTTGAGCTGCTACTTACTTATTTTGCTAGCCTTCCTATGTTGTTAGGTAAATATCAGAGGAAGATTTCCTACCTGGGATAATTACTTGTTCCTAATGACAATGCGTATTCTTCAATATATTGTGAAATGACACCCAAGTTACTAAACTGGGATTTCAAACCATTTGCATATATACCAAAAATAAGGACAATATTCAAAGCTGTTTTCTTAACACTATAGGTAACTGCAATTCTGTCCTTGACTTCTTTACTCATAAGAATCATTTGACTGCAACTTTTCAGGGTAATAATTTGCGTTTTTAATATTTTCAACTCCTTCTCGTTATTATGTATTTCTAATGTGTTCTTAGGACAGAAGTATGAGGGTGCATTGTCATTGTCTCCTTATTTTCTGGGTGGAGAACCACAAGCAGAAATTTTGGAAATCACACATTAGCACAATGTTCAAGTTAAACCATGTCCAAATAGCTTTGCCTGCCACGCACTTCAAAGCGCTGGCAAGCCACCACGCAGTATTCTTCCAAGCTTTGCTTGATTTCCATAGTGGTGAATCATGACCATAAAAGAAGCTGTGTGAATATGTTGGGTTTTTTTCTCCACACAGGAAACAATAAAACATTAATAAAAAAATAAGGTCAAGAGACAACTATAGAACTGTTCTTCAGTGAGATTTTAGTGGCCAATTTTTTCCACCTGGGACACCCAGTCAAAACATTTGTTATTAGAGGCGCTCACTGTGACTCACATCCTAAAGTTCCAGGTACAGATTTAACTCACTCCTAACTCTGACAAATCCTGACAAACAAGAGAAACCCTTTATGTCACAAAATCTGATGAAGTTTGGTGTAACTCATTCCAGAGTATTCTATCTTCTCTTGGGCTTATTACTTAGAAAAAATTCAAAGTATGGCAAAATCCTTGTCACTTAGCTCATAGAAAATTCAACATTTTGTAAAATTAGACATCAAAGCTAATGAAGTATTAACACATATAATGAATTTGCATTACCACAAATTCTGATGCTGAGATTATGAAATCTTTATCTTTTCCTTTGAAAGGCATTTCAAGGACTGTCATCAGATTCATACTAACTGAGAAGATCCACGTGTCCTCAAAAAAAATGACTCATCTGTCCAAACTTTTAAAAGCAAATAATTCTTTAAACTGTACGGGAAAAAAAAGACAACTGCTTGCAGAATCTTGGTTTGTAAAATGCATCTCCAGAAATATTTCCTCTACAGCATTTCACTTTTTTACTTACAGATACAAAACCAATTTTTATTCCAATATATATATAAAGGAATGTACTTACTTCACTGTAGGATAGGAGATGCTCTATCAAATCCCAACAACATAGCCCTTTCTTAAAAGAACAAAAGAATTATGTAAAGCACATATCCATTCAATTATAGTAAAAAAGCCTCACTCTGCTACTAGTAATCAGAATAGCACAGGGTGCATTTTAAATTTTTTTCTTTACAAATCCCTATGTGAGAATACATTTGAATTGAAAGCTTGAATCTCAAGGGAGAAAAATGAGAAAAAGCAAAGCTGAGAGAAATATGTATTTCAGGTATCTTTTAGAACTGTGCTCATTTAGAAAAAAAGGCCTTCGCTTCAGGATGGGAAAGTAAACATGTGAGATCTTTCACTGAATTAACACTTTTGTATACCAAAAGCATGCAGCAACAGCAGTTGCTGTGTACTAACTTTCAAAAAATCTGTCTTAAAGGACAGATAGTCAAAGTTAGACATGAAAATATTAGGAAATTTAAGATTTTTGTGCAACCTTAGATATCATCTTCTTTGCCCAGTCCATTCAGTAATCCAACAAAAGGATGATTCATCTCAAGGCTGAATTGAAGTTTACAACAAAAAAACCAAATCTTTCCTTTGAAATATTTCTATCTGTTTTTAATATTTTAGTTAGTAAGAATTTTTGAAGGACATTAAAGCTTCCCTATTCCAGCCACAAAGTCTATAATATCAAGTCTCACCACGCAATGGTAAAAATAACATGATGAATTTAATGGATATGAATGAAATCTTTTGGAATTTTGTCTGATAGTGTAACACCTGTTATTCCGCACTGTGAAATGCCTGAAACCAACCAAAAAAACCTGTAAAGGTGGGTTTTTTCAATTAGTTATGAAAATTATTACAAGTAAATCATAACCAACAACTGCAAACAATTACCATGTAGGATCAAACAGCAATGAACTGAATGAAGTATCATTTCACAGAGATGGCCTACTGTTTAAAATGTTCCCTTCACACAAATCTATGTAAACACCAATTTTAACTACTATGGAAGTAAATAATGTTAGCATATAGAGCTCACATTTAAAAAATAATTGGCCCAGCAATGACATGTGGAAAGTTGTGAACATCTAATAACAAATTGGTTAGCAGAAAAGACATTAAAATGATAATAAAAAAAAACTGACTAAAAAACTCCCAAATGAAAAAAAATGTAGTTTTTACTCCAGTTATACTAATGACAAAAATGAATGCTGGGAGTCAACCTACCACAGATTCATCTTTTACATATTTACGTTAAAAAAATCATAACATAAGGATATAACTTGCCCAGTTTCTAGCACCTATAATTTTCTTGTGAACATAAACCATATTTGTGATAGATGAAAAACTTCTCTTTGTATTACTTAAAAAACAGCTTTATGCTACAATACAAATTATGATTAAGATAAACGAATTAAATGGATTGGATATAATAGATTTATTTCATATATTATATACTGCTATATGTGTTCTGTGTCACCTTTTAGTAGTAATAGTGTGTCCTTATTAAATTTTATACAATGCATTACAAAAAGAGGGTAAGATTAAAGTGTTGATCCTTCTTAGCAATGGAATCCTATCAAGATATAATTATGTTAAGTAGCCTAGTAACTAAACAAAATGCTATATGGCACACACTTGTTCTCAGTAAATGTTTCTGAAAAAGAAACAAATTCATCTCCATTCCAAAACAATTTACATAAATTACAGCAACAAATTACTTCGTTTAGAAAAGTTATATAACCTCAAGTTTATCTGCAGGATTTAAGTTTCTTAGATCAGTATCTTTCTAATCTGTTGACATGATTGTAAATGATCACTTATCTACACTTAATAGTGAGATACAAGAAGTAAAATTCTTTCAAAATACTATTTAGTTATCAGAAATAAGAACGCTAGTTAGATGCAAGCTGAACTGGGATTGCATATTAACAATTTTCACATCTGGGAAGTCTCTTTTATAGAGTAGCCTGGCAAAAGTAACTGTAATGGTACTAATACAAATGGGGTGCAGTTAGCATTCTTTAGTCTCGCTGCCCACACATCAGTAATTCCCTCTAACAAACCTGTCTGCTTTCAGGCAGTCAGTGCTGTGATCCGCAGTTGTGAGTCCACTACTGGGCAGATCACCACCTTTTCCACTCTGCACACTGAGACAAGGCTTTACTCAGCCATTCTTCCTGCTTCTTGCATTCTTCCCACACATCTGCAGCTAACCCAGGATTTCAGAACCTCCTTTTATTCTGAAATAACCCAGCAGCAATCTAAACTGTTCAATTATTTCTTCCAGCCACTCATGACCCATTGATTTTGCATCTTGACTCAGGAGAGACTACATTGAGTTCTGTCAGAACTGAACTGAAGAGATTTGGGTTTTTTAAGGATTAATATCATCACTGTCAAGCTCTGGAAAGATTAGGGAAATTTAGCTAATCGGGACATAAAAGAGTAAGACACGAGTTATGAAAATGAAGTGAAAGAATAAACAAGAAACTTTTCTGTTTGGAAAAAAGTCCATTACAAAAAGAACTAAACAGCAAAAAAGTAATGAAAGTGCATGTGTGTTGATGTGTTTCATAAATACGCTACTGTCTCATTCTCCTGTATTGCAAATCAAGTGTTGCTGAAACAATCATGTCAAGAGTTTGGTTTTATCTTGGTTTGTTTTAAAGTGAAGGCAGCAATTATGCCACTGGTTTTGTTTCTGAAGCACGTCTATGCTATTTTTTTAACGAACAGATTCTTTCTTATTCCAAAAGGCCACAGAATCGGCTATTTCATTTCAATTAGTCCATCCACTTTATTATATATTAGTATTCAGACATCGTGTGGATGACAGATTACCCACCTTCCTTATCTGAAATTATTTAATATTTCTTCCGCTCTAGTTAGACCTTATTTCTTCAGAAATAGTTCTGGGTTTTGATATTTGCAAATGATCAGCCAGTTATCATATTTATCCAAAAATAATACAGCAATAATGTGGAGTTAGAAAAAATTGAAAAGCTTATTATTTTTCTTTTTTTTTTCAATTATATTAAGTACTTCAAAACTATATGTTACGTATAGGACGTGTCTGCATTCAGTGGACAAAGCTTTATATGAATTTCTCTTCCATGCAAACCCACTAATCCCATTCTAATTTCTAGGATAGCATTAGCAAACCTTCAATTAGAACACTTAGTCAATATTGATAATTGTATGAATACAGATACTGCTTTGCAGATTTTAGCACCTGTATTACCTTACTTTCTTGATATTCTTAATAGCTGATAATATGCTAGCATCACTCAGTTTTCCTCGCCTAAACTTGTTACCAACCACTTATAAGCCCAAGTAAAACCTGAGTTCTTGCAAAGATACATTATTATTTTCTCTCTTCTTGGGAAGGAATCTGTGGAGATTACACAGTTCAAGATATATTAGATTGTCCCAAATATGTACTGTCTCTGAAAAGAAAAATCTGAACAAGATAAAGATACCCACAGTAGCGTATTAATTCGTATTCTACCCAGCCATAAATGATTGCCAAACGGTAATTTTTTTGGAGAAAGACAGATAGTAAGGAAAAAAAAAAAAGAAAAATATTTAGATAAATAAACAGACCATATATATATAATGTACCCATTCAACTCTCAGTCCTACTCAAAACCCTGTTTTATTTAATAATATTTAAAGCAAGCATTGAAGCATTAACCTAATAGACAGTCTTCAGTAAACGGAGTTTTACAGCTTCACCTCTTGTCTAGATCAAGAATATTAAAATTTAAAGATCATAAAAATATAAGAGTAAAGCTGTAGCATTTCAAATAAAATATTTCCTATTTCCAGTGGACATATATCTGTATGAAGTGTGTTCGCTGTTGACAGGAGCTGATGAGAGCCAAATGGATTCAGCATTAACTTAGAATTGTTTCAAACATACAGAATATTATGCCAAAATCAGATGAGAACAGAAAAGCTCGTCAGAAAATACAGCTACGCTCAAAAATTTCCATTAAGTTGTTTTTTGGCACCAGAAAGATTCCTATGACCCAATTTCCACCTGCTTATTGGCTTTATATACCATCCAAAGTGAAGTACCAAACGGGAAACTGCTAAGTGAAAGGTAACAAAACATGAGTTTGCCAGGTGTATGACATTTTTTCTCCACTTAAGAAAAAAATAAAAAAAATATGGGTTAGAAAAGTGATGGAGACTACACATATTACAACTTTTTAAGGAACTGCAAGCTAAGAGACCAATCAGTTATTGTTTTGACAATTTATAGCGGCAAACAAATAATCACAAAAAATTGTTATTGTCGGTATATAAATACCAAGATTTATATACGCCTGCTTGTGGGTTTCACATAATGAGGAATACAAGAGTCAACAATTCAGTAACAGGTACTGTAGACAAAAATATTACATTCAAAGTCCTAGATAGTTTTCAAACAGATGGCTTCATGATGGTTTGGTTTATTGAAATTAAATTTTGCTTAAGCTTGTCAGGGGAAAATTGTTTAAGTGAAACTATTTAATCATTTCTAATTATATGTGTGCAAAATAGTTCACAGGGTAAGCTAATAAATTTCATGCTACAAATGTGACACAATATTGGCAAGTGTAACAATGGCAAAGTTACAAAATTTCAAACAGAAAATTTCCCCAGGAGGTAAAACTGTTGTCTTTAAATTTTGGGGAGAAACATACTGGCAACTCTCCCTCCCATATAGCCTTTCAAAAAGCTTTATCTCTCTCTTTCAGCCCCCTAGGAAATGTCAACAAACAAATCCATTCAAACCTCTTAAATTGCACCTGTTTGTTCAAGGCTTGAACTCTTAACTTGTTGTCTGAAATTGATTTAGTTTCCAAATATCTCATTAACTACCATTATTTATTAGCCCAGTCATTTTGAAGATCTATTGGTTTACATAGGCCTGTACAAAAGTAAAATTAAGCTCAACCCTAAATAAGTGTGGTTTGGGTGTTTTGTATCTTAAATTTATCTTTTTATTAAAATGCATTTATTTACTTAGTATGTACAAAGTCCATAAAGATGCACTTTAGACGTTTTAAATGGAAGTCAAAGAAATTAAAGTATGCTTTTGGTAAAGAAATATTAAAAAAATGGTTTAATGGCCTAATGTCCTGGTTAGGTCATCCTAAAATAAAAAGTAACTTTTTACATCTTTTGGTTCTTCTGCAAGTGAGGATGATATTTTATTAATTGCTGTTTATTAATTACATTTTTGATGCCTTAATAATTGTTAAGCAGACTATCAAGGAAAATTCGCTTTGTACTTTAAAATTATTTAAAATATGTGGTTTAAATACACTTCTCCTGCCTACTACCTGAAATCAAAAGGAAAGCTTGTTATCATCTGTGCTATCTTCAACTAGATGTGTAGCTTTAATTAGATGTTTCAGCAAAATCAATCCTCTCATATTTGGAATATGAGTACTTCAGTCTTTTATTTACGAGTGTATGTTTAAGTGGTTCTCATCCTTAGAAACATCCTTAGACAAATTAACACAGAAAGAAGAAGTGTGGCAAATCATTTTGCCAATTGAAAATTTTGAGAGAAATCCAAACTTCTCCCATCACAAAGCTCATCCACACCTGATATCCTGGGGAGCTAAGGGAGGGATCACAAACTTGTAACCTCCCTCTCATGGACGTAAATAATAGATGTTACTTCTGCCTTCAGGACTAGGGAAAAAAATGTGAAAACAAAATCGTTCACTTCTTAAATTGAGATCACTGTGTTCACAAAGATTCCAAAAGCTTTTAAAGATGAGCTTTAATTACACTATTTCTGTTGATAGAGGTGATTTTCTGTTGCAGCAAGCTAAGACTGCAATTTGGGGAAAAAAAAAAAAAAAGTCAGTTGAAAGTCAGGAAACTATAAATGCTAAAAGGCAGTCTGCACAAAAATCCCTCTCTTACCGTACACATTCAACATTTATATCACAGCAAAATATTTTTAAGGTTTACACTGTAACTTAAAAAAACCCAAATGTAAAGTGACTTACGTATGTCCAATTTGGCTAAGTTATTTTTGACCAAATTAAGTTCAAGTAATGGCTTGCTTGAGGTGCTTCTATAACAGAGTTGAATGCTGCACTTTGCAGGCAATGCTGTAATACATGAGGAATTACATCCTGAGCAAATCAAATATATTTTTTAGAGTTTGCTACTTTTTTTTTCTGAGCTCCAGAGACTTTTCCTGTAGACTCGAAGAACTCTGCATAAACAATGTATTTCATGAGTTTCTATACTGTGTGGTCTCTAAACCCCAGACACTTTCAAGCCACCTTTATAAGCCTTCTCCTGGAGATATCTGGCTCGCCAACAATATTCGTATTTGGCAGAATGTATGTGACCTTTAAAAAAAAAAAAAAACAACTTTATTTTTTACTTAGAAGTCCTAATAAGTCCAAACAAAGCCTACAAGAGAAAACACCATTTTGGAATAAAATAGAACAAAGATTTTATTGAAACTTAAATAAAAAAATATCTTGAAAGTTATATTAATGTTGAAATTTTTATTCAAAAAAATAAAACAGTAAAAATACAAAGACAGCCTAAATGGAAGTTGAAATACAAAAATAAATTGAAGAATTGTTTCTTCTTTGGTATGCTCTCTTCCACACTCTCTTCAAAAGCAAAAAAAAGGAGGGCAAATTAGATTGTTGCGAGGAGATACTTCTACTCAGGAGAGTGTAAGGAAAAAAAACCCAGAACAACCACCCTCCATCTCCCCCCAGAAATATTCAATTTACCCCTATTTTGAATATAATCAGAGCAATAAAAACAACTAGACTGGACCTTAGAGCCTTGGTCTATCTGTTATGGAAGACCAACTGCAATAGATATGAACTGAAAGAAATTCCTGTCTCATAACACTGACCACGTGAAACACAATAAAGCTTTCTCTTTGTGCTAACATGATGCTTTAAATTCTATTAGGAAAATACTTGAAGAGAACTGTAGCAGATACTAAATGTCACTGGAAAGTATTTTTGCATATTTCTTCAAGGAATTAAAAAAGTAATGCCTTTTCCTACAAATACCAATACTGTCGTCCCACAGATCTCCACTCCTACACAAATACACATTTAGTATTAACCAAGAAATCCTGGACTATGATTCGAAGAATAGCTATTCTAATTGTTCTTTTAATTCACTTCCCCTGTCTGTTCCCAGCTGGATTATTCCTGTGTAGTATTCAAGTTGAATAGAGAAACAGCTTCTGTGTAAACCACACAGGTTACATTTACAGTGAATATTCAGTCGCTTGCACTTAGGCAGGCTTTCGTTGCTTACTGTAGTGAAAATGTTTCTTACTTTTTGAAGTAAGAATTTGTCTTTTTTGCCTAAGGGAACTTCCCAGAATGAACTTCTGTATGAAATCTCTTACACAGTAATTAACTTCCACATGCATAAGGACTTAGTACACATTGTTCAAACTAACATTCTCACTGAATGAACATACGTTTCTAACTTCAGCCTCTCTGTTGGGAGT
>JAOXJM010000071.1:11558433-11602046 GCA_026413425.1 Tringa solitaria
GTTGGCCATGAGCTGGCCGAGGCTGCGGTCCGCGCTCAACGCCGCGGCCGCCTTCTCGGGCTCGCCGGGACGGTGGCTCGCGCTGTCGGGTGCGCTCATCGCGTACTCCCTCTTCTCTTTCGCCGGTCTGCGCGGGGACCGGGCTCGCGGCCCCCGCCTCGTCCGGGCGGCGGCGCACCCGCCCGAAACACGGTCAGGGTTCAGATCATGCCGGACCCTTGCCCTTGCCGCTTCCCCCGCCCCGCCCGCCCGGCCCTGAGGGGAGAGGGGCGGCCACCGCCACCCCCGGGGGACCCCCTGCCCGGAGCTGGTTTGGCGCCGAACTCCTCCAAATATAAAGTTTTCCAGAAACAAATGCTGTGAAGATCTACATTCTATGCACATATTTCAAACATACATTAGGAAACAAATGTGGATCTAATTTAAGCAGCTACATTCTTTCCCTTCTAGAATTAATGCTTTCATTTATAATGAAGGGAAGTGTACCAAACCCCACACAACAATGAGATTTTGTGCAGTATCAATGCGGCCAGTTCTTTCCTAGGACACCATCTGACACTTCTCCACCCAAACTTATATTAGAAATATCATAGCGCCGCATCCACTCACATGTTATTAGCTTACCTAGGCATTAACTGACAAAATCAAACATGTATAAGGTCTAGAAAATGGAAAAACACTGTTTTCTGAAGATGTATTAATTACAGGTCAAGATAAATAACATCCTGCTCCTCAAAAATGACAATTTGGGAGGGGAGGAGTCTAGAAATAGTGGGAATATCCATTAACCTTTGTAACTTAGAGAAGGATAACCATGGCCTACTCTGAAGAAACAAGTTTTTAAGGGATTGTATTGTCATCCAATTAAGATTTATATTTTTCTTGCAGATATGACAGTGTTGCTGTCTGAGAGTGAAATCAGTACCATAAAGATCCTGATGGCCTCAAGGTAAAGACTTCAGGTGGATTTCCTGCAACAGCATTGGCCTCTATAGCTCCCGAGCAGAGACTTCCTTGCCTGTTAACTTATACTTCTGACAATCCCTTTAAATCCTTTTGTATTCTCTTGACATCATGACTCTAAGCTCCCTCTCAAATTATGATATGCCAGTTCTTTGGGATATACTGTTAACAACACCCTCCCAAGATCACATAAATTACCTGAATCGTCTCCATGAGAGATGAGTATTTCATGCAATTTTATTTACACTTTATACAAGTGTTGCATGTATTCTGAGAACTAAATTTGCAGTTTCTTTGTAGGTTTGGATACTCAAGATAAAAGTGATTGAAGTATTTACTGCTAAGGTCATGAGTCTCAGAAAGAAAAGTCTCTCGATCCTTGAGAGCAGAAGAGTTCCGTTACTAATTTCCCCTTGCATCACTAATAACACTGTCTTCTTTCCCACATTTTAGTGTGAATGTGATGATATGGCTATTAAAAACCCAACAACTTAATTATACTACTTTTGGTAGTATTCCAAGGTTAGAAATAAAACATTTCAAGTTTAACGACTTTAAATTCTTTTCCCCTTTGCAATGCAAGTTCAAGATAGCTTCCACAATCATTTAAAAAGTCACAAATTTTGGCATACCTGCAAACAGGTTATTGCATTGTTTACATAACAGCAGTTCCCGCTCTAACATAAATACAATCTCATGAAGCCTTCTTACTATTCCACTCTTCCACAGCAATGGTTTTGTACTCACCGATTTGTAGAACTCCCTTCTGTTTCCTCCCCCCTTCAAGGGAAACAAACTCGTAGCAATTTAAATCTTACGACAACAAACTTCTTTTTCTTCGTTACATTTCTTGACTATCTTGAAAGTAGTCCATAGACCAAAAGGGTCTGCTAATCACAGGCTGACAAAAAAAATAATTGTTATGTTCACTGAAAACATTTCAGAAGCTAATAAATAAAACCAAACCAGTTCCTAAGAAAATGTTTTTAATTTCATTTTATGGAAATACATCTTTTGGTTTTATTTCCATGATACAAAAATGTTAAATATCAAACATTTTCTGAAATCTACCAATGCCGATTCTTTTTTAAACAAATAAAGGGCTGGTGCAGTTAGCAGGTTTGTCACAGGTACCAAAAACATTTTTACAAAAACCCCACAGGCTGGGGAAAGAAGAGGGAAGAAACAGATGAAGACTTAAGAGTGAAAATAGCAATAGATGTGAAAACAAAGAAAAACTACCTCCCACCAGGAAATTAATGTTTGAGACACTTTGAAGGTATAGGTTTTTGAAAGGTATGTGTAAAGTTGGTATTTAGAGGAATACTGGCTGCACAGGGGTAGGGGGTAGAGAACGGACAACTTAAAAAGATTTCCAGATGAAGTAACTGGTAGAAAGCAATAAGTGAAACTGCAGTTCTACCTGTTTCAAGAATGCTGACAGCATACTGATATTGCCTGGAAAAAAAGCTAAAGATTAGGAGATTTGTGGTAGCTCCCCTGAAGCACAGGAAACAGCCTAGCACGAAATCATAGAGTGCCAGTTCTTTTTGTACATTTCATAGCCAGCATGCTAAAGTAGGTGACAAAAATACATTTAGTCTTGCTTCTTAAATCTAACATCATTTACGACAGCAAGGATTTCACATGGTCAACAACGAATCATATACTAGTTAATATACACACAAGTAAAATTGACAGTGATTGTTTAATAAACAGTTTAAAATAATTAAACTGATTTTCAGGACACATACTGCTTTGTTAACACCGCTTTATTTAAATAAAGTATGGCTTCCAAGAGGTGTATTCTTGCAACTGCTTTCAATCAATTCCACTTGTTAAGGCGGGTGTTTCCTACCATGTTTCAGGGACTTCAAAAATTCCAGTGGAACTACTTGTGAGACTTCCTAAAAGACAGTCATGGAACAATAGATTAAAGATTTCAATATACAAACACTGAAAGGAATAAATATTAAATCAAGAATATTTTAATTCTTTCAGAGCATACAAAGATGTATTTTTTCCTCTAGTGCGAGGCTCTAGACGCATTACTTGCAAGTCAGTATTTACTAAGAAACTAAGAGACTGTTTATCTGATTGAGTAGATATTGAAATGAAGTTTTAACTATTAATATTTGAGTATACTTCAAGACAGGCAGTGCTCCAGATGAACAATAACTAAGATATGAATTAAGTTTTTAATATAGTCTAATCCATTTCTGCAAGAAATTACTAAGAGAAGTTGAAATAGAGTCAACAATAAATAGATCAATAAAAATCAAATCTTTTAAGGTTTAAATTCATGTGACCTAAGGTTATTTTACCTAATTCAATTTTTTTTTTTGTATAGACTTCAATAACTCACACCAAAAAAAACTAAGTGAAACATAGTCATCTGACTGTCACCTGCCTCTGTTTAGTCAGACATACAGTTCAAGGTACTTTGGCTAAAAAACATGTAGGTATTACAGGCTGCAAAACCCCCCTTACATCAACCCTAGATGAAGTCTTCAACCAAATAAAGAATAATAAAGGCTATAATTACAAACACCATACAGAATATTGAAGCTATTAATGTATACATCAAAATCTGCATCTCCTGAAAGCGAGATTCCTCAAGGTTCAACAACTAGCAGTCTATGAAATGGGAATGATCTGCTCAGCGTCCAGTAAGCTTTTCAAATAAGCAAAGGCTGATGCGGAGCACGTGGTAGACTGCAAGAACTGTTAAGGGTGACTATGATCCACCCATCCAAAATGTCTGGAAGGGATTTTAGACACACTCACTCACTCACTCTACATCACCATCTTGCCACATGTTACCAGAAAGAACCCCACAGTCAAGTGTTTCATCAGTGTAAGCGAAAGGACCCACATTAGTTTAAGAGCCCAGTAGATCAGCACCTGCCTGGCAGCTTATTCCTTCACTGAGGTGTCCCAGAAAGTCAACACATTCTCAGGAAATATTCTAGAGAGCAAAAGGTTTCAGTGGAGTTGCAGCCTAGTTATTTATACCAAGGCATATAAATCAGCAGTCTGACTGGATCAAACCACACTCAACCTAAACCAGCATGGTGGTGAGAGGTGTACCAGAGGAGTGGTGAGGGGCAGGAAGGCAGACTGTCAAAGTTTTGGCTTAATTGTAGAGGTAAACAGTATTCTGGCCAAACTGAGAAATCCTGTTGTTTTCTCAATTTTCAGAAACATTTTCTCTCACAAATAACTGTAAATAAGGGATCTTAGTACAATATTATCAGGATATATAGTCTTACTGTGCTAATTAAAAGGGCACATACATTTGCTTTTAGGGCAGCAGGTAGGTCTATTAAAACTGGACTCATTTGCAAGCAACAAAGGTCGTCTAATGACACACATCTGGTAGGTCAAGCTATGTGCATTCAATTATGCCATGTCTCCATCCAATCAAGCTTAAGGGAAAATGCCCACATTAAGTTAACCTTATGTGTTGGATTAACAGGGAAATCTACTCTAGGATCCTACTTCCAGAATTCCTTCAATTTTGCTTTCAATATGCAAAACACGTTGGGTAAGCTTAACTAGAAGGTTGCATAAAAAAATTTGATTGGTCTCAAGTGGGGCATTGTTTGTTTGTGGTGGCTTTTTTTTTATTTTTTAAATTTGGTATTTTCTTGAGTTTTATTTTTACAATTTTTCTATGATGCAATCTTCAGTTTAAATAACTTATAACAGTGACTTATTGCATTACATTCATAGAAGTCTGGAAAAGTCAAGGCATTCAAGGAAACAACTTCAGTTCTGTTCAGGCAGTTCCAAACAGAACAGAAAACCATGCTCATTGACATTGCGCTTACCTGCTGGAACTTGTTCTGTCTTGATCTTTTTGAACTTTTTGGCTCTCTTCTTACCATCTGGAAGGGACTCTACACAGCAGTTTGTCTGATCATATTCTGAATCTTGGCCATCTCCCTCTTCCATATCATCAGAACCAGTTTCTTCCTGAATAGGACTCATGCTTCTCTTTCCCACTGTACTGGTACCTGTAAAACTGAAATGTAGAAGAAATAGGATTACATACAAGTCAAGAATAACTATTACACAGGTACTAGCTCTTGTACATCAATTAAATGCTTATGAAGATAGTAGAATAAACTGTAGTAATTGATGTACCATTAATTTATCTTATCTGGAAGAACTGACTTGGCTATCTACTCCAATCTTACATAGCTTAAGGTATTAGTTCTTTGTACTATATATGTCCCAGGCTTAGCTGCTGGTGAGATCACTCAACTCAAATGTAATTAATGCTGTTCTCTATCCCTGATTCATTTTAACTTTTATTCTCCTAGTTATGAAAGCTCTTGTAAAACAGTCTCAGTAGACACTAAGTTATATGCAACTGTTAAGCCTCAAACACACATCTCAATATTAAAGGAATCTACACGCTAACTTCATCCTCTCTTCTGGAACTATATGCAGTTTTAAAGGCATTTCTGTTATACAAAGGTAAAGAAAAACCATCAAGCTCCATAGATAAAACTTTAAATCAGGCCTTAAAGTGAAGAGTCCTACCATCCAATAGGCTGGTAAAATAAAAAGCACAAAAAATGGATACTCATTTCCTAGGCAGTATTTGAATAAAGCCTGACTAATACAGTATGAAGATGAACTTAGAGCTTCATTTTATTCAGCATACATTGAAATAACACTGCATGGATTTTCACTGAACTGGAATACTACTGTTAAATTTCCTTGAAAAACAAATGACAATATTAAAATCAAATTAGCATGAGTATAAGACAGAATGTAGTAGCAAAGGGGCTATTTAAAAAAAAAATTCCCATTACAAACTTCTAGATATGTGAATATCAGCTACTGAAATACATATTTTAATGCTCTTTTAGAACAACCAATTTCAAAAAAAGATAGTTCTAGACTTATAAACCTTTATTTATGAAGAACTACACAAGAGAGCTGTGCGCATCTAAGCTGTGTTCTATTCTGTTACTTAAATAAAAATTAATACAGATAGAAAAAAGCTTTACAAGCTATTTTATTTTTTCTTTCTAATCAATAATAGCAGGGAATTATGGTGTTTCAATAAGGTTTCAGCTAAAGGACTGTTAAATTTGGCTGTATAGTTTTGGCTTTGAAATGAAATTTTTTCGGCTGAACATTTTGCAATTTAAAACAGACTCTTTCTGGGATGTCCAAAGGCAATAAACAAACATGAAACATATGATTATGCCTCATGCTCTTACTTCTACTTAGGAGCACAAACACCATTTACTTTGATGAATAGCTGGCTTTTCCTCCAAACATTCACACACAGAAGGCCTTCTTGCATGATTTCTTACAAATCATAATTTCGAGCAACAGTGCAACTACCATCAATAAAAAGATAGAAGCCAAAAAAAGCTGGATAAAACTGTTTATCCTAAATACACACTTCAATATTGCGAAACAGGCAAAAAAATAGGTTTGCAAAGAAAAAAGATCTAGTGAAGAAAGAGCACTTAGAAAATGAAAAAACATTGTATGTATTTTTTAAACCATTGTTTAGAAAAGTTTATAAGAATTCTACTTTTGGGAAAGATATTCTTAAAAATACATAAGGAAGAAAAACTCATGAGCCATAAATTATGATCCCAGGATTTCTCGGCTATAATAGGAGCACTTGGTGCTCAGAAGGGAACTTTCACTCATTGTAGGAAGTTCCCATTTTGAAAGTTCTTATAGCTGAATTTAATTTTTTTCAACTTAGACTCTTAAGAAGTTATTGCAAATAGAGAAACAAGTCCTTGACCTTCAATGTGTATTTAGCTATGTACCCAAGTACAAAATAAAAATTAATTTTAGGCTTTCTGTTCTTCCTGCAGATATCTTAAGGGGAAAAAAAAACAACAAACAAACACCAACAAACTAGCAGCACAAAATCCAAAATATAGATATTTTATAATCAAGAATCGTTGACTTCTTGCTTTCTCCAAAAATATTAATTTTATTCTACGTTCATTAATTGATTGCAAGGATTCTAGATGGTTATGGCTTTATTTTTATGTGTCTTATTACTTTTTGACCTAAAATAAGATTCAAGTAACATTATTTATCCACTTAACAATAGTAGCAAATCAGTATAGCTGTATACACGAGTTAGAGCATTACTCACTGAAAAGTTCAGTTTTCTAAATATACCAACTATTTTGGAATACATCCACATTTCTGTCTCAATTTTCTCAGTCTGTTGAGAAACAACTGAACAAAATGGAAGAACCAAGCAACTTACTAGCTATCAGTACTTGTCCAATTCAGATCTACTTGTTTAGGATCCTCAACTGTTTGGACACCTGAGCCATTCAGAGACAAAGAATTACATTATCTATTACAAACGTAGCACTTTCAAAACACACATATACAACACTTACTAGCTTTTCGGGGGAGTGGTTTTTTGTTTGTTTGTTTGCTTAAAAAAAAAAAAAGAATGTATTTAAGAAGGTTCTGAAATTTCTTTTCTTCATTGAACTGGAGATTGTTCTCATTTTTTTAAATAAAATGACCACCCAGGTTGGGTTTGGGGTTTTTCTGGGGGGGGAAGAGGTAGGGAACAGACAACGGACAACGACAAAAACCAAAACCACATGAAAAGCCTATCATAATGTTGCCAGTTGGCAATGTATGACCACAATATAGCTTTAACATCAGTCAATGATGGTGGCAGGTGGGGTTTCAAGCATCTTCAGTGATGGCAGTTTTCACTAGTCCTTCCTCAGCCTCTCCCTTCTGCTGATCTATTTTAATGCCAGTCCACAGGCAAACCTGACAAGGATGAATGCCACTGGAGGAAGGTGGTAGAAACAGAAAATCTAGATTTTATTCTCAATTTCTATTCCAATTAAGTACAATCCTGGTCAACAAAGAATACAGTATTTTTGTTAAATGCTGGCAGTATGACTAGCAACATTAGTACTAGATGAATCAACAGGATATGGAGGACTTATATACCACTGTACTGCCAGAAAGAGCACAGACTCCACCTGATTAAACTGCCCATGAACTTTGTAATGTCATTTCAGCTACTAAATAGCAGGAATTCAACTAGTACTATGGTCATTATTTTGAAAGACTCAGCAAGTGGAAAGGGGCAAAAGGTGGGAAAACAATTATGATGATGTAGCATTAAACATTTTCTGTTTTGGAAAATCATGTCCTACTTTTAAAAGGACCACTTACTTCCATCACAGCAGAGCATCTGGAATTGCCCTGGATACACACTGGCCTCCACAACTTCAAGTGAATTTCATTTAAATGAAAACATAAACCCTATGTTTTCTTCCCACTTTGAACAACATTGTGGGGGGGAAGTAGTTACTGACCCATCATAACAATCAGTCATTTCAACTTAAGAGCAGGGGAAATCTCCTGAAATAACACAAGAATACTGGAATACTGTAATATTTTGCTTGCAGTATTTATTACCTACATCTTTAATGAATCATCTTTTCCCGATTTTTATCATTTATTCAGTAATAAACCACTATAAACAACCATTTCTATAAAAAGCAAAAGAATCAATCAGCAAAAATACACGAAAATTTCCTTCCAAAAATGAGAGAAACTATCTTCAGCAAGAAAAAGACATTCAAGGAAGCAGTGCTACAAACAGCACCCTGACTTGACAGAAGATGCAGCACTGCTGGGCTCAGGTAGAAAACTTGTAAGGCAAAATCACTTTCCCGTACTTCGTACTAGTGTAACTGTTTTGCCTTTGGCCTTATTTTATTTTACTCATTCCTAGATGATTCAGGAAAATTAGAATAAGTAACTATAAGTTGAGCAGGATATCTACTTTTACATAAACATACCTGATTTGATTTTTCATGCTATGGTTTAACACTATTTTGCTAAGGAAGAGATCTTAAATCCATGCACTTAACAGCCCCAGCAGAGCTGGCAGGCAGTTATTTGCTAAAGTACAACACAGGCCATACTGTATAATATACAAGAGGCCATAATCCATCCATTTGAAAAGTGTATTCTGAATAGTGAACAGCTTTAAAGAAGAGGATCTTGTTAAATACTTTAAGTTTTGTCAAATGTATCAGTTTCTCCTCTGCTTCTCCAACATTAATAATTAGGCATATTGCCATTGAAATCAATTTTGATTACAGCAGTAATACGTTATATGCAAGGTGTATATGTTAACTATAAGTGATTTTACCTTGTTACTGCTATTAATACTATTACACTATATTTTCTGAAAAGCAGTTTATAATATGGGACTATAGGTTTTTTAGTAAGACAGGAATTAAAGAACCTTGGTTACATATTTGTCAAATCTGTCAATTTCAGACAAAAGTTTCTTACACAAAATACCCAACAACTTCATTACTGAATGAAAAAGTAGCCAGGATATATTGTCATCACGGAGAGGAACAGCTATTCTGCAGCTGTGCTCCCTGGCGGAAACTGGTGCAGTAAGCTTATTAAATAATAAATAAATAAAGGATGTAGTAGCATGAAGCTATTATAAGAGATCAGCTGCTAGATACATCACAGTATCGAGTGCTCAACTATATCTGATTCAAATTAATCTGGACAAATATACACGCATATAGAGGTCCTGATTGCTTCATATACATATTTATGTTCTGTTTTATATAAAAATTATTATATAATATATACAAATCTAAATAAATATTTTTGAGATATCTTCCTCTGGAAACAAAAGGAAAATGTCCATCCTAAGTGAACTAAAAGACCACAAGGTTTGCAGCTCCATGTTACACCTAACCACATTGCACTTAAGAGGAAACACAAAATTAGTTGACAGGAGAACACAACTAACTAGTAACAAATAAAAATAAAGTTAAGAAAAACACGTCAAAAGACCTGCATGAAATGAAATTTGGGACAGAATAATGAGAGAACAAACATTCAATTCAATCAATTACAAAAGAAGTTCTATCAACAAAGGCTGTATCCAAGGCTATTGAAGTGTTGGTTATCTAAAACCAAGGCTGCTTCTTGTAGAATTTTACACCACCAGAGAAAATAGATTAAAAATTATCAAGGACATACTAAGTGCTTAGGCATACAACTCATTATGATGTATAAGGAAAGAATCAACTGAAAATTTTATTCAGCAACTTTCCAAATAACACATTTGCTGTAGTCATCAAACTTCTTTGTGAGACAACAAATCAGCTTTCCACATTTACTGTTTTCCAAAGTATATGTTAAAAGAGTAAGTTGTCCATGTTCAAACCATGAGCCTCAACCCCTACCCTCTGTCTAGAATCTGTGAGATACCAAAAAACCAATATTCATTGAGGAGAGATACTTCCTCAAGTAGAAACAAAACTAGGACTTAGTATTTCTTTGCAGTGGACTCAGGATGTGGTAAGTTTTTTCAGACTATTTAATACAAACTTAATTATAGACCTAAACCTTAGCCACATGTAAACTGGTGCCAGGACAACCTTTAATGCTCCTCATCTCTTCATAGTACTCCCAACTTTTCCTAAGTACAACAGTTCAATTAAACTTACTTCATTGAATATAGATTTTATCACCAGGTTCATCTATACATGTTCTAGGGATCAAACACGTCTCTAACACATTTAGAATTCCCACCATGACAAAAGCCATGAAAACTTGTCAACTACCCAAACCACACACCTGTATTTAATTTAGGTAAATCATAAACTCATATAAGTGAGAACAGAACAAGTTTAGTATACTTGTCGTGTATATTTTTCTAAATGTATTCTCTGTATGTCTGGATCCTATAATATAGTTAAATGACAAATAGCATTTACAGGAAGATATGAGAGCTAGAACTTGCCACAGCATTCCCAAGAAAGATAAAAGCAGAAAGATTGCAGCGTTCATTTTATTACCATCTCATTTGGTCTGTTTAACCAGGAAAAAACACAGCAACAAACAAAAAACCAAAACAACAAAAACCCAACAAAAACACACCCCCAAAACACCATCTTAATGTAACTCATGCACTCCACTGAAACTTATTTTTATATAGAATTGATAGAATCCGTGAAGGGGAAGAAAGAATGGCAATAACTTGATAGGTTAATTATATAGTTTTATAACATTAGAAGACCCTTCCCATTCACAGCTCCAGGGATGACAGAACTAAGCCTCCTCTTACCATCATATCCAAAACTTGTCATTAATATGACAGGGTAAAAAAAGAACAAGAAATAGACACAGCAACATACTATACCAGAATCAAAACGTGCATCTCCTGACTTAATTTTGTCCTTACATAATGAACTAAAACTCTTTTAAAGTTTTATTCCAAAAACTTAAAGCCAAGCAAGCATTATCATTTGCCTTCCTATTTCTGAAGCACAAGGACCACTTCATCAGGACTGTTCAAGATGGTTATTTATAACCTTCTCTGTGGCAGTATTATCCCCACTTCGGATGACTTTGGAAAGTCATCCAAAAACCAAGACGGCTTTTGCAAGGGTATAAGATGACAGCTAAGTTTCCAGATGACACAAGCCAGTCAGATGTGTCAAATGAATAAATAAAATAATTCTTTTATTTTGGTTATAAGAAATGGTGCTGCTACGTCAAGCTCAGAAGCTGTGATCTGACCTGCCCTCAAGATCCTAATATTTTAAAAATTTGTCTAATGATGTTTGTTAGCAAATTACCTCTGCTCCTTTACCTATGATCTTGTGACAGCTGAGGTACTACTACTGATTTATATGCAAAGAAACATGTACCAAAAAACCAAAAGTCACCTATTGGTTAAGAACTACCTGAAAATTGATAGACTTGTAATAAAAATGCAATAAAAATACAAGACTTGGCACTGCAGGAAAAGTCTCACCTGTTAACGCAGTAGTATCGAGTCGGGGAAACGTAAGGTGTGCATTGAGTTTTTAACCGCTTTCTCTCCATCTCCTTCCAACTGTCTTCTGTACATTTTCTCTTTGCCTGTTTTTCTTCATGTTTTTTCTCAACGTATTCTGCATATGTCTGGATCCTATAGCTTTCAGCATACCTGCTGGTGTTTACAGCTATGGGAAAGAAGAGTGAAGTTACATATAGAACACTGTTACACGACAGCACGCACTCTCCTGAAATATCTTATTTTGAATAGCAAAAGGCAGTGAGCTATTTGTTCTATTCATATAAACAGCTTCTAGTTTCATTGGTAGTGATCACAAAAAATAATAATAAAAAAAAAGCTGTACTTTCCTAAATTCACATGGTATGTTTGAATTAGATATTCAAAACACTTCTCAGAGTCAGACTTCATGCAAAAAGGGTTAAATCTACTTAAGACTTTTCTTTCAAATTAGAAACCATCAATTCTTCAGTTGTGACCCTCTTCCAGATTGCTTGTTGGCAAGAAAGGATTTCCTGGATTTTTTCCCTTTTAGTCTCATTACTTAACCCAGCAGGTTTATTTTGCAACTCTGCCAGGAAAAGACGACATTTGCAAAGCCTTTGCCAAAACTCTGTTTGATTGCTGTGAAACATAAGCTTATTTGAGCTGCATTTTTGGTTGCACAAGATATCCATGGAAGCAGCACTTAACTAATATCCAGCTGTTCCATCCTTGTATCTCTCTAATGTTTGTTCTCCATTTAACTAAAAAAGACCGCAAGTTCAAGGTAGAAGGATTTCTGTCATTGCAAAATTAGAATAACTTCAAAAATAAAGAAAAATCTTTCACTGCCTTCACTCAGCAACATTCCTTAAAATCCCAGCATCTTCACAGCTCTCAGCCTTTAGTCCGCAAGCCAAGCTCTGGCCTGAAGCCATCACTATAACAGATGAATCAGCAAATTAAAATGACTGTCAACTGGTGTCCTCTGCTGTTTTCAGCCTAACTCACTGAAAGGAAATATTGTAAACCAACAAGTAAACCAGTTTAAATATAAAAAAAACCAGCTCAGACTGTTTTTCATATACTTGGGCTGTGCATTTTGAAATACCATAATTGTAGTGGAGACAAAGTCCTGATTTTATTATGTACTTCCAATCTTTTTGTAGAAATTTCAGATGCATATCCAACTTTCTGATTCTATTTGAAGTGTTGTCATCTTGAACACAGGTATTATGTATTAACTATAGCTCAAGAACGAGAAATAGCAAGCTCCAACATCACAATTCAGAAAAGGTGAGGAAGATGGGTGGATTTGTTGTTTTTTTCTTCTCTTTCTGAATAAATCATCTATTCTGCACATCGGCTATGCTACTGTGAAATGAATCACCTGGAGTATCAGTCACAGCATACAGATGCTGCTGCTTCTGCGAAGTCTTTCAAATGTACATAAAACTGGGCAACAGCTTTGTATATGTAATTTTAATCCCAAGAATAGATACCAGCAATTATGATTAATAGCCTCATGAGATTGTTGAGCTCACCAAAGAGATGTTATGCACACCTCCACACCTCCCTTCACACCCCTTGTATTTGTTTTGAACTGTGAAGTTACACGATCTGTTTGTAAGAATCAGGAGTATATTTATTGCCCATGAAGTTATGGTGCAGGCATCATGAATGAATTAATAATGCTCACTGGCGTTACTGCATGCCAGCCGACATTCCTCAGGGTAAAATTTGTTTAGTTAAACTCAAGCGTGTTTTTACTTGCTAAAATCAAGCACATAGTTACCATGGACCATCTGATAAATAGTGATTTGTTAAAACACAATAACCATTTCACATTATTTGTTTTGCTATAAACTAAGAGCCAAAGTTATGGCTCTTCCATTTAATCCCCTGACAAACTCAGTCTGTATTTAAGGGGAAAAAAATAAAAAGATCATCCTTATGCAGCCTAAAGATAATTTTAAAATAAACCTGTGTAAGAGTCAGTATTTTTGAACAAAGACAATTCTGATTTCCTGAAATAAGGTCTGGATTTTGTAGCAACCCATTCATATTACACATACACACACCAATATATACATATATTTAATATTAAAAATTATATGCTTAATATATTCATGCATTGAACAACTGAAATGAAGGCATATGGAGAATTCTACAGAGCCTCACAGATAAATCAATCTTGCATGGTCTTGAACTGAAGAGCAGTTCTCTGTAAAAGTTTGAAATACATTTTCTCTGATGCTTTTTTGATGAATGCTGCCCACATTGCCAAACAAAGCAAACACAGTTACATCGCTCTGCATTGCCAATAGCAGAAATTAATTGCTAGAATGCTTTGTGAATTCTAACAAACTAAAGAGAACTTAGGAGCTTTATTTACTTATTTAAATAATTAAGAGAAGACAAATCTTTCTGTGAGAAACCTGACCTAGTAACCAACATGACATGGCTGCATTTCATTACGCTACTTGCAGCCATAAAGTTAAGTTTCTGTCTGATAGCAGTATAATAGTAATTGCACATTATTTTAGAAAAAAACTCTCCTAGAGGATGGCATCTTCCCCAGTTATTAGGCAAGCTGTTAAACAGGCTGACATGTTGAGCGATCCAAGAGGAATGTGTATAAAGACATTCTTTCACCAAGTCATTTATGCAGAGCAGAATCCTGACAGATGGCCACTGACAGTCTTACGTGTGTTAATAAATAGACAAATATTTAAGTGAAATGTGTAGGTAAAAACCCAATAATAAAATAAATACACGGAACTATGCAGATTAAGGTTGCAATACCTAACACTCAAGTTTATGAAATACTAAAGTAAAAGTTCACCTGTGAAATCTTAAAGGGTCCTCTGTATAGATGTTGTGTTAGTCTTATCGTGTACTTTTTAAAAACACGGGAGTGCTGCCTCAGTCGGATCGACAGCATTCATTTAGTCAGTAGCTAGTGCAGTATTTTGTTTTATGCTCATTACTCATTGTATGGCTCCACAGCCTTACTCGCTGACTTCTAGGGCTATTCATGCTCCATTTAAAAAATCAGAAGTTTGCATGTGCACTTTTTTCATCACTGGCATTGTCCTGTGTTTCGAAGTAAAGCTCATGAGCTGAAGCAGCAGTGCTACGTGCCGATTTTATAACCGGAAATGAGAAGACTCAATATCCCAAATTAGAGGGTATCTTTTAAATTAACCTTAATGGAATTGTCTGCTACGCAGAACATTCAATCAGGGTCGTGTTCCTACACAGCAAATGTATTAACATATTCCCAGAGAACTCATAAATGAAAATTCTCCAAAAGAACCTGTAGGTGATCATGTAGCCAGGGACTTTATGCATAAACATAATCCACCTGTATTATGATAAATACTATTGAAATTGGCATTGCAATATTAAATTTCTTTTTTTATTTATTTTTTTTTAGCCTATAGGCAGTTTTCAGACCTTTAAGCACACCTGGACAATTTCGGCTGCAAGGCATCACACTGTTACACATACAACTAATTAGTGGGACCAGAAATTGTAAATGCACTCACACTAGCCTGTCTCACTAGAATTAGGAAAGTTACTGATAGCTGCTAGTGTTGACTCAATATAAAAAAGCATTGGGCACACGCTTTGTTGGCTTCTCTCAGAAAGAGATGCATGAACTGGAGAGAATTCTTACTAATTAGCCAACATTTCTGCTGATTTTGGCTCTTATCCAACCCTCTCCAATTTGTCTTTTTCCCAGTTCAGTCTTTTCTGGGTGTGTTTTTATCTCATATTGGTCTTGTAATCTATCATAAGCCTAAATATTCTTCAGTATTAAGCTATTAAACAAAATTAACCTCTTCTCTCTGTCAAGGTCATACTCCTATCTCCTTTTTTCAATTGTTTGTCTCTGCTACCATTAGGCACCAGTTTCCCCCAACTTCATAAAGCCACATCCCATTATCCATTTCTGATTCTTTATCCCAGGTGTGTTTTTTTTTAAGCAGGGTAGTCCTTGTCAAATGCATTTTTCTTTAGTGTCAAACCAGTTTATTTTCAGACCTGATCCAATCACAGCCTCTTTGCTCCATCTGAACATGACAACAAATTAGTTCCCGATCTCACCCCCATTCACTAGTTCCTTGGCCATCCCTTGCCTAAAGCAAGGAAGCAGAGAGCTGGCAATGGGGCTGGAACCACGCACTGGTCTATGTAGTACTACAAAAAAACCTTGCTGAAATGAAACCTCGGTCCACCTCCAAAAGGACCAGCACGCCCCAAACAAGCAAACAAAAACATATTAAAAAAACCTACTGCGTTACCTTTTTTTCTTTTTCCCTTTCTTAAAATAGGCTGGTTTGAAAGCCAAAATAAAGAATGCTATGAAGAACAAGGACAACACCAGGACAGCTTTCCCTCCCCCACCAGACTGAATGATTGTTTTTTTACAAACTATGAGCAATCTTTAGGATTAGGAAGAAAGCAGGCTATACTGACTCCTACCAATAAATTACTGTATTTTGTTTTCTTTCTTAATGTTTCTTCACTTGGAGTAAGTAAGTCTGTGCAGGACCCCATAGTTAACTATGAACAGCACTCATTTAAATAGAGAAACATAGCGCAGATTCAATCTCACAATCTTGGTGCTCTCTTCTCTCCCAGGACATAAAGAGAATGAAGTTCTAAACTAGCTGGCTGCTTCATTGCATTATTCAGTGATTTTCAAAATTTCACAGGCATGTGGAAGAATCTAGAAGACTATAAAACAACTATGTTTCTTTAGCAGGAAAGAAGTGATCTTGGGAATAGCCGCCCTATGTAGTATGTTACTCTTAACTCTGACAAAAGAATAATTTCAAAAACAAGTAACTGTAGTAGATTAGACCACTTTCTCAAGTCAGGTTATAAAAAAGTTAACTGAACTGTGATACTCCTGACAGTTAGCAGGTCAGAAGGATTCAAATTCATTTGTATTTCAACAGAAAGACCTGAATGTTTCCTTAAATCCTTTTAAAGTGTTGGGTTTTGTTTGTGGGTTGGGGGGGGGAACTGTGTTGTTTTTAGTGGAGTTTTGGATGTTTTAATTTCTTTAATCTGGAATGCTCACATCAACTCATCACCAATCAGCTGAAGAGCACAGTGGAGTTTTAGGAGAGTAAACCCTTCTAACACTGTTATTCTCAAAACTGATCTAAGGCCTCATTAATTTACCATGGTAAGACACCTACATGTGACAGACAGGACTCTCTAAAGTCCTGGTCATCAACCCACACTATCAAGGCAGCAACTTTGCTGAGTTCGTTGTATTCACCATACCCTTTGCTAAAGCTTTTATTGAGATAAAACCTTCTCCTGAAAATAGTTTTCTCCACTTTCAACAGAAGTATCCTATGCTGGTCTCCTTCTAATAGAGTAAAACAAATATTTCAATTGTGACTGAGGAAAGTCAAAAGTAACTGCTAATTCAGCTACGAAAGTCTGACTGCCTGCTTTCCATTTTCCATAATAACTGTGTTGCTGCATAAGAACCTTTTTGCACATGCCAAGGTAACTACAGCAGACTTGCCCCGCATTGCTGAATGAAGTGACACTTCATCAGCCTGCTTCTCAAGATCCTTGTCCTCAAGGAAGGTTAAAGAGAAGAAAAACCCTCACTGCAAACAGTTTAGGGGAAGTGGGAGGGAGGTGGAAGTAGAAAATTAAACAAAACAAGGTATCAAGGTCTCATGAAAGATCCTGTATGATCATCCTATGCTGAAGCATCTTGAAGGGAAAGACTTCAAGTCAGTATGACTCCAGCTTCTATGGTCTAAATTAAGGAAGTTTCTTGCCCATAGTATGTATCTGACATTAATTTCACATTATCTTATCAGTGAGAACAGTCATGTGAAATATAATTTTCCAAAGAATGTGGGTAATACAGTACCTACTACCTGCCATTTCCCCAAATTCAGTGAGAAGAGACTGATAGGAACACAATCTCAAAATACATGTGTATATTTTTAAATTGTAGCGGTAAGCATTTGTGCTAAGTACAAGATTCTGCAGTAAACCTGCTAACACACTAATAAAGCATAAAGTCCAGCCCTGCTTCAGAAACTCAAAAACAAGTTCAAAAAGATTAATGACTTAAACAAGAATCATTGAAAGGCCATCACAATTTCAGCTGCTGCACCTGCTTTAGTCCATTGCTCCCCTGCTGTCTAAATACATTGGTCTACTCAGTGCCTAGAGGAAGGAGATATCTTGCACACAGTAAATTCTATATGAGCTCATGTATCAGGGCACTAACACATGGAACAACTTAACATTATTTCAATGCTTGCCATTTATGACATGCAGTTGCTTTTCACTTGTATTTAAAATTTCAGGTTAAGTGTATTTATTATATTTTAAAACACTGAGAAAAAAAAATGCTCAGGAAGATTCTGAAGTTGAAATCACTTTTCAGTCCAGTGGTAGAAGTTGCTTATAATCAGTACATAGATGTTACTAAACTGCACCTAACCCTTAGGTACAGAGAATTAAGAGCAAGCGTTAGCTGCTGAGGGAAAATAGACCAGGTATATTTTTGAAGTACCATTGATACACTTGTCCATTATTTTCATTAACATATACTATGTCAAATGTCTCTGAACAGAAACCCAATTTTACTTTCAAGCACATTAAAAATCTAACACAGGATTTTCCCTCATTTTAGAAAATTAACCCACACTCCAGAAACAGCAATGCAAAGATCTAAAGAAACCTCCCTTTAAGAGCACATCTATGTTCTTCTTAGACCAGTGACCTAGACAGTCACAGAAAGTTGGCTGGCAACAAATCCCAAAGAAACCATGAATAACAAGAGCTTAACATTGATAGAAAGCATTAACTGAGGACTCACAAACTAGTTAACTGCCTAGAATGGCTGAGAGACTGAAATGGTTGAAACACTGAAATGGTTGAAACATGAAACACTGAAATATTTCAGGTTATCAATTTATTAATTAAAATACTGGGTTTACTTTAAATTTAAGACAAGCTGAAGTCTCGCCTGTCTTCCCCACCATTTCCAGACTATTTGTATGAAGTCTAGACCCCTGTAAGTCAAGAAGCATTGAAATAGTACTTATTTCATACTAAGCTTTCCAGATGAAAAGCCAACTTTATAAATATACGATGCTGAACAGCATCCAAAAGCAAGCTTATCTAGCAAGCTGAACGCTCTGAGAGCCAGAAGTTGTACACCAAAAGTTCATTCTGATGTTTCTTGTATTTATCAACGGTAAGAGTGCACACTGCTTTATCTTTTGTCACATACTTAAAAAGCACGTGCTCCATGTTTGACAGAAATCTTGAGACCACATGAAGTACAATTTGGCAACAGTAAGTTCTGTCTCCCAGACGTCTGACTAAAGGAATATCAACCATTTAACAAATTCTTATTCATTACCTGCCTCGAACAGCAAACTTCAACAGAAAACAGACTGTGTTTATTGTCCATGATTGTTTTCAGGTGCTTGTAACTTGGAAATCAGTTCACAGCAGAGCATATTGCAAAAAGTCATAAATTAGAGCCATCTAAACCACCACTTTCACAAACTAGTTATTGGCTTTAATACGATGACATAGCAGTTCAACAGTGGTACCTGACACAGAGAACACAGCCCACTAGAACTCAACAACGATCTTCCCCCACTAATTACGCAGGCCCAACTTGCACAGACAGACGCAGCAGGCACCTCACTCAGTGGTGATTATGAAATGGTTAACTAACTTTTTGTCTTGATCCAGCTTCCACTTGAAGCTGAAGTTTATGTTCTAATTGTAATGATTTTATACAAGAACAAGCCTTTTCTACTCATACTAAATTAGAGAGTTTGCCAATATGCGAGTCGCATGAATAACCAAATAAAATGAAGATTCTTGGACATTATTACAAGCAGCAAAATGAGAAGGTTAAGGGATTTGCTTCTTATTTCCCGAGGTTTCTGTTTCATGTGTTTTAAGCATGCTATATTCAGCTTGAAACATAGGAGCAGCTCCAAAACTGCCTATAAAAATACTGCCCTTTCCCCTACTTACTTTTTTTCAGAGGGAAATAAGAAGAGGAGGGAACAATCTTTTTATACTATGCATAGATTCATAGGTCCTTCAGGGTAACACACTAACAATTAAAAAATTGGAATATGCATTCTTCCTGGCCACATACAC
Organism: Tringa solitaria; assembly: GCA_026413425.1. NCBI lineage: Eukaryota > Metazoa > Chordata > Aves > Charadriiformes > Scolopacidae > Tringa > Tringa solitaria. The sequence goes on from JAOXJM010000071.1 coordinate 11,578,424, forward strand.
ACTACTGATTACCATGTGAAATTTGAAGAGCTACTCATTAGTTTAATTCAGCCAATCAGATTTGTACTTTTTAAACACAAAAGCATATGGCTCAATGTTTTATGAATCAATTTTTGATTAGGTCTTAATGGTTACCATCCGTGATATAAAATAACTCAGGAACACTGTTTTAAAGAGCACTGGGGGTTGAACAGATACATTTTATTACCTACATATTCAAATGGATTTCTATGCATGTTAACATGAGAAATCCAATATATTCCCAGGGTGTAGATGAACAATGTTTTAGCCCATTTAAAATACCTGAGCCAGGATAGTTAGAACCAACAGGAACAGCATAGAACAGCTTACACAAAGTGTCACGTTTTAAGAGATATGTCATTTGTTTGATGTAAAGGTTAAGCATGAAAATTAATAATAATTATTTATCTGAAATGTGAAAGACGACTTGAAGAAAAATAAATTCTCTCCTCTGACCTCCCCTGTCCACTTTTTTTTTTAGCAGGTAAAAATTAATCTTGAAAAGCCAAACTTTTCCAAGTTTTCAAAGCAGCATGAGAAAAAAGTCCTGTATTTAGGACACAAGACCATCACAATTTCAATGCAACCCTTAGATACAGTAACTAGTAATATGAACAAATTCTGTTTTAACACCTACAAGGCTGAATAAAATAAAAGGGCACGAGAGAAAAGCTTTTAAGAAATGAGCCAGATTCATCAACTGGTTATCCTGAGTATGTACATCAAGGCGTGATTGCAGATCAGTCTTTAAATAATCTGCAGTTCAATTCTGTAACTTTACATTAGCTCAGCCAAATATTCAGTATTTGAATCACTGCTGTAACTGAAAAATAAAGACATCCCCAAGATCTGAACTGCCTTTAAAAAATTTGGTAGACTTAGAATTAGTTAACATTCAGATTATTACAAAACTGATCCTATTTTCATAGGTTTTCCACACACAGTTCCCTTATCAAGAGGATCCAAAACAAGTCTGGGTATTTTTACAGTGCTTGGACTCATATATGATGCAAATCTGACCACCTCATCAATACAGGGAAACTTCCATACATGCTTCATGTTCTCAATCTATTTATTTTCCATAAATGTTTTTGTTGCACATGGGTGCTTTGTTAAGTACACGTATTAATACCAGCTCAAAGCCAGAAACGTCTTTAAAAGGTAAGCATAAACATATGTCTGCAGCAACATCTTGCATTGTATAGTGTTTGACAGTTCTCCAAGGCTTTTTATATAGTCCAGAAGATGCAGACATATTTATATAAACAGGTTAAAACCCAGGCCACATAATCAGTTTTTCCTAGGTTCTTCACTTAAACACAGCTCACTAAATCACAAGTACAAATAGTGACTTTTATTGCCAAAGCAGTTTATTAAAGAATTTAAGATCAGGAAATAGAACAACAGAATTGATTTTATGAAGTATTTATTACAGGAAAAAAACCCAAGAGGTTTAAGTGATTTTACAGTAAAAATCGTACAGCTTTTTGGTAATTGAGGTTGCTATAGTTTATCAGCTTGGTTGGCTGACTGCTTTCAGTATATGCGATTTTACTAACCTGGTTTCATAAAAGTCTATCAAAGACTATAATCACCTGAGCTTTCAAACAAATAACTTGTTTCCTAGTATGCTGGCCACAGAACAAGCCTCTCTGTTTGTCAAAGCATAAAAAAACCACACACGCACAGAGCAGTGCCAGAAAAATTCAGTTTAAATATTCTGCAGACATTCAGTTCTTTCCACAATATGTAGTTGCTGTAACAAAAAACCCAAAAATTTAAAAAGAAAAAAATAGTGGTGGTGAATGTTTATGCCAACCATTCAGACAACAGGCAAGTAACTGAGGTGATAGTAGCAGGGAAGTTACTTTAGCTGCATCTAGGAAGGCTTTCAGCTTATGAAATGACATAAACCACATGGTTTTTATTGAAACCAAATAGTCTTGCAAGTACCACTCAGAGAAACAAGCAATCAGCTTGAAAAAAAGGAGGAGAAAAAGGCACAGATATATAAACTTACAATGACCTATAAATATTTTGTGCATCAGGGCATCTGAACTAAAAGGCAGAAAACAAAACTTTGTTCCATTTCACCACAAAGACAAATCCTCTTGGAAACATAAAAAGGTGGAACAATTCCAACCCTTTATTCAATTTTTTTCTCAGCCTGTGCCCCATAGATGGAGACCGAACTCTGGATAAGATTAATCAGGTCTGAAATAAAAAGCTTTAACATTTCAAGTAAGTTGCTACTTCACAAACATACAATTTGTGATTGTACAGCTCAGAGTACATTTTTACTTAAGATAATTTAGACTAAGGCTTATTCCTTCCAATTTTGTAATGTACTTGGTGCTACATGAATAGTGTTTCCCTCAAAGCTTGGATGGTGTGCTGGTATCACCACTAACTGTAATACACACAGTTTACAAATCATGAATGCTTCAGAGGTAAGAAACTAAGATGACACATGCAAGAAGTGCCAGCAACGCTTTCCTGGGTTACAGAGCTAGCTAAAATAGGGCCACATATATTTTGACACAATTTTCTACCTGAAACTTCTCACTAGAAGTTATATGGTCCTTTAGATGTAGAAACAAAGACTCTTACTGCTATAGAGCACTAGCTGCAAGGAGGCTGCTGGTAAGCACTCAAAATCCTCTGCAGAGATATGTATGTATGATGAAGTATGATAAACACTCACAGGATGTTAATAAGGAATTGAGATGCACTGATTATGCATCCAGAACCTGAAAACTTCTTCATTTGAGCTTCGTACGATGATGGTGAACTCAGTGGGGTTTTCTAATTTTTCCTTTTTCTAATTTTTCTAATTTTTCCTTTTTAGAACTTAATTGTGGGAATTCTGGCAGGACAGCCCTTAAGGACAACAAAATCCCAGCCACTTAATCAAAAGTTCTATGTATACTGCTGTTTTTACTGGCTCCACAGCATTTGAGTAAATAGGGATGACACTACCCTAATGTATTCCAAATAATCATGTATATTAGTCCACCTTCAGTCTTTGTTCTCAGCAATAAGTTTCTGGGCCATTCCTCAAATATATGCCCAAAAGAACTACAGAAAACACTAAGAGCTTGTGGATCCAACTACAATCTTAAGAAAAAAAACAAAAAAACACCCAAACAAACAAAAAAACGAAAAAACTTGCACCCCAAAAAGACTGATTTTCCTCATAACTGGAAGCAATAGTTTCAATAAATTCAGAGATGCTGGTTTCTTCCTTTTTTTTTTTTTTTTTTTTACTTAATTCTTGATTAAGTCTTGATGACTTCTCAAGAGTGTTACTAATTCCATACTTTTCTAATGATACCCAGATAATGTTTTGCTCTATGCCTTCAGTCACCCGCTTACACTGGAAAGGGTTTTTTATTGAGTACCTTGCACAACTATAAATAGTAAAATATTGTTATCTATCCTGATTATGTGAATTAGGAATGTAGGCTCACTAGGAGTGTTTATGTAGTCATGCACAATTTTTTTTCTTTAGAACTGATCCCTCTCCTAAAATCCAAACCAAGAAGCAATATTTAAAAAAAAAAAAAACAAACCCAAGACCAATCAACTTTCAAGAACTAAATAAAATGTGCACTTCCATGAACTTTTTTCAAAGCTACCTCAGAAGTTCAAGTGAAAACTAAGAAATTAAGGTTTGGAGAGACTGCATACTATTAATACAGAAACTGTAGATACATAAGCAGCCCAGACTGTTAGGAGACTATTTTTTGCCTGTGTTCTACAATACACCAAAAGGCTTTCCATTACACTTGATACTTGCAAATGTAATACCAAACCCAACATGTGTATCAGTCCAAAGGATATTTGAGGGCAAAGGCCATAAAAGTCTTTGATAGTTTTGTTTTGTGCAAAGTAACAGTAAATATCCTCAATAAACAAATACCGCATCAAGTGAAGAAACTGCATTACTCTATCTACAGGTTCAGGTACTTAGAGGCTCGCAGAATGAAACATGAAAGTCTCTCAATCTAGTCCAGTTTGGGTTTGTTGTCTTTGCTGCAACACATGTGCTGGTACTATAAAAGTTTAGTTCCGCCGATAGCATCTGCACCAAATCATTAGTTTTGCCATTAGAATCACAGCCCCTGTTGGCTCAGAGCATTTTGCAGGAGCCAGCTGAATTCAAGTCTTAATACTGAAGTAAATTCAGAAACACTTACCTATTTGTACTTGTTCTGGCTGGCTCAATGATACAAACGCTGATGTATCATCAATCCACGAAACCTGAATGTTACCTAGGAAAGGCAAAAGGAATTATTATGACTATTTTTATCTTAGCCTTAGTCGCTGATTTTATCTGATGTGTCTTGACATAAAAGGAGATTGTCAGCTGAGAGTAACTTCACCTGAGAGAGCTCTTGTCCACTGTAAAGGTGCATAGTGCATACACAGCTGTACATGAGCCTGCAACTGTTCAAAAGCAGGGACTGTTAGGGCTGCATGTGCATCCTATATACCCTCACACACACTGGAGTAAGGACCAAAAGGAGAAAGAAACACATCTAATACCTTTTTCACTCCCAGAGTAGTATTCTGCTTCTTCATAGCTTTTTTTTTTTTTAAAACAAACATATCGTAATAATTCAAGTAATTTGGGGTTTGTTTTTTTTTTAGTCTTCCCTTCATGTGTTCTATATAATTCAATAACAAAAATTGAAACCATTTTTTTCTGGGAAATTTCAGCCCTTTACCAGAATAAAGAACAGCTCTTTGGTTTTTCAAACCTATCCACTCCTTCAGAACTACAGTCTCTCCTGAAAGCACAGCACGGACAAGCTCCAGTTGCCACCCACTGTTCCTTTACTGGTACAGACACCCAAGATAAGAAATCCCAGTAGAGCAGGGCAGGAGGACACGGAAGATTGTTCACACAAGTGGAGAATTCCAGTATTATATCTTCAAACTCTGGTTTGTTTGGATCAAACTATACACCTTTTCCTGAATGCAAAATGAAAGTTTGAGTAAATATGAGGACAAATGCATGAAATCAGGGACCTCATTTGGAAGCTGTGACTATGGAACAGTGACTGGAAATAAGTTCCTCCATTCATCAAGCAGTTATTCCATTTTCTATGTGAATGGCTTGAAGTGTCACATTTGCACTAAAAGAGTTCATAATCAAGCAAAAGGAGAGGAAAAGATTCCCATTCCAGACAGAAGGTCTTATTAGAGTCTGAAATCCATTTAACATCTCCTGTCCTCATCTAAGTGGTCTACTGTTTGCACCATTCACGTACTGAAAACTGCTGCAATTTTTATTCAGGCAGACTAGGAAATCAGGTTATATATAATGTTACACCACCATTTAACCTTCAGACGTTACAAGGTTAAAAACAATGAAGCAAAATGGATTAAAATGCATTTTATTTTCAGATGTTGAATCTATTTAAATCTAATTTAGCCAACAGGTTACAAGGTTATAGAAGTCTCTTCTGAAATCCATCCAGACAATAAACAGATTTTTTAATCATAAAAAATAAAAGCCTAGTTAGATTTAGTTTGCATGCTATACCTTTGAGCAGCCCGCTATTTTGGATGTTAAGTTATAATAATTTTGATCACTGCCAAAATCATAATTAATTCAGCATGGTTTCTGACATTTCCCTATACGAAAGGGCTAAGGATGCTATTAAGAAGAGCCTAAACTGAGAATTTAAACATTTGAATTTCTTTAAATGCTTTGTAGGGCAAATAAATTCAATTTCTAATAATTCAGTCTGTGAAGAACATAGATCTTCGCTGCTTATGGGCAAGGGTCTTTACTGTAGGGAGAACACGCTCTTAGCGGGACACTTAACATTACACAGCACAGGAAAAGCCCAAGCTGATTTATGATCACAACTCAAAATTGTAGTGCATTTGGTAGGACCTTGACACCAAGCTTCCTTTTAAAATTAGATATTACTCACAATTTAAAACTGTGCCAAGTGCATTAACAAGTTATTGGTCTGAATTTATTTGAGTATCCAGTCCTCCCTTTTTGCATCACTAATTAGAAAATTTTCTAAACAATCATTTGAGATACCTGAGACCATACTCTTCTGTAATTCTTCAACATGGAATTGCTGTCTGGATTCTGTCCCTTTCCTATACATATAGTTAATTAATTCCACATATACCGTGAATAGACCAAAAGAAAGATTAGAATGAAAAATTCTGATGAACATCTTGCAATTGCGCCTTTAGTGTAAAATATTGAAGAGGATCAGTGATGGACTAAAATCTCCTGAAGGAGCTCAGTTATTAGTCAAATGGACTTCAGTGCCCATGTTTTCACTAAGTACCAATTAAAACTAACTAAATAAAGATCCAACCTATTGATGGCACATCATTTCAGTATCAGATAATTATTCATTACTGCAGAAAGGCTGCTGCACTCTAAATGATTTTGGTATTTTAGATAATTAAGGGTTTCAATACCTGCCAACATATGCTGCCTTTATACTCAGATTTATACATTTTAAATATATAATTTAAGTATAAGTCAAATATTAAATAGTGGACACAGCTGCAATCTGAAGAGAACTGCAACAAATGCTCTTATGCAATTCTCCATGCTTAAATTATATTCTTTTCAGACTGTCACATTTAATTATTATTAAGAAGTAAGAATTTAAGAGAGAGAATATTAATAAATTAGATCATTCAGCAATATTGCTAAGCACTCAGTAAATTTTGTGCATTTCAAAAGTACGGTGAAAAGGCAATAAAGATCTGAAAAGCAAATGCATCCGCATTTGAAGTACAACATTTAGCAATCAACATAGCCGCATACCAACATACTGCAAAGCTAATCCAAATAAGCCATACACAGCAATGTAATACAACACCAGCTCTAGAGAAATAAAAAAGAAGATTTCTCTCTCTACACTTCAATATTTTGAAGAACACCATTGTTAGCCTGTACGATCCCTTGTCTACTTGCTACTACAAGCACTGCCAAACAATGTCCCTTCCTAAAAAAGGGTAATGTCAAGTAAAGAATTATCAAGTGAAATAAGGCATCTTCACCAAAAACAGAAGACGAAAATCTGATCTGTTGCTTCTGAGATGAAGGCACAAAGCAATAAGCTTTTTTCTGTAAATAAATTTTAAATTTTTCTCTTTATAAACTCAGACATGCAAACAACATTAAAATCCACATAATAAAATTATACTGATGGATTAAGTCAGTGAAACAGATTTTCCTTCAGGTTTTATACCACAATGACCAAAGGGAAATCTAATAATATATGAAGAAGTTTTAAAACCAAAGTAATTTTTTACATAATCTTAACTGCAGTTCAGGAACTGCCATCAAGTGCTATGGATGACAAGAATATATATGGGATAAAGAATGATTTTACACTCACTTACCAAAAGCTGTGAAAGGCTCAAACTAAAGATGCAAGTGCACCTCTCTAGCTTGTGAGTCCCTAAATTATAGATTGCTAGACAGTAGGAAAGTTGTTTCACTTTGGCTCATATATTTCCTAAACAACTATTAGTGCCAATTAAACCCTTAGGATAGCTATTAGGACTATATGGACCTTCATTTAACCAAAAAAGTTTATTAATATATTCTACTTTATTACAATTTAAAAAAAAAAGGACCACATTGATACCATAATAGAATTGCTAACAGTTTCTGGACACTGACTGCATCAGACAACTGAAATAGTTGAAGCTTTTAGTCTACAAATAAAGGTTGAAGCATGTATTAAATGCAAACAACACTTTCCTGGTGAATAATTGAGAAGAGTTAACAGAGCTTCCACCTTTCTGGCAGGAAGACAAGGTACAAAGAAAGCAAGAACAGTTGAAGGAAACATTGGCCAGAAACGCAGAGAGAAAAATAGGATTAAAATTTAAAACCCCTCCAAAACCAACAAAAACAGAAATAACAAAAACCAAACAAAAAAAAACCCCACACCACAGGAAAAGAAACACCACACCCAAAACCCCTCCACAAACCAAAAAAAACAAGACTCAAAGCTCACGTCTATATGAAAATGAGCTCATGAGAATATTTACTATCATGTGCTAGAAGTTTTCCTTAAACCAGATTGTTGATCTTTGAAAGGGACATTTTTCAAGCTTGCCTTTTTTTTTTTTTAAATTAAACTGAGTTTGCAGTATAGCAGTGAACAGGAACAGATGTCATAGTGTATGGAACTTGTAAATGAGTCTCAAAAATGTATTTAAGAGTCACTTAAAACTCACCTATGTAGTACCTAGGACTACTAGAACAAGATTTAAACACACAAAGGACTGGTTACATTTTAAAGGTAATTTATACATCTTCAAGATCATTATGACTGCATGAACTACATCAGCATTCACCTCCCTGTTAATGACAACTCTCACAATGCATAGGTTTGATTCCACTCTCTTGGAAAAACTTTAAGTAGTTTTTATAATACTTTATAGTATGTGTTTTAATTAAAGCCCAAAGACATTCATTTAAGTAGAAGTGAAGGCTATGCACAAAAGCTGTATTCCAGCAAATACTATTTTAATACCTTCATATTTCACATCAGTACAACCAAATAAACTACACAAATTTAAGAATTTAAAGTGTTTTAAAAGGCTGCACAGTGTCATACAGTGAAACTACATGCACCCATGGGACTATGAAAACATCTTGCATGAACAGGTGTCCGGTTGGTATGCATGCAGTGCTGAAAGGCTTGAGAATCACCAAGACTCCTTCTAGAGTAGCAAACGTAAAACAGTTCCAAGTCTGACACTGCAGCCCCTTCAGCTGTTTCACCACTTTCATTCCAAGCTCCGTGGAAGATTACAACTCTGCTTCAATACATACTAGGCTAAAACAAATTCAAAATATTTTTCTATGAAGCCAGATTAATGTTGCTATTCAATTTAACAACTGATTTTTAATCCAGGTAAAAGCTTAATTTAAAAACACTTTTGTTTAACTGGTGTAATAAAATCAGGATAATCCATGTCTGTTACCGCCATATTTTGGGGGCTTTTGTAAATCATTTAAACTCACACTGCACCACTCTGATTCTGCCCAGATACAGCTGACAAAGCACAGGTACTCTAGAATTTTGGAAGGAATAATCTGCAGTTTGTTTTGAGATACCAGAGCAACAAGACCTAAAACAAAATATAGATGAAATACTACCCAAATACCAGGAGTTTGTAAATACAGGTATGAGAACATTCAGCTCTGAAATCTAGAGAAGTGAGAAATGGGAATTTCAAAACTGAATAGTATTTTGAGATGTGTGTGACCCCTGGTGGTAGCGATCTGTGCTTGCGTTTCACACTGACATCAAAGGGGAGTTGATAAAAGAACTATATGGCTGAGTCTTTAAAAGCCTAATGAAACAGTGCCAAAACCGCATTATTTCTTTTCCCTGTAATATCAACTCTAGAAGAATCTCAGTAACTTTCTCCATTCTTAAATTCTAGATTTTCCAATCGGGAATATTAAATCCTATCCAGAATTATACTGGCACCAAGGTGCAGTACAGGTCAAAAAGTCAGAAGGAACTGAGTGAATTTTATATAGGTTCAGAGACCGCCTGCACAGACCAAATCACAATTCCAGGTGAAGAGGAGAACAGTATCATTCTGTAAACTAGCGTGGTGGCCCACAACAAGCAGACGAGTGACAAGACTGAGTACACCAAGGGACTCCCATCCTTTTACCGGTGATAAAACATCCTTAATGGATATCACAGCAATTACTTCAATGGAGGCTGGGTTCAAGTTTGCCCTGAATTTGTTTGCCACACTACAAAATCTAACTTACATTAAATGTGGTACGTAACAAGTGATAGGACAAGAGGAAATGGCCACAAATTGTGCCAGGGGAGGTTTAGATTCGATACGAGGGCAAACTTCTTCACTGGAAAGGTTATCAAGCTTTGAAACACGCTGTCAAGGGAAGTTGTTGAGTCACCATCCTTAGAAGTATTTAAAAGAAGTGCAGGTGTGGCGCTGAGGGACATGGTTTAGTGCTGGACTTGAGAAAGTGATCCCCCCAATAAACACTTTGGTAAATAGCCCTTTTTTTTAAAGCAATTTCCCATTAAAATCCTTATTACAGAATTTGAGCAAGACAAGATGCATAAATGTTTATTATACATAAAATTTAATAAGCTACTTTCAATAATGTAAGTATTGCAAGAAAATATTTAGGGGAATTAATGCAAAAGAGTATTTTAATAAGAGCAGTAATTTTTGTTTTACATTAAATGTTCTAAAAAACAGAAAGAAACTACCTCTTTGGAAAAAAAAACAAACAAAAACCCAAAACAAACAAACAAACAAAAAAATCAACAAAACCAAAAAGCCCCAATCCCACAGACAAAAACCCAGAAAAGTAATTAAAAATTATTTGCAAGCCCAAAAGATATCTTTTTGAAGCATTACCTTACCTAGCAATAAGAAACAAGAAGCCAATCTGCAATAAAAATCTTGGAAACAACATCCAACACAGGACTGTAAGAACAGTCATTCTTTTTCTGATTTAGGGATGCAAAGCATAACCACTGTTTTCTGCTGCAAGACTGAGGTATCAGGAGATCACTGTCAATTAATTAGGATCTCCACTAAGTCTAATATTTAGCAGAGGAACAACAGGACTACCAGTCCCCAGTTATTAGATAGCTTTTTTGTTGTTTCTTTTGACTTGGATGATGTTCACAATCTTGGAATCAAATTGGCTATTTTCAAGCTTGCTTGCTTGCCTAGACTCACTTAAGTTAGCGTCTGGCTTTAAGCAGACTGTGGGATGAACCTTATTCCCAAAATCCTGATCTGCTTTTCACATCAATACCAATTCCCTTTACCCGCCTACATAAACTCTAACCTCCTCCCAGGAGAGGCTGTAAATAAAAGGCTCATAGGGCCGTGATATTCAACAAGCACCACACAAGATGATTTCTAAAGAACAGTTCATTAAGGCAGACATTTTCAACACATCATTTCAGAGTCCACAGGACACCATTCAAAAATTACAAAAGGCAATTCATCATTACCTACACTGGGAATAAGTCTGCATCTACAAATTAGAAATAACAGGAAACCAGAGGTACTTGCTGACGACAAAGAGGAAAAAAATATATAGGGAAGGATAGACTATATCACTCACCAAAGGCACTGAAAAGCTGGTAAAGGTCACTAGTCTTCCACTCTTTGGGAAAAGTAACGTGAAGAACATGATCTCGTTTTGGCTGCACTGCAAAACAAACAAGCATTTGTTAAAATAAGAGTCACTACTGGTATCTTTATAATATCCTAAAAAAAGTTATCCAACATGGTCATGTAGCTATTTATTTTCTTCCCCCCACTTTTTTTAAAAAATAAGAAAAGAGACCAAGATGTATGAAACTACACCAGGCACCATTAAAAATGTGCCTGCAATTATGCATAAAATAGACATACTAAATCCTACTAGCTCAGCTGTATAAAAAAAATCAAAACAGCATTACATGCAGTGGGAAACAACCACAAATCCAGTCTTTCAAATCCTTTGCACCAAGTTCAAGGACAGAAGAAAAAAAACAACAGCTTCTTGATCCTCCAGCTCTAGCTTTAAAAAATTCTTAGCAATAATTCAATGTTGCCATTTTTCTGTCAATAAAACCTTACTGTGAAACAACGTTCAATTCAGTTTTCATATAACATTAGGTACAAGTTAGAAGAGACAGATTTTTTTTTTTAAAAAAAAACTACACCAAGAAAAAAATAACATATAAAGGCCAACTCTTTTGCACTAAAGAAGTGCAAAAGAAGTGTTTGCTGTACACTGGAAGTTATTTGGAGCTTTGTGAATGTCACAGAGAGAATCCAAGTCAAACTGCTGGCCGAGGTAAGAGTACAGCAGAATTACCACTAAATGTCTGCCTTACTTTTACACGCTTCCCCCTACACACTTAGTTTTGATCATCACCAGAGGCAGGCTACCGAACTAGACAGACCTTTGACTTTACTCTGCCAGTAAAGATCATCTGTACATAAGAAATCACCACAAAGTACATGCGACCGAAGTTCTTTTTGCCAGACACCTGAGCTTAGAACCTGTGAATTCCTGTAGTATTTTACAAAGCAGCAAGTGGAATACTATATTACAAGGTGCAAAAATATTAAAATATTTTTCCATTTTCATATGAAACTATTTACAAGTCATTAATTGAGCCTCTCCATAGGTACCTGCAGAGATTTATGGTTTTATGCATGACACGTTGTTAGATCTTCCCTTGTCATTTTACTTTTGATGTTAGACAGAAGCTGAAACATTACAGTGGACCATTCCACTTTATAATTTAGTGTTCCAGTTTGTTAGAGGTTACTCAAGGTTTAACTACACACAGCTTTATATAATCAGATTTTAACCTGACCACATTGAAACACTCACAGGAAGAGCTTCTCTCTTCTTTGTATATAGAAATCTAGGGACTGACTTTCATCTTAGTGAATCACCCACCTGAATTCTTTTACGATACAAACTAGTTTCTGATCTCCTTGGCTTGCAGCTTTAAAATAGGAGAATTTTTAAGGTGGATCTCATTTATGGAGCACTTGTGTCCAAAATCAGACCATCAACCGCTTGTTATTGCTATATCCAACTTTCATGTGTATTTGACACAGTTATACCAGGGCAAACCTGCTAGGGTTTTTTGCCACATTTGATTAAGATGCAACTTTGCACTGTTTACTGATGAAAGCCTCGTGGATTGTTAATATCATAAATACAGTTAAGCATTAGCAATTCCTGCTCTTTAGTTACGACTAGTAATTACAGTAAGTGGTAGTGCCCTCAGCCTGGTATGTACTTTATAGAAGAGAGCATGTACGTTTCTAGGGGTAACTATTCCACAAGTAATGTTTCATTTTTGCATGAACTTGAGAACTGTAGCTTTCAACAGCTACAGTTTTCTGAGTAGATAGAACAGATTTTTATGCTTTTTGGTTTTAAGCCTTTCCACCCTTGCCCAAGGGGTTAATGGAATTTCTATTCCCAAATAATTTTTTTAAAATCTTGTGTAAACTCAAGAGAACACAACAGTTACTTAGGGGCCTCTAAAATTCAAGTTTCTAACCAAAACATGTCATGAAAATAAGACAGAGATTTCCAAATGCATCTATCTTCTAAGGAAGCGATTGCAGCATGAACTCAACTATAGTATTAAAATACTAAAAAAAAAAAAAAAAAGTCTTCAAAGTGCCATTATGCACGAACCAACAGAACCAAGAGCAATACAGTTGTTATTCAGAATCTCATAACTGAAATACTGAATGCCTAATGAAGTAAGGGGAAAATAAGTTTCATAAGTTTTGTTTTGTAAGGAACTTGGTTTTTCAGTTGCGAAGAAATGAAAGACAGGAATACGACCCTGTGGCAAATTGTAACATAGCATCTAATCAGTTGGTCAGCAGAACCCATGAAGCTTAGAAAGGGGTAAATTTCTCATCTGTTTGATCATATCAACTGAAATAAAATTGATAATGGATACAGGTATGCAGGAATATAGCCTTGTCCAGCTGAAACAGTATCAACTGAGGATGTTACAGCTGCAGTCTCTATCCACTTGTGAGTTGCTGGTAAGTGCTTTACTCTGTTTCACTCAAAACAATCCAGGTTCGTGTGAGTTTATTAGAAACTCCCTGCTCACAAACTACAGGTTTACAGAAGCACCTGAGCATCAGATCGAATGGAGACACGAGTAGCTCACAAGTAGCTAAAGAAAGAAATCCCTTTGTAAGCACGGGGAAGTCTTGTTCCTTAAATCTGCTACTTCAAAAACCAAAAACCCCACAAAATTTTTAAGCACCAGAACTCCCTTTGTTTGGCACTATACAAGCTAAATACCAAAACCCCACAGGTTGTCTTAACAAGCCAGTGAAGAACAATTTATTGTGTATGTCCTACTGAACAGCTAGCCATTCCAAGGGTAAGTATTTGCAACCCAGAAGCAGACAATGTAACTGTAACTACTCCAGTTTCAGGTGTAATAAGCAACCTTTTTCTATGGCTCTGGGAGAAGAAACTACTCCTAATCCTCCAGTATCAGTTTATTCTTAAATTCACTTTGAATCCTCTGTTAAACCCCTATACTTTCTACCTACTCAGGTGAGAAATATTTGATTCATACTCTGCTTTGCAGTCATTTTGTGCAGCAACTTCATTCTTTTAAAAAGAGTTTTTAATACGGGAAGAAAAGAAGATGATTGAAGTCACATTCACATATTCAATACTATTTGATCTAGCATATGTTACCAAACTCCACTATTTCTGGAAAAATTGCACAAACTAGCCATAACACTGACAATGACAACAAAACTTACCAGTCACCTAGTCACCTGTACCTCACATTTTTTAAAATCTCCAAGTACATCTACAACAGAAGTGTGGCCTTATTCTTTGCTTGGCTTTATTTCTCTGCAAAAGTGCCCTTACAGACAACAAACCACCACATAGCTTCATCAAACTACAACAGAGTTTAAATCTCTGAATAGAAATTCAAGTTTCTAAAGCAGCCAGCCAAACATGCCACCCTAGATGTACTTCCCATTTGAAGCTTAGAAAATCTCCCTGGTTCAGATTCTTCTGTAACTTCTGCATCAGTGTATTCTACAGGAGTGGCTTTCAGATAAAAGAGACAGACTTTCAAAGGCAGACACTTTTTTGGCAACTCTCCTTGGCAAAGTATCAAAACAATCCTGTAAGTTGGCTAGCAAGTGGAAGTAGCATCTTTACAGCTTAGTAGCTTTGGCATTCTCTCAATGACCCGAAGTATTTATCCATTCTTCCCCTTGTATCAAACGGCTGGGGAAAGAAGTATGCAACATAATTAGATAACCATTCCAACAGATCTGCAGAGCCAGAGCTCAGTGATCTGATCACCTAACTGCATTTAAAAATTATATATATGCCCTTACAGCATATATTTTCCTCTCCAGCAGTTACTTCCATCTTTCTAGAACTGCATTCTCTTACTATTAAATTAGCATCTAATAAATGGTCATCCTCCAGCCCGAGCTTTCCGATGCACGGAGTAGAAAATGTCTTGACATCAGTATTGCTGCCAGATGGGTATCATTTTTAAGACATTCATGTATCTGACTTCGCACTATAAAATTAAGCTTTCATCTAGTTGAGGACTAGATTGAACTCTAGGACTCCACATTTTTGTAAGACAAGACATCAGTGGTAACACTCATCTGAAGTTTCCTCCCTCATAGTGTAACATCGCAGAACAGTAAGGACCTTTTATTAGTAAAATCTGTTTTCATTTAAATGTATTAGCACTTAGGTTACAGCCTCAGGGCTGTAACCTAAAATAACTTGCAATGTAAAAACATTTCAAATAATATTTTTCCATTTATGTAATCATAATCTCAAGTGGCAAAAGAATTTTGCTGTTCACTAAGTTTGTATCCTGTGTTTACTGCTGGGATGAAGCAGGAGGGTGAGAGTGGTAAGACCTCACTTTACATGTAGTATGGTATGTAAGAATGGGGACCCAAAATAACCATAAAGCTGTTAATTTCAAATTCTGTTACATTTAGTTACAATAGTTCAATCTGTTCTAGTCAATCCCCTTTATAAGGCAGATTCCCTGGTTGAAGAACTTATGGTTTTACTGTTTCATTCAGAAAAAAAAAAGGGGGACGTTTAGATCATCCGATAAGTAGGTAATAACCTAAACACAGCTGATGTCCCGTGCTTTAGATATATAATAATTGATCTTTACACTTCTTACTCCAGAAAATTTCTCAGGATGGCAGTAAGTTTACAATGAAATGAGCTACTTACAGTCTGGTCCTTCCAAATTGAGATATGGTATGTCCATTACTCTCATAAGAAATAGCCTGAAGGAAAACAGAAAAGCACCATTAGCAAATTTCTGCCTAAGGACCTTTTAATGAGCTTTCCTTTTTATGGTTTTTTGGATGTTGCTTCTGAAGAAGCAGAATTAATCATCCCAACCATATCTTAAGCTATATTAAAACAAACAGACCCTCTAATTAAGTCCAATCCATTACCCAACAATCCAGATTCAAAAAGTTATTTGGCATCAAGCCAGTAATTTATTCAACAAAACAAGAACAAAGAAGCCCCAAATTGTTCCTGCTGAAAACAAAACAAGTGGGGAAATGAACATTTAGAAAGTAGCAGCTCTGCACAGTAAGAGCCAGTTACACAGTGGATAGTGCAAAAGCTGTCGTTCTAAATACACATATGCTTTCCCATTTTCTGGGCACTGCATCATGCTTTAGACAGAATGAATCTTAAAGCCCTAGAACTGCAAAAGCCATCATGACACTTTAGTGGAGATAAAATTTAAACTACTAAGGTTGTTCTGTATGACAACAGAAACCTTACTTTGTATTAAACTAGTTAGATTTGTGAAGTTGTAGCTATGACATTATTTTAAACTACTTTAATTCACAATTATTTAAAAGCTATACTGACCAAGCTAAAAAAAAAAAAAAGTTATTTCCTACACTGTTTAGAGGCTATAGCCAGATCACGTGGTCAGAGGTTTATTCCTTAATATACAATGTCCAATAAACTTTGAGGTATTTTGAGACAGCCACTTGGAAGACAATTGCTTCTGTGGCAAGTCAAGTAAACTAAGGAGACCAAGGCTGTGATTGTGCCACTTCACAGTAATGCATAAGTAGTCTCAAGTAGTCAACTCTGCACTGAGCTAGGGTGAAAGTTTTCACAGCTGTGATGAACTGTTGAGAGAAACTGATGCAGCTGAAAAATGAAAAGGCATCTTTTTAAACCCAGATCGGTTAACCAATCTAGCTCAGTAACTAGTACAGCCACACGTGGCTAAAAGCACAAAGACAGCAATTGTTTACTCCTACATTGGAATTGAAAAGTTATTGGTCAAACTGCAGAAAAGCACATCAATGTTCTTTTGTGGTAACTTTGCAAAGAAAATTAAATTAATATAGAAGAGCCAAAGGAGAAATTAACTGATTTGCAATACATGCCAGAGAACCTCGCTCCCTGGTGAGACATTTTCCACAAATATAGCACAAACCCAAGCTATTTGTAAATGTCAAATTTTGGTTTCTGATACCTTGTTGTATGAAAAAAAATATTTCTAAGATAATTGATATTTCTACAGACTATCGTGCTATTCAACTCAATAAAACATCACGTTTTCATTTCTCTACACCTCTTTTACCCCCTGTCTCCAGCTACACCAAATTGAAAAACAACATTCGAACAACCCAAGGAGATCCAAAATAAAATTGACATTAAAAGTTTGGGAGGGGCTTGCAGGTGGGGGAAGAGAGGTAAGGAAGACAAGATATTGCTCTAAACAAAACAGGTCAAAAAATTTCAAATCAACTCCAAAGCATATAACACAATATAGCATTCAAATTATACACATAAGAGTTTAGATATTACAATATTAAAAGGCCCATCATCTCAACTCGTAAGTGTTCATCAGGGATTACTCACAGCAGATTGTTCACATGATTTTTCGAAGATGTTGTATACACAATGAAGCATAAAGATTACAGAAATGCATCTCTGGAATTCTTGACTTGAGTTGTTTATCATATAACTTACTGCATTGTGCAGAAAAGAGCCAAACAACCCTAAGGTAAAGTCTGTTTTTCAACCCTAAGGTAAAGTCTGTTTTTAATCACTTCCACTCGTACAAGAAGTTGAAACAAAGATTTTATCTATGTTCATCATTAACCTATATGAACTTTAGCTTATGTGCTGGCCACTACTCTTGAATGGCAAGCCAGGAAGTTCCATAACTTTGCTGACATAATGAAAGAAGTCAAAATAACTACTGAAAAAATCATTACTGTCTTTTGAAGGCTAACTTTGCAAAAAAATCAAAGCTTGATTTTTCAGTTTTAAGTTTATTCCCACTATTCACATTAGTGACAAGCTGATTCAAACAAAGAATGTTTCCAAAATCCTATCCTATCCTATCTTTTTTTTTTTAAGCAACCCAAAGAATCATAAAGTGTTCTGCTTTAAAGAACATTTTCAAGACTATGTTGACAATTGTTCAAACTGAGAACACTGGTTCTAAATAATGGCCTTACAATAAACTACTCTGTTCAGCTCCTTTCAGGAAAAACTTCTGTGACAGATAGTATAACTTTCATTTGTTTAGCTTACTGTTTGCATGTTGCACTTTGTGTTTTGCTTGAAGAACATGACTACAGCACAAAGGAAAAGGTTTCCTTGTTCTGACTGCAGCCCACAGGATCAGGTAGAACTTCTGGAGGAAGGAGGAAGATAGTTTTTTTTCTCCCCAGGAGGAAGAGAGGATGCTCAGCTAGGGAAAGCTTCTAGACCACAAACTAGAGAAAACTAGGTGTAGCAGGAAACTAGCTGGCAGCCCAGAGCATACCTGCAAAAAAGCCCCAGAAGCAACATACTTACTAGGGACCTTAAGATAACTAGGCAAATTGCACAAGCCCTGCATGCTACTTACAGGTGCTAAACAGACCAAGTGCTGGAAAAAGCAATCTGGTCTGCAAAGATATACTGAACAGAGCAAAAGACTTATTCATTTAAATATCCAACAGCTCCAACTTCCAACATTTAGTTACATCTTTTTTTCTTTTAAATAAATAAATAAATAAATGGGGTAGTCTTATTTTGATTTGCTATTTTGCATTATGCTTAAAAAAGAAGCTTTAAAAATACAAGTCTATAAGGAAAAGGTGAGACAGTCTTATCTCCAAGCTCTGACTGAGGTAAGATGGCAGATGTTAGTTAGAAGATTGCAAAGCGTCTAAGATCATGTGAAAGTAAGACATGGCAAGTCTTTCAAGTTTCCATGATTTAAAAATAATATATAGCTTTTCTGAAACAAAAAGCTAGAAGTTTTGAATAACGACAGAATGGATAAACTTCTTTTTCTTTGCTTGTAAATAGTAATTTTCAGTTCTTGCTTAAAAAAAAAACCCCAAATGCACACTGCTGTTCTCCTTACAATTTTTTGGTAACTTTCCCTTTCATTACAGTTGGGCAGTGCTAACTCTGAAGCCAGAATAGACATGGCAGGCTTTCTCTCAAAATGTCCCTGTTAGAAGAATGTCATGTTTAAAGTACACAAATTAATTAACGTGAAAAAGCCTAAATGTAACCTATTATTGTTACAGTTTTAGAAGTTTCAGTTTGCACTTGTTGCAGATGTGCATCTCTACAAAGAACTGAAATTTCAGTTAATGATTGGAAAAAAAAAAAAAAAGCCCCCTCAACTGGCATCTACCAGTTTGCATGTGGGTGTGCTGGTGTTACAGAAAACAACCCTGTGATAAACCTTAAAATGAAATTATGCTGATCAATTCTATTATCATCTTCACATTCAAATCAAGCAGTCACTGCAGGTCTGTGTTCAACCTAAGGAACATACACGCAATTTATAACATCTGCTAGAATATATGGAGTTATTGCCCCACATGTCTCAGTGCCACAAGAATCTCCTAACCGCTGTACTATAGTCATTTGGTTTCCAAACCAATGAAAGCTGAAAGCCCTTGATCTCGATCATTCCCTCATTTGTGTGTGCCATCTGAACCTAAAATAATTACTTTTGCCAACTCCTATAAGATGCGGTTTGAAAGGATGGAATTTGTCCTGAATTTAAACAGACAGACTGAAGCACTAGGAGCTTAGTAATTTCAACTCCTTTCCCTTTACTTGACAGGTTATACTACCTTTGAAGGCTTCATAAGGTAAAAATCTATAGATTAAATACGCAAAGAATCAAATCTGTGCATAAAGAGTTCTAGATTTCTCAAGTTTCACTTCAATTTGTTCAAGTAATTTACATAAAGATTCAATTCAAAAGCGAAATACTGATCATAGCATCATTCCATAAACTACTAATTATGTATGTTTATTACATGTTCTTAAAAATGGGTTACCTGATAATGTTAATACAATAGCTTTGTGTTATCTGGATTGATATTACATTAGGGATATTTTAGTTTTTCCAGACTGTTTAGCATACTCAGTTTTAACTGTCACTGCTTTCTGAGCGTCCTATAATATAAAGAACAGCTGACCAATTTTTCTTCAGTTCCACTACTCCCAAAGCCTACTCCAAACACAATTTTCTAAACGGTAAACATATTCTCAACACTGATGTGGACAAGGCCATTAAAGCAGTCCAGGTTCTCTTCTAAGTGTCCTTTTCAAGGTTAGTGGAAAGTAAACCATTATTTTCAAAAGAAAAGGTAATTACTTTACAAATCCTGGCCTCTCTGCAGCATTACTAGCGTGAACCAAAAAGCCAATCAAAACTGAAGTGTAAAGAAAAACGCATTTAGCCATTGATTCTGAGGCTAGAGACAGATATTCTAAGGGTAGTGTCGTATTTCTACACTTTAGCAGCACTTTTAATACAACAGCTACTTACTTGTTAAAAAAAGGTTCAATGAGTTCTGATCTAGCAGACACATGGTTTTTCGGAGGACTGAGGAATGAACCTGAGGAATGAAGATGAAATTCAGTATGTAATAAGTAGCTACAGATAATGCTAAGGAGAAAAGTTTTGGAAAAGACTACATAGATACCCAGGAAATTAGCCATGGAGATGAAGCACAGTCCAGTAATGTAAGCATCATATCCTGCTTCATGAAGTTGTTCAGAAGCTGTATCATAACTTGGAAACCCTTCTGCACTTTCTGAGGAGAAAAAATAATTTGTAAACACGTTGTCACAGAAATTAAAGGCAGCCCTTCGTGTTTACCAACATTATTATTTCGTCAGAACATAACACCATTTGGGTAAGTTTATATGATTTTCAGAAGTTCTGAAAAAAACACAGTTCTGTTTTGTATTTTTAAATAAGAATAGGCTCCTAGGATAGAAACTCCTTCCTATTAAAAAGCTGTTAATACACAGATCTACTTAGCCAACATGGAGTATTAATTCCAACATAATGACAGTAGGATTCCTCACACAGCACTTTTTTTTCCTGTCTTGCATTTATAAGAACAGACATTCAGGCTAATTGAAAACTCTACTATTAACCTGTTTGCTAACCATTCAATTGACCTATAGTGAGATTTTTCAAGGTATCAAAACAATAAAGATGGAACTAAGTGATTAAAGCATGTCTTTATTCACAATCATGCTTGGTGTTTACACGAAGACCTCGAGAAGTATCCCTTGAATCACCTCTGAAAATGGGAACCTTAAAAGGCACTGCTCTGAAGAGAAGTGTTGAAAAATACCTAAAACTCTATATTTTTATTTCATTGATTGCATTCTACTATAGCAAAAGAAGCTAAAACAACGATGAAACCACCACCACGATTCAAAACTGTGACACAAAAATACTAGCATAATTTATACAATTGAAATTTGTAAGCTTATATACTTGTATTTTGTAAAAAGAAACTTGAATCAAAATTTTATATATAAAACTAGAATAGCAAAACATCAGGCCTTTTTTTTCAGATGAGCCCTTGTAATATTTATTTTAAAAATAATTGTCTGAGATTCAGAGAACATTAAGCTATGGTGGCTGAACTGAAAAGGACATTCCTTAGTGCCTTTTTTTTTTTAACAGATACACATCCAAAAGAAAACATAAATGAAACATAAAACAGTTAACAGAAGTATTCTAGATTTTTTTTAACATGGTTTGCTTTGGATGCTCTGAACCACATTAATCATCTCTGATTAAATATTAACACTTCTGAGTCAGTTAACCGTTATGGTCACATTTTGCTCAAGTAAAAAAAAAAGTTGGTAAAATTATTGTTTTATATTATGTCAGCAAAAATAGTACCTGACAGCTGTCAAATTATGTTACATCCTGAGAAGAAGCTACAGAGGATACACCACTAAAAGGTCTGCATGCAAGTACTGTACACTCCATATGCATGGTGTTACCAACAGCTCCTGCTCAATCGTCCAAGAGGATCATAGATTATCCATCTTATTACGTCTCCTGTTACTACAGATTAAGTGCATCTGCTCTGCACATTCAGCAATATAAAAAAGTATCTCTCATCTTGTTTTTGACTAAGCATTGAGACTCTCCCTTCTAACATATTCTACTGTTCAGTATTATTCTCTCTCTTCTAAATCAGCAGCTTAAGAAAAATTCCAGAACGTTGAGATAAGCTTGCCCTTTGATTAAATATCCTTTCGTACACCTCAAAGCAAAGAAAGCTCTAAAGAAACTTTAATGATTTCTAGAACACACATGACTAGTTACTACTGTGCAAGTTTTCTCGGTTTTGTTTGTTTGAGTGCCTGTTAGAGTGCTCTGGCTTTGATCTGAAGGACAAAATAACCAAATGAAACAGTTTTAAAACAATTTCAAGTTACTCATCAAAAAACAACCTAAAACCCAAAATACCATTTTTAGAAGATGAGGAAACTGCTCTTCACTGAATACATCCATTCTTCTATTATCTCAAATAAAGTGGAAGGATCCCTACTGACTTCCACTCTTAGTTCTAAATACAGCTGCACTATACGTATATTGCCTGTGTTTGAAGCCCCTTTCATCAAAACACTAAGTACTAAAAGAGGAATTTACATTTCAGACCAAGAACAAAAATGATCAAAACACTTGTTTTCTTCTCAAACAGGAAAACATTTAAGAAATAAGACCATTTTGACATATCCTTACCAACTTTAGGAGGGCTGAATGGCACCTCTTTTAAGCGCTTTTCCAGTTCTGCAAGGGATGTATTATTAATGATCTCCTGCAAGAAAAGACACCACTAACTGCCAATGCCAAGCACATTTTTCCTTGGAAACTGAAATCAAATAGTATAAAGTGAGTATTTACTGCTGCCACCTTGTGTTCTCAAGGATTTATATATAGCCCCATTTCAAGCTAATACACCAGTGAAGTCTATCGTGACAAGTCTTAAAAAGTTAACTTGCCTCACCTACAACATAATATCTAGGAGTCAGGAGCATTTACCAATACTTTTCAGAATTCTTGATGATGAATTACGGCAAAGTAATATTTCTATTTGAATCTGGTTCCACGCATGGTACACATGGCAGGAGAAGAGGCAGCACAAACAGCAAGACAAAGTATCCTAAATACTGATCATAATAGTGGAAGGCATTCAAGGGGACTACTGAATTGTGCTTG
The DNA here is from genome assembly GCA_026413425.1 of Tringa solitaria. NCBI lineage: Eukaryota > Metazoa > Chordata > Aves > Charadriiformes > Scolopacidae > Tringa > Tringa solitaria. Next base: position 11,601,574 of record JAOXJM010000071.1, read on the forward strand.
CTGACCAGTCTTGAATAGTTTTATAAGTGTAAATACTGCTGACTTAGAGAAATACAAAGACAGTGAAAGAAGCCTGACAACCAGAAAGCTGCTCCTACACTACTGAATCTATATATACATATATAAAATGTCACAGGAAGGTATACAGATTGCATTTGAGCAGAAGCTCAAATGATGCATTATATTGGCATCCCAAAGCACCATTTGGTAACAATAGCGTAAAACTCAAGCATCTACTGTAAAAGTTACGAATATTAACATAACGGTACCAAACATAAAATTTCTGCAGGATTATTAGTTTTTAGAACACAAAAGCTTCTATTCTTCCTACAGTTGTATGTAAGACAAACCTGAAAATATCTAAATACATTTTAATGAGATTTTTGTTATGCAATGCTCTCAAGTCAGAGCTGCATGCAGAAAGATAGATACCGCTTCATCATCATGGTTTTTAATTAATTCACTCCAAAGGC
>JAOXJM010000071.1:11602113-11621045 GCA_026413425.1 Tringa solitaria
TCATGCTGCAAGATGTTTTAAAAAAAATGTGAAATTTTTTTCTCCTGCTGCCTACCCACTGAATAGCAGGCCAGAGCAACCTAATGATGGTGTTCAAGCACCTTTTTCTAGGCAAATCTAAGTCAGAATTCACAATATTCTAAAGTGTTGAGTACAGAAGCAGCTCCCAGGTCCTATTTGTTCACAAATAACACTTTTTTTTTTCCCTCCGGAGGAGGTATGCAATTTTGTGCTAATTTAAAAGACAAAAAATCTGCTAATCACAATTTAAGTAGCAAAAATTGTACATATTTTGGAATTCAAAGCTGCTAAGTTACCTTAACTCTGCAATAAACAAAAAAGTCACTTGTACGAAAGTAAAATTTGTATTCTACAAATTTGTATGTTTAAATAAGGGGTTAAGAAAAAACATTCTTTTACAAAAAAGGAGTATCACAGAAAACATTTAGCCCTTTTTCTCTTAATAAAAAATTAATTTTCTTCAATACACACTTAAAGCAAACTTGTTATCTTCAAACCATTCCATAATATTATATTAATTTACCTTAAAAGGTTGTGTACTTGCCATCAGTTTAGTATCCAATAGCCTAGAAACAAAGTAAGAGCTAAATAAGTTGAAATGGAAGAATGTCCATTTTGCCACATCCTCAGAACTGTTTGGTGTTTAGCTGGGAAACAGCAGTTTCACCCTAGTGAAAAATTACTCTCCAATCTTAGAGCAGCCGAAACACTCCTTGGCTTTGTTCAGCATGAAAAAGGCCAGCAACTAAGCAATCACAAGAGATGCAAACAATAAGTAACAAATAAATCTTGTTCCAAATGTAGTGCAGATTCAAAATAGCAAACATCATGCCAGAAACAAGGGGGTAGCAAAGCTGCATCTTTTGCCAAGAAGTAGAACAATAGCACTGCTCTTCTGAGAGGGATGCTACAGACTACTTTAAAAACTTTGTATTTATCTAATTTGTTCCCAATTTTATTTCCGGTGACAGCTAGGTTACAGGCCTAGGACAAACAACATGAACTAGCTAAAAGAATACTAAAACAGTTGAAAGTTTGAACTAAGAACTTACCGGGGAAAGACACATGATGTTACTTCCTTGAACTCACTCAGGTCCTAATTTAACATTAAATTAGAAGATAAAAATCCAAATAAGTTAACTGTTTGCCAGTCTCAGGATGATAGTAGTAGCTACAACTACCCAGTCAGCTTCTAAAATTGAGATACAGTGACTGAATTCTCACCTCATAAGACCATCACCATAAATACCACCAACAATTACACAAAACTACAGATTATTTATTTCTGATTTGTCTAAGACTCTTAAGAGAAACTCTATCACCTCCAATACCCTATGCTATTATATAAACTAGACTACCTCTAATTCCAGCTGTGTTAACGTGTTCCCAGCACTTAATATGTCAATGATATATAAGCAGTCACTCCATGTAGACTGCCTACTGGTTTACATCTTTCAAGTGTCAAAAGTACAGGGAAAAATGACAACTGCTTATGTCCTAACACCCTCTGAACTTCCCAAACTTCTTTCTCCCTTCTCATAATCAAGTCTTTCCCATAATACCCACAAGCCCTCAAGGACTGCAAGTAATATAACCATCATGCAGGTCACACTTCCAGTGAGACCTTTGGCTTCTTTAGACAATGTTCTCAGCACCAATACATTTCTTAAACTCAATTGTTAGACTATTGCAGTCATGAACTGTCCCACGTCAGGGAACATGAAAGTATGCTCCCTCCAATTATTCTGACATTTCACCTCTTCACTCCAATGAACACCAATCCTGTTACAAGATTTCTCATCATTCAATTAATTGCACTATACTATATGAGAACATGTATTCCCACTTTCTAAACTACAGGTGGACAAATGCCACACAATAATGCTGAAGCTCCATTTACCGGCTGTTATCCAAGCAGTTTATGAAGGACTACCACATATGAGCAGAAACCACAATTCAATTCCAATGCTTAATTGCAACATTTTAAAAATGTAAAGGAGAAGAATTCAATCCAATTAAGTTTCCTACATGAAGACTTAAGAAAAGAAGGCAGTTGCCCAGAAGCAACAAGTATTCTTTTTAAAATACTTTGCTGCTGTTCTTAGTAGACTGTCATACACTTCCATTCACAAGAAAGTTTTGAGATTAGACTAAAGACAAACACATTAGGGCATTTATTTCATCATCTGAACACTGAGAGGGTTACTCACATCAGGCAGGGGACAATAAAACTGGTGTATGGTATGCATAACATCCAGTAGCATATTGTGCCCAATAACAAGCTTGCCCTGTGAAGAGAACATTAAATGTTAGTTACGTTTCCAATCACGGCTACGGCAATGGCAACACATGAAAAGCACCTATCCCAGGTGCCAGCCAAGGGCATCTGGGAGCAAACACAAATCAAACCTCCCCATTTGCTCTCTGCCTGCCCCACAGACTCCTCCAGTCCCTCAGAGCAGCCACTCCTTTTTCCTCTACTCCCGACCACTTATCACAGCCCTCAGCAACAGATTGAAATGTTGAGAAGGTGCACTAGAACAGCTATTTACAACTTGGTGCAATCTATTTAAGATCGAAGTCAAGTAATTTCTCAGTCCTTCCGATTTGCAACTTGTACAACAACTCACAATATATTCTTTATGGTTGTAATATACGATAGTTATTAGGGGCACGATCGGGCTTCTCACAGTGCAGAAACTTTCACATCAGATGAAGTAAAAGCAAGCTCCTTCTTGAAAAAGCATGAAATTTTTTTTAAATGTTAACTTTGATTAATTTGACATGACAACCTTTTCTGTTTCCCTGCATCCTCCATTTGCTACAGAAAACAATATGCACACGTATCTCTCTTTTGCCGTAACAACTACATAAAAATAAATGGACTGGAGAGGACAGATATAAAAGTATAGCCTATTTTAACTATGTAAGTAGAAGAGAACCAGATGACCTTCTCCGACTAAGCCTTTAACTGCTGGGAAAAAAAAAAAAAAAGCCAAAGCAAGCTTTTCATGACAAAGAAAAAAAAAACCCTTAAGGCTTAGTTAGTGAAGAGAATCTTGTTAAGATGCCTAACAAATTGGTATTGTTGACTCTTACAGATAATGAGGTTCTTCAGGTCATTAGTTTAAGAGCTTACTTAACCTACCATACTCAACCATTGTAAAACATGAAGCAACATGAACCTCAACATAAAAAAAAGAAAAAACCAACAAAAAAAAGCCACTTTAACTTGCATTTCATCTTATCTTCCAAAACCTAACAGCAAAAGAATTCTATCTTTTAATTATTTTTTTTTCTTACAACCAAAGTTACATTAAAAGTCACATTAACTTACAGAATTAGCAATGGCATGAACAACTCTGGAAAATCCTACCGCATCATTCAATTCTTCCTGCAAGCAAAGATTCTGACATTAGTGAAACAAATACAAATACTGTCAAAACTGTACCTGCCAACTGGTAGACACACCAGTTTGGCTCAAACTCTTTCTCAAACATATCCAAGAACAGACCACAGAGAAAATGTCAATATTTGGAAGATACATGAGTCAAAGCAGGATGTAGTGACAGAACTCCTGTTTTATATGTAGCTCTAGTTCTCTGTAAAGCAGGACAAGTCAGAAGCTATTGTGGTGGACTAACTATGGCCAGAAGCTAAACACCCACGCTGCCTTCTGCTCACTCCCCTTTCCTGGGGGATAGGGAAGGGTGGGGAAAAAAAAAATAAATTCAAAGGAAGCCAAAATGTGGAAGAGAGAGAGAAAGCCTTGACATCGTGCAAGTGCTGTTCAGCAGTAGCCAAAACACTTGCATGGTATCAACACTGTTTTAGCCACAAAGCACAGCAACACTCTCAACGCAATGTCTTCAGTAGCGCTCAACAGCTATTAGACTGCAAACAGCTCAAGAATATATTGAAATTAAGCCACATATCTTCAGCCATATTTTTTACATATGTTGTTATAAGATGCAACAGGTTGAATCCTGATTGTTACTTCTAATAAATCAGATTGTATTTTTATTCTAACATTGAAATTGGAGAAGAAACATTCTTCACTATTTATATAAACAAAAATAAGAAATATAATATAGTATACGATGTACAATATCATATACGATGCGAGTTCCACATTTTAAACTGACTCAGATTGGTTTAGGGCAATCTGACTATAGCACCTAATTTCAGTTTCACTTCAGGAATATTTTGTAACAGACTTTTATTTTTCAGGTCTGGGGAAGTCAGTTCTGCCTTGCATTATTTGTCTTTGTTCAACCAGAATTGATATTCAATAAAAAGATTCACTGTTATTTTAGTTCAGCTCTGTATGCCACTAGTCAGAGTAATATACTGATAAAGATGGCTTCAGAAAAATCTACTGTAATAGTAAATTGTGCCTAACTTGCCTTTTGGAAAAAGAGATGTCATATTAGTTGAAGCCTCTGTTAGATATCTCTTTCCCTTTTAAGAGTCATTCTGCATGTAAGTATTATTTCTCCACGAAATTTGACTTCATCTTGAAACACGTAAGCACAAATCACAAGAATGTGATCAAGAATTCCCACAATTCAAGTCTTATGGCTTCTTGAAACTTGCGTCAAATTCAGCGAGCAAAAATGCTAAGTCCCATAAGCAGTTCTGAGAGTGCCTCAATACACCGGACATGACCTTCCTGTCAACTTGTTACTACAGTACTCGTGTGCAGCATGTTTCTATCGAGAAAAGTCAGATGACATATTAATTTTACAGGACATTTTAACTCTGACAACTAAGAGCAAGCCAATTTTGCAACAGCGTACTACTCCAAGGACAGATTGTGAATCCAAATATTGTGAAAACTTCCTTGAGAATTTCTGCAAGACTTTTTGCAATGACTATTGTAATAGGATACTAACAAAAGCAATCAACTGATGTTTCCTATTACTAGACCATGATTCTCTGATACAGCAGATTCACATCAGGAGCTTCTCCAGAATATTGGTTCGGTATTCTACAATTATTCTTCAAAATTTTGTACAGTGTCTTGCAACTCTTCTTTCTCTATTGCAAAGACTAAGTTATCTGGTAGAATTTGGAGGATCAATTTCAGACAACAGCCACAGCCAAACAAAAGGGAAATACTACCAAGCCCTGTCATACAATTTTGCACAGATGACTGAAGTCATAGATTCTCCCCTTCCCTGTTTCATGTAAACTAATTAAATGCAACGTATTTACCTGTTCTTTTGCTTGTTTCTGCTGTTCTCTTCTTTTTCGTTCTTCTTCATTTACCTTACTAATAACAATATATCTCTCCTTCTAAAATAAAAAAAATGTATAGTTTAAGGAATAAGTCTGAGAACTTCATATTTAAGATGCTGCAAGTTTCTGTGAATTTACATTGTAAAGGAAATTAAGTCATACCTCAGAAGCAGTTACTTGGCAACATGACTGTTTCTATTGTAAGCACCACTTTATCACCTACTCCCAAAAGCCTGCTTTAGAAAGCTGTATTAGATTCATCCACCAAACCTAACTTTTACTAAATCCACTTTTTACTTCTGAGTAAAGGTTACCAGTGTTTCCTTGTAAATAGTGGATTTCAAATATCTTTTGAAGCAGAGATTTATTCTGGGAAGTGAGGATACAGCATGTGAGGCCACTATTTTTTGTCTGAGATCAAGATCTATTTTTCACCAATACTGAACATCAGATCCACTACATCTTAGTAGTTCCCTTTTAAAAAAAAATAAGAATATTAAGCCACACAAATACATGTTTACACGTCATATGTTGGTCAGATTTAATGTTTAGAAACTTGTTCATTGTATTCCAATTTTAAATGTTCACATTTTGCACAGCAAAGCTCAAGTCAGATCTAAAAGCTAGGAGAGCTGGTAAAATTGAGAAATACAGTTTCCTTTAAACAGAACAAAAGTTACAGGCAGTAACATCCCTAGTTACCTTATCTGACTCCAGAGTTTCAACATGGATACCTTTTGGATACCTACATCAAAACAAAAGTTAATATAAGCAGTTATTAATTTGGCATTTAACGTATTGAAACCACAACAGTGATTCGGTAATTCTGTGTTTCACTATTATTCTAAGTCTTAAGTGCAAAAAAAACTATTAACAGTTACTTCTTAATTTAAAATAATGGAAAATTTGAAGCAATAGGCGAGTTAAATTGGCCTCCTTACATTACCTATCAGCACTAAAATGTATTTTCTTATGCAACTTCTCATCCTATTGCTGTGGAACAAATAGCTGCTTATCTTAGTAATATTAAGTAAGCATCATCTAGATATTTCATCGAAATCTAGAATCTTTACTTTCAAGAAATCCAAAACGCTAGTGAGAAAGCTCTCATTCACTTGCAGCCACAAGACAGCCTCTGGTGACTGCATGCCTTTAATATGTCACTTATTCTAGGATTTGTAAACAACCCTGAACTTCCTGCTACTGTAAGCTCTAATAGGAAATATTAATACAAATGCCATTACCTCTGCTACTGGGTTGCATCACTCTGCCACACTCACATTTAATTAGCAAAGTACTACCATATGTAGAGCATCCAACCGATAGCAAAGTCAGGGAATATTGTCTTTTGCAGCTTAAGAAGTAGATATTACTCTGATCTTCCCATTACAATAAACTAACCTCGGTTATATAACCACTGGAGGACCAGCACGTTTCCTTTGCTCTCTGGCTACTACTAACACTAGTACTAGAGAACACCTACTGGAGTACTATTGTGTCCTTCTCCACCCTGACTTCTCAGGCAATTTTAAACCTAGACCTCACTTCCAAGCTGTTTCATATCACAGACCTTGGATGCATCAAAACACTGCTGCACAACAGAACCCTCCAACAAAGAAAATGACCCACGAAGAGTTCAGGACACAAGGGCAATCAATAACCTCACCGTTTTCTGCTCCGTGCTAACTTCACAACTTTGCTTTCTCTCACCAATATACACACACAGTGTACACAGCTGTATACATCTAAAGCAACACAGCTGAATGTTAAAAAAAAACACAAAATTTATGAACATACTGAGAGAAGATGCAAGAAAAGGTGTCAGACAAACAAAACACTATGTGCTGCTGGAAGCTATAGATATTCTATCAATATATTAAAAAATTCACACAGGAAAATTCTGGAAAACACCTCTCTCTTTTTCAGATTAGATCTCAAGCTCCCTTCTTGACATTCCATTTTATAAAGAGAAGCTGTATTTTATCCATTTCCAGTGTAAGTAACAGAGCACCAGACACTGTTGCAATACTGAATGAACTAAAAGTACAAAGAGCTATTTCCACTGTATTTTTTGCATTTTTCTCATGCAGTCATAACAATGAAAACCTCATTTCTACAGCCTTACAGTTTCTGGCCTCAAGGGATATATTTAGGCAAAGACAACAGATAAAGTAAGCCAAAAAAGCAGATAATTACTCCTAGGATTAGGATTTTTAAGTCTTACAAAATGGTTATATTTGGCATCTAACATAAAACCACAAAGATACCAGTTCCTAGTATAGAACTAGGCATTTTTCAAGCCCACAATCTGCATAAGCACATGTACTTCCTGTTCCCTAAAAACCTGTTAAGTTGCATTTGTTACATAATTCCAGGCTGTGTCGTCCTATTCACAGTTTTTAAATCCAAATGATAAAATAAATACTAAGCTTTAAATATTCAAATGGAGCATCACAAAGCAGTTTAACGCAATTTATCTCCAGAACATTCTAAAAGTCTTCTCTTAAAGGAAAAAAAAAAAATCTCTAAATTAATCACCTCTGAGTTTAAGTAGATCAGATCTTACCCAGATTTCTTATCAGAAATACTAAAAATATACAATAAGGCAGTATTACCAGTAACTTACTTCCAGCTCAAGGTCTGATAAATTAATTTCCTCTGAAATCTAAAATTAAAAGACATTGTGTTACCAATACTCTACTTACAAAAGTGTCTCAAAGTAATAATGTTTAGTTAAAGCCAGTTCCATGTTCATTTGTAGAAAGATTTTTAAAGCATAAGTCACTGCTACCAGAACCTATAGCCTTGGAAGGGTCTTACTGAATTCTGATGTTCAGTTGCCAAGATGTAAAGGCATTTACACCTGGTAAATGTGGTACATATGTGGTACAGCTCGTAGATATGTACCAGGTACACCTGGTATATGGGGGTAAATATGTGGTACAGTTCCCCACGTATATTCTCATAAGCAAATATTCTGTAGTCATGATTGCTGAATACAGATACAGTGACATTTCCTTACCTTCAGCTTCACAATGTTCTAGGATTTCTAAATTCAATTTTTTTAATATTTTTTTTTTAAACTAACTGCACTCTCCAAACAGCTAGACTCCAAAGCTAAATAGACTTTGGGAAGGAGACCCACTAAAAACAGTTTCAATACACAGTGTCAACTATGAATAACTGATACCTCGAGAGATTTGAGAAATTAATTTATTAAATGCATAGCCAAGGCTTACAGAACACTTCAGAAATAGCAAAAGGAGGCTCACATATGCAAGACACTTCTTGGCTATACTTAAATACGTTGTCACTACATGCATAAGTTATATCTCATAAAGCAGAATATGCCATCCATACAAGTTACCATGTTTTCTCAACCTTCAGAGATTAGGCAAACCTACATTACAGTTAACACAAGTAAAGATATTCTTCCTCCTTGTCAATCCCCTAATTCTATCTATGTGGCCAAAACAAATAATTTTTTTGGAAGACATGTAATTTCAGAAACTGACCCTGTACATGGCTCCAGTTCCAAACTTTCTTTTTCTTCATTCTTTAATAAGTCTTCTATCTGTTCCCTAGAAGAAACAGATTATTTGCTTCAGTAGCTACTGTTTTCTTTTTACGATGTTTACAGCTCTCCCCAAAAGACAAAAAAACAGTTAATAAGAAAAAGCGAACTATTTCTCAACTAGCTTCAATAGACAAGCATGTCACTATTGTTTATGGTTTAGTTTCAACAACATCAGAAGATACTAAACAATTTTACTTACACTACTTTCTCAATGAATTTTTTCTGATCTTCAGGAATTGTTACAGGACACTTTGTGGCATTAGGAGAAAAGTATGCTAGAGACCCTGCACCATTGGCCTGAGAACGTTTTTCATCATACTGTTCCCTTAGCTGTCTTTCTTCTTCCTGATTCAAATATGGAATTCCTAAGTAAAAAAAAAAAAAAAAAAAAAGCATTTGCCAGTGTTACACCCCTGAAGGCTCAAAATATACCCTTCCATTTCAGTCATCTGTTCTAGGCCCCATTCTTTACCTGTGTCTATACAGGCTTCGTTCTAGCACACACCAGATTAACTGGCACCATTGGACTTTTAAAAGCTATATGCCTCATCTACACAAGACATGAGCCTGAAGACTGCAGAGCTGTAGATCACAAAAATATCTAGCACTCCTCTTCCTTGTTATCTGCATCACTTCAATAAGAAGCTGCAGCACCACCTTTCACAATGCACTGACACCTTTTCTAAAATGTTACTACTGATTCATTAAGCAGCTACATAACTTGTTATTCTATCTATTTACGTTTAACCACCAAACAAATATAAACAAGCAAGCACTTATCTAAATAGGAATCCTATTCTGTTGAATCTAAACAATGAACTTTTGGAAAGGGAGTAACTATCAGCACAACTGTAGATAGGAAAAGAATAACTCTAAAAACTTAATTATGTGTTAAAAAAGTATCACAAATGGCTGCCTTTTTCTTTATGCAGAAAATGAAGAAAGATATCATCATAAATTTTGCAGACATTGAAATAAAGAAAGAAAAAACCCACAAAACCCAAAAGTACTCACCATTGCGAAAAACTTTATTAAAATCAAATCCTTGGTTTGCTAAAAAATCTATACTTGAACTCTGCAACAAAAGAAAATAACTTTACAATTTGCAAGAGTATCTGTAGCATAAAAAGATCAATTCAGTTATTTTTACACTTCTTAAGAAATTATACTAAGTCCAAAGTCAAGAGCAACATGTCTGTGACCCTAAAGAAGCCACAGTGAGTTTAGGCTATGCTACTTCTGTTATTTAATTTCAACTTTGATAAAGTACAAGAACAATAAATACACTAAAAGGGATAAAGATGAAAGAATAAGCTATACAGAAAGAGGAAACTAAAGAAAGAAAAATGTGGGTCAGGAGAACAAATCTGAGACCAGAAAAATTCTGGCAATAGCCTGGGAAGCAGTGAAAGCAAGATAAGCAGATGGGAATAAAGGATCAAACAGAAAAGCAAGGGAGCAGGAAGCCAGACAAGAAAGGAGAGAATAGGGGAAAAAAAAAAATAATCTTGCCAGGTTTGGAATATTATCTCCAATTCCAGAAACCACACAATGTAATGTATAACAAGGTTTAAAAACTGAAGTCAAAGATACTCCTTTAAAGCTCACTTTCAGGGCTTGATGCATTTAAAAAAAAAAAAATAAACTCCAGAAACTTATACTTATCTGCCTTTTAAGCTGTTAAAAGAACCAACCACTTCTCCTTCTACAATGATGCAGAGTTTTCCTGGAAATATTTTTTTAGAAGTTTGCTACCTGTATACTTTAACCAAACAAAATCAATCCTGTTTTTCTACTAACCTGACACACGAACTTGACATCTGGTGAACTTCTGTTAAAGGGTTTTGGAAAAATATAGAAATTAAATGACTTCATTATATACCTGTGAAAAAGATGAGTTGAATGTCAGAACAGCTTATCAATATCACTTCATAAATGCCTCAATTAAGAAAACAAGGAATAAAAGAATAACGTACTTTTCTTCTGTGTGATCATATTTAAAAGTGCAAAGGCCAAACTGAAAGAGCAAAAAGTCCATGGAATGCTGGAAAGGAAAGGAAAACCTTGCATGAGAATAAAAATTGTTCACATTCAAAGATAACCAGGGTGTATCCACAATAAATATGATTTTTCTCTGCTTCAAAATTAAGTAAGTCTGAATCTTATTAGCCAACATTTGTTCTGTTGGTAATTTTTAAGTAAATACACCAGAGTTTTTCAACTAGTTTTCATCCCCATTTAATCATGTAACTGCTGCCCAAAGATGATTTGTAGTATGCACTTCCATTCCACAAACAGACCAGAATTGAGAGAACTGCCACCTCTCTCCACCTGTTGCTCACACACGAAAGATGCTGCACCTAAAGTAGCTGTCAGTCAACTTCTCAACGTTCATTCACATTCCCCATGGTGTGTGAGGAGGCCGAGACACTGGCTGGATATAGTTTTCAAATACACATAATAATACATTTAATATTCTTCTAATCCATGTGGCTAACAGTGGATAACATGACAGAAGTACTAGCATAGTCACTAAGCACTTTATCATCATATCCTCTGGCACTTCACAATTGTTGCATCAATATTGTATCAATAAAGGTTTTTAACACCACTGCGAGCACCATGAGCATTGTAGTGTCATTGGAAGACCTTTTCCTCCTGAGGGCCAAACACTCATTTTAAACACAAAGAACGCTAAGCATTATTCAATTCTATCATAGGGAAAACATAATGGGTGGCAGCATGACATGGAAAATTAGTACTCTTCTGTTATCTTGGAGTATAAAGATCAAAAATATCAATAATCAAGTTAATTTATTAGCTGGTAAAAGTTAAATTTTAAGAATGAGACAATAAAGAATTTGGGGCTGGCTACAGACACCAGACCTCTTACAGTGAGCAAGAGACTGACTGTGCCTGCAGAGCCTGAACTGTCAGTTACCCTGAAGCTCTCAAAGGTCCATATTCAGCCAAATGAATGGAATATAGCATCCTCTAGCTTCTTGGATGCTCTTCAAAGACTGGTCTCTACTTTCATTGTCTTCTTTAGTTTGGGATTGAGGGGTGGGTTTTTTGCTTTTTTGGTGATTTTTTTTAGCTACAGCCTCTTCTCCAGTTTTTGCCATTTGTTGTCCTAGTTTCTCAGTAGGAGCACTAACCAGTAATTCCCTCATCCTGCAATGTCTCTTAACAGAATATTAGCAAACACTGTTTAACAACTCCTTTGACATTTCAGGAAACAGCACAAGCGGTGATGCTTAGCATTTCTCTTTTCCAATTCCTTTCTTTTATGTAAAAAAATAAACCAAAATACCAAACCCACAATAAGAAGACCCAACATCAAACCCACAACCCAAACCACCATAGTTTTGACCTTCTGACCCTCAAACACCATGTTTTCTCCTGTGGTCACTTGGCTATTTTTCAAAACTCTTTCCGCACCCTCCAGGCCCATTTTTTTTTGTGTCCGTGCATGCTGTGAGAGACAGAGGTAGTGGTGGCAGCTGGCATTTGAGTTTTGTTATGGACAGCATATGCTGGCAAGGGAAGGCAGCTTGGGAAGGATCCAGGTCCTGATGTATTTTCTCTGTCACTGAATTTCTCTTATCCAGTCCCCCTTTGAACTGATAAATTTTAACACTCTCAACATCCTTTACCAAATTCTACATATCTATTAACTATTGCATGAGGAATCATGCCTGTTTGTCCTGACCATGACTTCTGCAAGTTTAATGCAACACTCCCCAATTCTTCTGTTAGCACAGACAATAAAAACAAGCAATTCCCATCAGATCTAAGTAACTCAATTTTACCGACCTCTGTCATATTTCTCTACATTGTCTCCCTTTTGAACCAAGGAGTTCTAACCTTTTTCCAGCATTTTCATTTTAGTCAAGGTAAACACTTTACCTTTTTAAGTTTCTGATACCTTTCTTCTGGAGTGTCAAAGCCATTGGTTAATGCACTAACAGAAGGCCCATCGCTGATCCCTGAAAAAGCAGTACATATTTTGCTTTGGATAAGCTTTTCAAAAATAAGTAAAGAAATGCAATAACTGGTAATTTAAGAAAGGCGTTTTCACTTAAAGTACATGTAAAGCTTATTTCAGTTGAGAAAGATTTTCTGCTGCATAAAAGTATGCATGTTACCATAAAAGCCACCTAATTTAATGGTAGTGTTCTAGCAGCAAAGCTCTGCTGCTCTGGTTCTGATTCAACATGACAGTAACGTGAAAAGATCTACCAGTAACATACTGTTGATGGGTCTTTAAAACACAATGCAGGATCAAAGTCAAACTAAAAATAGGAAGAGTGCTGTCCATAGATTTATTGACTGACTTAAGACACCTTAAGCAATACGTAACAACAACTGTATTTCCATATGCACCACATCTATCAAAACCTCATCTTGATCCCATTTATGTCTTATGGTTGAGTGAATTCTGTATCCCAAAGTTAAAGCACTTATTAAGGCATCTCTCTGATGCATACACCCTCTGGGTTTTACAAACATAAAAGTTCTTACTATTGTCTTTCCCTGTCCAAACACTTCGAGGGCCTCCCTTATTTATCCCAATCTCTTGCTTTCATGACACATATAAAATTTGGGTTTTTTTCCCTGAGCTGCAGCAGAAAATCAGATAATGTGTTAAAAGATTACTGTGGGGAGCGAGTAGAAGCAGCATGAATCATGACGCGTACCTTTATTTGACCAAAACCTTGCTATTGCACATACAGCAAGTGGTTTGACCACCTTGCAACAGCCTTAGCTTTAGCTTTTTTCCAGGCAACACTGAGACACGCCACACGAGCACACCCGGGCACCCAGGGCCCCGCACTGACACCGCCCGCCGTGCACAATCACCAAACAGGCGTGACTGTACCTGAAAACTCCCCATCAATGGCCAGGAAGTCCGACTCTTCGATGGCTTCATAAACTTTGTTTAGGTTATCCTTAAAATCTGCAGGTAAAGGGGTAAAACACACCTGAGACCACTAACGACTCCCCGCCGCCCCTCAGGCGACCGCTGGGCCAGGCCGGCGTCGGGCCCGCAGCCGGTGGGCCCTGCCGCCCCAGGCCGGGCTCGCCCGCCGCTCCCTCAGCCTCGGGGTCCGGGCGGAGGCCCACCCGCCGCACCTCCCCCCTCGGGGCCGTCCCTCACGGGCGCGGACACCCCGTTGGCCCCTGAGGGACGAGAGGCTGAGGCCGGACCCCACCACCAGCCAGAGGAAGGAAAGCCGGGACGCCGCCAGCGGGGCGAGGCTCGGCGCGGAGGGGCAGCTGGTCACTCACTGCTTCTGATCACCTCCATCCCGCGCCCGCACCAGCCCACCCGCGGCTCAACTCGGCTCGGCCCGGCGCCACCCGCAGCCTCCGCCGAGCGTTTCCGGAAACCGCCCCTCCCGCCCGCCCCGCCGCACGTGAGCGCGCCCACGTGAGAGCCCACGTGAGCGCCCGAAGGCGGCGGGCGGGGCGGCTGCCACGTTCCGCCGGGGCGGCGCGTCTCTCAGAGGGGCGGGCGATCGCGCTTCCGCACGGCCCCGGGCTCGGCCCGCCCCGCCTGGGCACGGCGGCTGAAGAACCGCTCCCTGAGGGAAGGCCTATACACCTACGCGGGAGTGGCGGGATACTTGCCGCCGCGGCGGACCGTTAGGCCTGAAAAGTGCTCCTCAGCTCTGCTACCGCGTTGCGTGACGGCGGGGCGGGAACGGAGCCCTGACAGAGCTGCTGTTGCGTGAGGTGTTGTGAAGCTGTTGGAAACGCGGGCTCAGCCTTGCACACCGGGCGGGCAGGACGAGCACCAGCGAGAAAGGAGGGCTGGGGATTTGCTGAGGAAACGCCAGAAGGAGAGTGGAGAGCTGCTGGTCATGGTGCCTTAGGGGTGGGAAGTCCGGAGGAACCGGTAGGCTTGAAGTGGTACGGAAGAAGCGTTTGTCTTCCTGTTAAATGCTAAAACCCCTTTCACACGTTATTGTAGAGTAACCACGAACAAAGTTCCACACGCAGGAAGGTGTCCCCACACCTGTGCTGTGGAAGGAGACCACTGCCCGAGGGATAAGGTCGCACGGGAGCTTTGGAAAGCGGGAGCTGTGGGCCAGGGCAGCGTGCAGAGTTTGGCGTGTGTGCTGCGGGCTTACAGTTCGCATGACAGACGAAGCATCTTTTCCAGAGTTCCAGAAGAATGAAAACAAATGGAAAATCCTCCGTAAACTGGGAGGTAATTTCTGCTTAGATTAGAAGATACAGAATTATGCAGGACTGGGTGGAGAAAGCCGGTAAAGATTCTTCAGGATTTAGTTTTGCCTTTTCAGTGTGTGCAATTTATGCTGCGTGCCCTCCCAGCAAATCATCTCTCTGATTAAATGGTGCACAGTAAGATGTCAGTTAAAATAGTAGTAGAGATTTTTCTATTCTGCCGTAAATTGGCTGATATCTAAAATTTTCATCTTCTTTTTTTTTTTTTTTTTTTAAGAAATGCTCCTGCAGTTTCTAGAGTGTTTGATGGCTGTTTTAGAAACCTGGTGGTTTTTTCCCCAAGTAACTGACAAATCCAGGAGCTCTCTCCTTCATTCACCGACAATACAAAGCTAAACTGCACGTAGAAATATAAGATGCTGTAATAAAGTGCAGTTGCTTAATAGAAATTGAAGTATTGTGTGTTACAGATTAGGCGTTTTCTACTACAGGATCTATGTATTATTCTGTATTTAGAAGGAAAATTAGCAACACTTTAATGAATCTCTTTGGGTTTTTGTTTTCATTATTAAAAAAAAAAGTTCTTTTTAACTTGGAAGGAGAAAAAGTATGAAGAACTTGAATAATGGGACTAAACCAGCACGGTTATGGTTAGTTAGCATTGACTCTGGTGATAGTAGCTCCAAAAATATTTACGTGGGGCAATAATCTACACTATGAGTTAATACAGTTGTATATAGTATTGTATGCTGGTTTTTTTCTGGTGCTATCATCTTGGAAATGTGCTGTGCATACAGGATACAGAGTAATTTTTTTTACAATAACAGTAAAGTACTCTGCTGAATAAGGACAGTTATCCATCTCAACCAATTTCTGCCTAATCGATAGTAGTCAGAACTACCACTTGATACTAGACGTCTTTCCTCTTTGAAGGTATAATGTCTGGTTAATCCTGTCAGGTTTAGTTTTGTGTCGCTTTTTGGGGTTGCTTTCTTTTTCTTGAAAACTTTGCATTTGCTGCTGTCATTACTAGTGTCCCAAACTGCACAACTAGAGCTTGAATAGGTGGGAGGACTTTGCTTTCCTTTTCTTCTCTGAGAAGATCTGGTTTGGAGAAAAATCTAATTTTTGGTGGTGCAGTTGACAGCCCAGGTGCCTCATTCTCTGGCTTTATTCCTCTTTAGGAATGGTCTCCTCTTTACTGGCTTCCTGTATATAATATATTGCATTAAAAAGGAAATGCTATTATATGTTAAGAATAATTTAGAACTCTTGTGATATTTACTCAAGTTTTGATCCCCATTATTGTTTAGTTTTCCTTAATTAGTTTTGTGCTTGCAATTGTATGTGTGTCCTTCTTTGAGCAACACAGGACTAATTTCTCTTCTGATGCTTGGGGAAAACTGCACTTTTAGAAGGCCCTAATGTCTGAATTTGTGAAAATATTTACTTTATAGCCAGCAATGGTATGTGGGTTGCAAGGTCTCAGAGTTTTTGAGCCTTGCCAAGTGTGGAAATGAGGAGGAGCAAGCCCTGGGCACTTGACCCAAGCTGCCAACAGGGTTATCTCATACCATGAATGTCACATTCAATATAAATTAGAAAGTTTGCTGGGAAGTTCTCTCTCTCTTCCTTGATGGCTGCAATTCTGAGAACTTCTTGCCCCAGTGCTGGACGCCTGAGCCCCTCCTTTCCGCCCAAAACTGTAGCGCTCGCAGTGTCCAACATTTGCTGTCCCCTGCTGGGAGTGCGCAGCTTCCTGCTGATAGGATGGGCCAAGTATAATTCTGCTGTATTTATATTGTTACTGGGATCAATATTGATTCTTTAGTATTATTAATATTAATTATCTAGTCTTATTCTATTAAATCTGTTTATATTTAAACCCTCTGGTTTCCTTGTGTTTTCCCAATTCTCTTTCCTGGGTGGGGAGCGTTTATCAGGTGATAGAATAATTGTCTAAACCACAATAAATTGTTGTTGGTTTCTCAAACCATAACAAAATTTGAAGAAGGCCATGTTTAAGAGGGCATACATCCCCACTTTTGTTTAGTTTCAGAAGATAAATATTTGCCTAATTCATTAAGTACCTGTTTAGTTTTCTTCCATGTATATATTAAAGCAACTGTACTTATGAATATGCAATTTGTAATCAAAGTTCTTCAAATCTGTAATTTTTTCACATGACATCAGAAAAGGGTTGGCTGCTTTCCAGACTATTGAGTACTCTTAGGAGAGAGCAATACAAACGGCTAGTTACAAGACTACATTGCTTTTTTTTATACATGAAACGCTTCTGTATGTTGTTTCTTTATTGAATGTGGAATGTGAAGCTAAGTAAAAACACACTCAAAAAAGAAGTAGTAAAAAATCAGACTCTAGAGCAAGGCCTAAATATTTCACCTTGCATTTACGAAGGCAGATCTAGATGAACTTCCTGTGATATGGCAGAGCTTTAATACTTTCATGCTAGGGTAGTTTAAGGATGGGCTGATTGGGACTTAACTTGAAATAATTAATTAAAACTATAAATAAACTTAAGTATGAGCTTGTTGGTAGATCTTTTCATAAAATAAGCCTTGGAAGCTAGCTTGCCACTAGCAGAGTTTTAGTTTGTATTTGACTAAAGCTGAAAACTGCTTTGGAATCCATAATCATTCCTATGATCCCTGAACTGTTATAGCTTGTGTTTAAAAAATATCTTGAAATGGCATGTACGCTTGAACATAAATGCCTGTTTATTCCATATTGATAGGAAATTTGTCTGGTGCCTTTGATGCATTACTTTAAAAAGGGCCAGAACTGGATCTTGATTGTTTTGTCACAAATGGATCTGAGTGCTGACACTGCAGGCTTGCCAACAGAACTCCGGGCGTGAGTAAAGAGCAATACCTGTTCAGTAAAACAACTGAGCACGGAAGGGTGGTGTACGAATGTTGGATATCATATCATCAGCTGCACAAACAGTTGATGAACTTTTCAGCTATGTGTCTTTCTGTCCCATAAATCTGATTGGGATGGTTCTAAAGCAGACAAAACCAGAGCTTTGTGTGTGTGTGTCAGCACAGTAATAGTTGTTCTCTGGGTAATACGGGAGAGGAAACAATGAGAGGCTATTATTTTCTTTATTGAAATAGTCTGGAATAATTAAATAGTTAATTATTTGGTTTTGGTAACTCAAATGTCATTTAAACTGCACTTGCAGCTTGTATCAAACTGGAACAAGAACAAAATCTTTAGGAGAGCTTCACTATGTTGCACAGGGAAAAAATACATCTCAACAGTACTTTAAAAAAAAAAAATCACTCAATTTTCCTTGGACTGTAGTCAAAAAGAAATACAGTAAAGGAACAGAGGCTGATATAAATAATTGTGAATGTGTGTATATATAGGTGTACTCTCCTGGGGTAAAAATAGTCTCTGCGTGTGGTGCAGCGTGCGTTACCATTGAGCCAAGCCGCCATCTGAGAGTCTCCTTTCCCTCTGCGCTGGGGCCTCCAGCTCTTGCCGTGTCAGGCGAGCCCCGGGCAGGGCGCCCGGGGAGGGTGTGCACACACGCCTCCGGCAGACGCCGCCGGGCTCTCAGGGGTGTGGAAGTGAGTGTGTTCAGAAAAACGCCAGCGTACGAGTGCTGCTCTCCGGCGATTTAAAAAGCTTTCAGACGGAGCGCCTACGGGTGGAACCGAAGGGGGCTCTGCGCGCCCGGGCCGCGCCGCCGCTGCTCAGGGGTTACCCCGCCAGCCTCCCCGTCTCCCGCCCCGCGGGGCCTGGGGGCGCGGTTCTCCCCCAGGGGAGGCCGAGGCCGCTGGAGCCGAGTCGCCCTCGGCCCGGACGGAGCTCGCCTTTCCCGTGAGCTGCGCGGCCCTCCCCGCCCGACGCGGCGCTGGGCCCGGGCGCG
>JAOXJM010000071.1:11621145-11637336 GCA_026413425.1 Tringa solitaria
GACGCGGCGCGGGGCCCGGGCGCGGCCGCGGGGCGGAAGCGGCGGTGGAGGCGGCGGGGCCCGCAGCTGGCGGTGAGTCGGGCGGGGGGCGGCCGGGCTGCCTGGGGGCGCCGGGAGGGAGGCGTGCGGCCGGGCACCCCTCGGGAGCCGGGAGGGGGGGGCCGGTGACGGCTCCGAGATGGGCCCTGACTTGCCCGGGAGGGAGCGACCGCCGCGGCGCTGCGGGCCCGAACCCCCGGTGGCTGCGGGAGCAGCGCGGAGGGGAGGAAGGGGGTGGAAGTTGGAAAGAGGAGGCAGGGGAGAAGCTAGTAAGCTTTCTGCTTGTGACCCTCCTCTTAATTGGTGCTGGGACTGAGCGGTGAAGTATTTTTCCACCCACAGAAATTTTGTTGCCTCTCGCTCCCAGGAAAACTAGAAGAACGTTCGTAGGTGCAAAACCTTGCTTTTATTTCTCCTCTTCTAAGTGGTGTTTCAGATTTATCTTTTAGAAAGCCAACAATCTTTGCTTTGCTGGGAAAAGAGATCTTTGTAAACAGTCTGAGGATCCTAGGTGCACTATTTTGTATTTCTGTACTGCTTGTATTTTTTTTATTCTTTACCAATTTGCGTGCTCACCTCTGTGCTTGATCTGAATGGGAAGGTGGTAACTTAGTAGTAAGCAGGAGCTGTGTGGTGGAGAGTGTAAATGTATTTTGGGTTGGTGGCACCCGAAAACTGTATAGTTTTTGATAGCTTCTAACATATCATGAGTGATAAGTCATCTGGATTTTCTGGTTTTTCTTAAGAAACTAGATAGAGCAATTTGAGAGGATATAGTAGGAACATCAAGCAAATGAGTTTATATTTTTTGGTAAGTTTGGAACAATCTTAAACTCTTCTTATTTGCGCATTTTCTGAAATACTAGCCAAAGGTAATTATGTGTAAAGTTAATACAAAACGGAATTCAGTCCTTCACTGAGGTGGCAAGTAGATCAATCCCTTATAATTCTGAAGCATATGACTTCATGGATCCATTTTTTTATTTGTTATTTACCATTGCCCAGCGACATCTAGCATTGACCGTTTTAGTAATGTTTTATTCCATATGCATGGAGTAAATTAGATCCTTACGTTATAATGGTGTTTTATTTTTGTATTCTCTGATGGTATTTTCTAATTATAGTTCTTTTGATTGGTGTCTTTTAGTAAAACCTTGATTAAAGATACTGTCAGAAGTCATGTGAATGGTAGTAATGGTTTTTGTTTCACTTTCATGTGTTATGTAACAGGGGAAGAGGAAATAGAGGGAGATTGAGCCCAGCTGTTTACATCTAGAATCTGGTTTTGATTGTGGTTTGCAATGAATATGTTGTTGAAAAAGTAGAGGATCGTGCTTCATATGAGGGAGAGCTAAGTTAGTTAAAAAGTTCAAAACTGTCAGAGCAACAAAAGAATTACAATGATAAATTATACCGCTTGCAATTCTAAATTTCTATAGTAACTTTTTTTCTCAATGAGGTTTATCTTGTTGCTTTGCAGGAGTAATGTCTTACCTGGTTTGAGGATCTAAGAGAGCTTTCTATAAGTCATAAATGAAAATGGAAGAAGATGAGACTTTGCAAGGTGAATCGGAGAAGGCAAAAGTTGAAACACATGATGCTCCTGAGATCGGTCGGCGGATGTCAGTCAGTGACTTCCTTTGCCACTGCTGCTACGGCATTCTGGTCAACCCCACCACCCTGAATTGTGGGCATAGTTTCTGTAGACATTGCCTAGCCTTGTGGTGGGTATCGTCCAAGAAGAATGAATGCCCCGAATGCAGAGAAAAATGGGAAGGATTCCCCAAAATCAACATCCTTCTTAGGTGAGTGTACTATGCCATTTTTGCATTTCTAAAACCACCAAAGTTGTCTGGTTTCTTAAGTTTGCTGCAGATTTTCATAGTTTATTGGTAATCTGAAGTGTTGCAAGGTTTAAAGTCTTTCACATTCTGCCCTTACATGGAACTGTTCAAATACATTTTTCTGCATAGAACTAAGGGTGTGGGTTGTTTGGCTTTGTTTTGGGTTTTCTTTGAGGGCTTTTTTTCCCCCTTCTGAACTCTTTGGGGGATGGAGAGGAGGGATCCTGTTTTAGTATTGCAACACTTGCATCTTTTAATACAACTGATTGTTTCATAAATTAGTATGATCTTTGATGGTTGTGTAATTCTTTCTGTAATAGGAATTATTTATAGGAAGAAATGAGATCTTATTGCAGAACAAAGCTGTAAATATCAATTTGCTGTCTTGAATTACCCACAAGTTCTTGTGTTAATAATACTTCATCTGAGGATAGTAATATTTTAATAAATAGATGATAGGCTTTTATGTTGTCTTTTGCTTAGCATTTTTGGATAATCAAGGCTTGCCAGTAGCACACACAATTCTAGTTTTATATAAGAAATAAGGATTATTTGTTTTTGATGTAGTATTTTAACTTCTTCTATCCTTAGCAACTAAGGAAAATGTTGTTCGGAAGTAATTGATTTAAGCTTTACTAGGTATTAATAACTAATGTTTCCTTTCAAAGATGATAGTCTTTAGTAGAGGCTGGAAAGCAAAAATCAAAAAAATTAGTTCCTTTTCTGATTGTTAAGCCTCAATGGTTATAGTAAAATGACAAATATTTTTCCTATTAGGGATGTTATTGAAAAGCTATTTTCTGATGCCGTTGAACAAAGAAAAGAAGATATTCAGCAAAACAGTGATGTAGCACGCAGCTTAGCAACCTTCCAAAAATATGGGAATGACCAGATCCCTACAGTTACGAACACAGGAAGAATTAATCCTCGAGGAGGAGGGTTTTTCTCAGGCGTTCTGACAGCTTTAACTTGTGTAGCAGTAAGTTTCATCTGGTTGGTTTTCCATATTTACTTCAGTAAGCATGCAATCAAATATACTTAAATTATGTGCACGTAAAAAAGATCATCAGCGCAGAAGAAACTTCTGCTGAGCAGAGTAAATAAGGTAGTATTCAAAGTGGTCTGGCAGAAACTACAATTGCAAAAGGAAGTTTGACAAATTGGGTAAAACTTCAAGATACGTTCTTATAACCTGAATATTCTAGGGTCCATATAATAGATTCTATATGGGAAGCCCCTTAATGCATGTTTATTTGTATCATGAATATATTTGCTTTGCAGGTAAAGGATTTCTTTTTTTCTTTTTTCCTCTTTTTTTTTTTCTTTTTAAAAATCTACTTATAGGTAGTTCTACTTGTATATCACTGGAGTAGTAGAGAATTTGAAGAAGATCTTCTTGTCCACAAGCCCGTTGCTAAATGGACTGCTGCAGAAGTGATACTTTGGCTAGAGCAGCTGGGCCCATGGACTTCACATTATAAAGAAAGTTTTTTACTGGAGAAGGTGAATGGAAGGTGAGAGGTCTAATTGTCAAGAACATTATATGGTGCATATATATACAGGACAATGTATGTTGAAATGACTCTGCTTCATTCCATAGATTGTGGGAATATTCTGTTGATGTATCAGAATAAAATTCAGGGGAAGTTTTAACACTTGTAGTTGAAAACTTTGGTAGTAGATACTGAGCAAGCTAACTGAGAATTTTTTTGGAATGTTTTTAAATGCTGACAATTCAGACTGAAATGATACTGAAAGTAAAATTCTACTAATGTATTATCTACCCCTCCCACCTTTTCTTTCTTGTGAAAATATGCATATGCCATATGCATTGTTGCATTCCACCCAAGAGCTCTAGGTTTGATTTCAGGAGACCAGACTAGATCTGTGAAGTACTGAAGAACTGTGTTCAATAATAGCCAACAAGCTGATAAATTTGCATGCTGAAAGCAGGCAAGAGAAAACTTGAAAAGAAGGATATTTAAAACCCAGGCTCTGAGACGCAGTTGATTCAGAACACTTGATATGGAATGTAATCCAAAAGGTGATACCTTCTATCAGTAGCTTATTGTTTCAGTATGTAATTGCTAATTTGTTAGTCATCTTTTTGGTGAAATGGCACTATCTATCTTCTGAATTCTTCTGCTTTTATAGACTCCTTCTAACACTGACAGAAGAAGATTTCACAAAAGAGCCTTACAGTATAGAGAACAGTAACCATAGAAAAGCTATTATGGCGGAACTGGAATGTGTGAAAACTTTAGGTGTTAAACCCCCACAGAACCTTTGGGAATATAAGGTAAATTTTATATAAAGTCTGTCATGCATATTAGGTATTTTTAAAATAGTATCTTTAAACAAAACTCTCTTAAAGCCAGGAAGAATGTTAAGGTAGTAGAATTACTCTTGTAAAAATTGCTTAGTTTAATGAACTGTTGTATTTGAAAAATGGTTCTTTGAAAAATGATTGTCAGAAAAATCTAAGAACTGCCATGTCCCTTTCATTTTATTTTTTCGTTGTCTGAAACTTGATGATTTGATACCTTTCAGGCAGTAAATCCAGGAAAATCACTCTTTCTTCTGTACGCACTGAAGAGTTCTCCAAGACTCAGTATGTTATACCTATATTTGTTTGATTATGCAGAAGCTTTCCTACCTTTCATCCACACAATTTGCCCTATGCAAGAAGACAAGTATGAAGATGTTGTGACAAAACTACTAGTAAGTGTTCAAAACAATAAATATGCTATTTGCTTTAGGTATAAGCATTTTAAGACTAAGCAGCATAAAACCACATAATAATTATTCACTACTTCATCTTTTTACAAAACAACTTTAAAAAAAAAAAGTCCTACAAAGTGGTTCCTTCATTTTGTTGTATGTGATCACCAGTGTTGTGACCATTACCATTAATAAGATTGATTTAAGGCTTTTAAGACTGTAAATCTGTGAAACTAATTTTTTTTGAAGTTCACATGACTATAGAAAGGCTGCTTACTCAAAATCCTTGTATTTTAACAAATGGCATTATGAGGTCTGACTGTCTGTGATGTTTTATCCTTATCTAATGGAAATTACTGGGTTATGGTATTATTTACCAGAAAGTAGAATAAAGATAAATTACTGCTTTCCATGCATGAAAGAACAATTTTTCAACAAAAAGAATTGTTGGAAATAAGTCAGTATTGTTTGTGTTTAATAGGAAATTGATTTATAGTCTTTTTATCCTAATTTACAGGACCTTAAAGATCCTTCTTGGAAACAGTGGAGAGAATTCATTGTAAAGTATTTATTTTTGCCATACCAGTTGATAGCTGAATTTGCTTGGGATTGGCTGGATGTGCATTACTGGACATCAAGATTTATAATTGTAAATGCCATGTTGCTCTCTGTTCTGGAATTATTCTCCTTTTGGAGGCTCTGGTCAAGAAGAGAATTGAAGTAAGTCTTTCTGAGCTTGTTAAACAGGGTAGGAAGTACATGGCCTTATAAATAGAAAGTAACAGTCAATGATTTTACAGTCACTCGCTGAAATGACAGTGTTGACAACACTGAGCGTAATAAGAACATGTGAATCTGGATCTGCACATATACTAGTACTCACTCTGGAATATCTTCGTTTCTGTGAATACTTGAAAGGGTTTCTTATAGCTGAATTTACTGATCAGATGTAGCAAATGCAGCAACGGTCATAGGCGTGTTCTTAACCATTGAGTAAATATTGACTCTTACCTTGAGAATTGCCTTTTATGGTATTAGCTGTCAGCTAAGAACTAAAGATATAAGATATTTTGGTTATATGCTTAACTTATTTAAGATCCTGAGGACTCATTCTTTAATAACTATAAAAGGATTTTTTGTTTTTAACTTATTAGTTATAAAGGATGAGTCCTCAGGATAGTAAATAAGTTTCATTACGCTGATGTTATTTCTGATAGGTGATCAAAATTGCTGGATTCAGTTACTGCTTTAGCATTAATTCAAGCATATTAACATCACTTCACAATTGCTGTGTTCTTTTATTTACAATTTTTAGAACTTGCATAGGAGAAATTCTTGTTTTGGTATATACTGGGTTTTCACTTTCTCTGCCAGCAGCTAGAGGGCAGAACCTGTTTAAAAGAGAACAAGCTACATGGAAATAATGTATGACAAATCTGGAATTTGAACCCTTTAACTTGCTGTGCTTTGTGGTCTGAATCAATTGACTTAATGCTTCCTCATATAAAATCTAGTATTACTGTATTTTAAGAAAGTTTTTTTTTGAGTGCAAAATGTTGTTTTACAGGTACTTGAGTAAGACCTTAAACAATTTGAGGCTGCAGCACATATTAGCTTTTCTTAGAATGGGTAAAACAAAACGAGAAGTTCCTCTAAGCCTCTCCCTTTCCTTTTTCGCAGGACTATTCCTCACAGAATGTGGAAACATTTCTGGAAAGTCTCAACCCAGGGTCTTTTTGTTGCCATTTTTTGGCCTTTTATTCCTCAATTTGTCTGCAATTGCTTGTTTTACTGGGCCTTGTACTTTAACCCAATTATAAACATTGATCTTGTGGTTAAAGAAGTAAGGCGTCTGGAGACACAAGTGCAGTGAGTGGCATCGGAACTTCTGAGCCGTTTAGCTTCTAAAAATGGACATTTGAAATAAGCTTTGCTTTTCTTCTTTATGTATGTGACAGTGAAAGTGGTGGATGATGTTAACTTAAATATGCAGAAAGGCCTTAAGGTAAGTTACTCTTAGACCAGCTGATTCCAAATCTGAGGATGGGCTTTATTATCTGAAAAGAATTTTCTATTGAAAAGAAAAAAAAAATTACATTCCTGTTTTAGCCATGTAAAATGGATACAGTCATGCCACCCTATTTTTGATCAAATTGAACTTCTCTATTCTGTCTTGAGCATTCTGGTTATTTTCAAGCCTGCCTTAAAATCAGTGTCTTCTGAATGCTACAGGGATATTTTTTTTTTTTACCTTAGAATTTCATACCAGCAATGTGTTCCTCAACTTAAGTTTGCCAAAGGAAAGCTCTTCCTGGATAGGCTTGATATTGAAAGTACTTCAGTATTTTCAGTCTGCTTTACGTGTGAAGTTGTGACTGTCGATACACAGTCTCACAGTAGCGTTTGTTCTAAAATGCCTGTTGTTGAAGGCAAAGACTACTTGAGTTTTCTTGTCTTTGGGAAAATATCGTGATTGCCATTCAAAATTTTTTATTCAAATCAGTTAGACTTCATTAGTAGCTTCTTTAATNNNCTTGAAGTCTGTTGCTAATTCTTAAATTCAGGGTTATCTCTTAAAAAGGATTATTTTGCAAAAGTGACCTGACACTGTAATTACATTTTACTGCAATATAACGTGTGTATCTAGATCTGTGAGCAAATATTGACTGGAAAGTTATTTTGTGTAAACAGGATTGCCATTTATTAATGTATGGCTTTTGACTGAAGCAGAAGTTAGATTTTTCAAGAGCTTTGTCCTCTTGCATTCAACATTGGTTTGTGTTGTTGATTTTTTTCATTTGTATCATTAAGATGAACTTTAAAGTTGACTATGAATATTTTTAAAGATTAAAGGTCTCTTTTGAAAACTTCATCCTTCCTAAAGAAGTGTTTTTTGTTATTTTTTTATATTGAAGTACTTTTCATTAGCTTTAACTTGTGCAAACTTTTTCTGTAGCCCTGCATCTTTAAATAAGCTGAGGTGGGTGAAAGTAGACATAAGACACTCCTGGTTCTAAAACTGCTAAAATTAGCAGTTATGAAAAAGTATATTATTCACCAATTCATGTTACTGATATCTCTTCCTATGAAGTAACCCTAGCTAAAACCATTCTTATGTCTTTATGAGGTATACACACTTCAGAATCTTGGAAACTCATGTTGTCCAAGATCAAACAGTTATGGGAAATGCAGACGGTCCCAGTGATGCTACTTTTTTCATGTTTCTGTGTTTTGCATTTGTACTTTCAAATCTGGCTCTGAAATTTTAAGGGTAGAACTTCTCCCCATGTCCACAGGAAACTCAAGGTGTACATCGAGTAAGGAGCTTGAGCCATATCAAATGGACAACTTCTCTAGAAAACTGTATTTAAAAAGTAAAAAAGGAAAGAAAGAATTATTTTACCCATTTTTTTGATACAGGTAGGACTACTTAAGGTGAATGAGACGCAAAAGTTAAATTAGGCTTCATAATAAGTTTAATGTAGATGAGAGGGCTCTTTGTGCTGAGACTGTCACTTCGTGAGTTTCTTCCATTCAGTTCAAAGTTAACAAATGTTAAGGTAAACGTTAGTGGAAAAGTTGGATTTGTATCTTACAGCCTGTGAGGGGTGAAAAGTTTACAGTGAATGATATTATGAATCTGAAAAATCTGTGAATCCAAATATAAACAAAGTTAATTATAAGTCAGTTACTCCTTAATCTGATAAGCTCAAATTCCTGTTTAGTCAATAAAAGCTTACACAGAACTAATGAATTTGCTTCTAGTCTGTGCGCTGTAGAAAGTAAATAAGAGGATAAATATTTGGCCATTCTGGGGGTGGAGAGGCTGAAGTCGAAAATCATTTCTTGTCACTACTATGACAAAAAGAAGAGTCATTTTAGATTTAAATATATATGAAATTTTCATAAAGACCGGTGTCATATATCTAATACCTACACAAAGGCTGAATCTCACCACACATAAAGTCTGGCCATAAAAGGTATTTTGTATGATAGGGAGCTTTAGAAAAACATTTGGCAGCT
This sequence comes from Tringa solitaria, assembly GCA_026413425.1. Taxonomy (NCBI): domain Eukaryota; kingdom Metazoa; phylum Chordata; class Aves; order Charadriiformes; family Scolopacidae; genus Tringa; species Tringa solitaria. The sequence continues at coordinate 11,629,773 of JAOXJM010000071.1, forward strand.
TCACGGTCACATTCACATGCCATTTTTTGACATTTGTCTTCTAGTGATTCTGAAAGAAAACACAGTAAGTTTGATGTTAGTGTGAAGTAATTAAAAATCCCCAATAGAATACTGAGAATTACTACCGCACATTCCATATTTGCCATATAAATGGCTCTTCTATTTCGAGTGCAACAGGAGCTGTACTGAGCTTTAGTAAGACTTACTGTTCTTGTGTGTTCTTTAGACAGAGCTCCATGGTAGGACATCTTGGCAACAAAGAATATACAAGCATGGTTTGGTTTAGTGACAAATAATCAGTGGAACTATCTTGGCAGGTGAAAATATAATAATTGGATAAAGACTTAAATATTCTTCTTCACATTCTTTAATAAAGGAACTCTAATACTGATTCCTCTTTAGAAAGTGGTATGTAACCCTCCCTGCCTGCCCTGTTGCTCTTGTGAAACTGGAGTTTGGGAAGGTATTTTCCATTTCACATATGCTTTAGTCTACTAAGGGCATTAAAATGATACATGTGAATAAGGGATGCAAAGATGTTCCATGTTCAGCGTAAATTGCCTGCCTTTTTTATTAAGGCATTCAGTAAGTATTTAGGGTAACGTGTGTTTAAGGATGATAAAGTCCATGTCTGGCCATATTTTATTTTTTTTTATGATTGTGGTGGTGTAACTTAACAGATTTCTTGGCATGAACATTTCTTCTTGGCATGAACATTTTCTTCTACAGCAATACATTTTGGTTTTGTTGTGCCAACCCAGAAATGTGTGTTTTTTCTCTCTGCAACTGTCTGTAAACTGAAAAATCCTTGATTATGTTTCCTCTGAGTATTTAACATTTTGAAAGGTTAACTGAATCTGAACAAATCTCCAGCAGAGGAGCAGAACGAGTGTTCAGTTTGGTGAATGAACTCAAATTCTGCTATGAAATGGAAGCATTCTTAATGTATGTATGCTAATGCTGCAACTAGCTACCCTAAGAACTCAATAGCATAAGTAGCCTAAGCAACATGATAGGATTTAAAAAAAAATTAACTGAGAAGAGCCATTCCTTCTCTTGTTATTGCTCCAAACATAATCATCTTCATGGTACACCAGGGACTTTTGTTTCAGCTTTGCTTCTTGATGACGTGCCTACTATCTTGGCCAGTATTTTAAAATGTTATCAGCCTCTGGACTGGAACAGGAGCAGAACCTTTACAGTCAAATATAGGTGGGCCGTAGCTTGACAGTTAACGAGATAGTTTGAGAGACAAGACACTTAGTACTTCTGAAGCAGAGGAGGAAATGAGCAAATAGAGATTCTGTATGAGGTAGACACTTGGGCAAAGTAAGGGTTTAATGAAAAGGAGGAAAAGAAATATTGCCAAAAACTTTCATTTGATTTCAGGTGAGGCAAATTCAAAATTGAGTTTTGAAACGAAAGGGTTTTGTGTTTTCTCTGAATGGCCTACTGTGCTGTCTTTAAACTGTGGTAGTCAGAAACTCACACTCATTTTTGTAAACAAGTTTATATAGTGGTCTGTGTTTTTATGGTGCAAGTAATAACCAATTCTCAAGCTGATTTGTATTTTAGGTAGTAGCATAAAATTACATGCAAAGTAACTTTGACCTAGCACCTGATTTGAAAGACAACACAAAACCAAAACCTACAACAACAACAAAATCTGCAAATTTTAGGGACTTCTGAGAAGTTATGGCTTCAAAAAGTCTTTGAAGTGTATTTGAAAATATTTGCTAAAACTTTGGGAGTTTTGAACAAATAACGTAAGATAAGTGCTGCTTTTTCCCGTTATGCATTTTTTGTTTGTTTGATACATCTTTGTTCTTCTCTTTTATACTCTACCATGGCGAGTATATTACATTCATATTTCGGAGCAATCAAACAAAATTTCTTAGGATGTTGTCAGCCATCTGGTGCAGCTTCTACACTAATTACGTAAATGTTTTCAAATTAACATTTTATGGCTTGTGGACATGTTACTTCCATAAATAAACATGGTCATCAAATATTTTATTACCTCAGTGTTTGAAATTGTAAGTTGTAATTGTGAATTCATTCATAAATTGCAGCCACTAGTGGCAGGCTGTGCAACTGCTCAGTGGTAAGTATGACAGTAACTTTTTCACTATAAACTTGTAAATGATGTGCAATGTTTTCTGCTAAGTATAAAAAGGATTCTTTTTAAACAATTGTAACTTTCTCGCCTCCTGTTTGTAGTTGCTTTCCATTTGGAGACTTACAGGGACCAGCATAACATGGATTCCTCAACATATGTAAATGCTGAGTAAAAAGAGGGGGATTTTTGGTAATGTTTTCTGGAAGGGTAATAGAAGGTTGTAGATCAGAATTTTGTCTGTTTATGTATGCCAGGGAATTAAGAAGAAGAAACTGCCATCAGTTGGCATAGGTGGGCTTTCTGGAGGTGCAGCTTACCATGGCAAAAAAAAAAAAAATCAGAAAAGGAAGGATGCTAAAATAAGAGTATTACAGTTAATTAAGAAAATGTCTTTCTATTAAGTCAGTGAGACAATCAGTAGAAGTAACAAAAAAATACCCAAAGACCCACAACAAAAAACTTCCACCAATGAAAAACTAGACCTGTTCACTCACCACAGACAGGCGTGTTGTCTTCACATTCCCAGTGGTAACTCTCGATCTTTGGGTGACAGCCTGCTTGCTCTGCCTTCCCATAGCAGCAGTCGTGGTTAAAGCAGCACCTGAGAGTGACAGAAATGGGCTTGCCTTAATTCACACTGTGGTGATTTACGGTCATATAACCTGGATGGATTTTATCAGCTTGTTTCTACAGGCTGTAAAATAATAAAATTAAACATACGCAAACGTACAGTTACCTGCTCAGGAATAAAAATAGGGTAATTGTTTAATATATCACCTGGTAAAAATTATTACTCTTTCGTGTAATCAATGATGAGGAAAATGTCTGATGCACATTGATATAGTTAAACTTCCTCATAGATGAAAATAAAATGAATCTTTAAAGCATTCTCAGTTTTAAACAGAGGAAACTATTACGTGGGTATGCTTCTCTCCTAGCCCCTTCCAAGAAAATGGTTAAATGCCAGAATAGTCTGTCAGATAGTGAATGATGTATTTTTCTGCCAGTTATTGATGCTATGGTAATAGTAATAGGAAAGGGAGAAGAATATTTGTTAGGTCATAGCATGTTGTCATAAATGTTGTCTTACAGCAAAGTCCTTAGATGGTGGCAGAAAAGCTGGGAGTGGGTGAAATGTTAAGTAATGAACAGGCACAGGTGCTGTTTAGTGCATAACATAACCTGTTGGCTCAGTATCATGAGAAAATTTGGAAAATTGCACACAATGATGATTTCAAAATTGTTCTTGTCATAACTGGGACAATGAATTCATAGTCTTTCTATGAAATTGTGGAACTGAACATACAGGTAAACTTTAATGGCATATTTTAATGCTTAAGAAAATAATTACTCTTCTGGTGTATAGTCACTACAAACCTAGAATAGCAAGCAGAGGAGGTAGCAAGGATCAAAAATTAGATGACTTGTAAGGTTTTGCTTGCAAACTAACTATACTATTTTATTTATTTTTTTTTTTAGTCTCAGTGGAAGAACAGGAAGTATCCACAAGCTCTTTGCATTCATTCATTCATTCAGTTTCCTCCTGGTAACCTAAAACCATCACATTACAGTAGGCACATGATGTTTAGGTGGTGTTTAGATTGCCTGAGGAATTTGTCTGCAATAGGAAAAGTTAGTGCCGTGAGCTCTTACTTGCAATTACTGTTTTTTCCTATGCTTATTAAATAATTACTTGGTAATTCCACACGAAACTCCATTTAAAGGTCCTGCAGTATGTAACAGCTGAACAGCACGTGCACATGAAGTAGCTCAATACATCCATTTTATGCATAGAAATAAAAAAAAAAAATTGACTTCTAGTGAGTTTTTGTAGCAGTACTGAGGTAATTAAACTATGAAATACAGCTTGTTCTGCCCTAGTGCAGTCTATCTTCCTGTGTTTACAAAATTTTTTAGAATTACTTTAGTCTTATTTTAAGCATTTTAAATAAAAATAGATGCTTAAGGATTTTACATTCTGTCTGGGAGCAATATATGATTGTCTCTATTTGAAAGTTCATAAGTGGCAGGCAAAAATCTAAATTGCAGTAACTTATATTTGAATAATTCCATCACAGACATCTTTATTTCAGATTAATATTTCTGTATTTTTCACTTAACTTGTTTTCAGGCATAGTTCTGAATGTAAACAACCCATAATGTAGCTCAAAACTTGGGACATTTACAAAGTGAAAAAACAGCCTACAATGAAAGGCTGGCAAACTGCAGATTCTCCATCATTATCTTTAGGTATATGGAGGACCAGAACTAATAATAGTCCCTTCCTTTTGTATGTGTTCCCCAGTTGTTAAAGTAGCAACTATGTTCTACAAAAATGTCTTTTAAAATAACAGATTACACATTCAAAAACTTGAAACATGTAGGCAGACATTCTACAAGTTTTAGTTCTATTCATGACTAGTATCTTTATTAAAAAAACCCAAACCAATCAGATTTGAACTTTCCATATATTCTACCATAAATGTATCAGACATTTGGTTTCCTTCTAATTTACAGCATACCTGTCTGATAAGTGAGAATTGATGATGTCACATAAAGTGGGAAAATGTATCACTATAATGATAAGCTTGAAAATACAAAACCTTTAACTATTGTAACCAGAAAATCATCTTCCTGTCAGATAATGTTCAATTATAACTTAAATTACTGGTAGTCGATATGCTGAGATTTAGTACTAGTCTGTTTTTAGAATTATTTTAGTAACAATTCATAATTCCTTTTAGTCAAAAGTTATTTTTCAACAGGTTTACTTTTGCATAATTTTCTATGTATTACTTTGAATACTAATAAAATGGGATGGGTGGAAGTAGAATCAAAAGATTTTTCAGTTGCTTTTTTGTTTTTAATTTTATAGATAGCTTGAATGTTTGAGTCTTAAAGCTTTTCCAGGAAGACTTTAGTTCTTCAGCTCTTGGCCAAAGCAACAGCAAAGCGACTCAGTTGCACTGTGAATCCAACATTAATGCAATGAGAGTTTGAGTTAAAGGCAGGTGGGACTCATGTAGATCTGCAGTAACACAATGTTAATGCTTCAGAGTTTCTTAGTGTATGAGAGCACGTTTCTGAGGTATGTTCCCTCACAGATGTTAAAGAGGCCTAATTCATGTTTTAGTCCTTTTACTCTGTCATCATCATACATTCAGCACTTAGATAATAGTTACTCTTACCAGTCTACTCTGTCCTTGGGCCATCCTCTTCCTCCCAGACCACAGTAGCATCCGTAGCGTAGGTAGGCAAAAGGAGATCGTCCTGTAGTACATTTAATGGCTCCGGCTAATTCAAGAATTCCTCTTCGATTTCTAAAACGGGGTTCCCCAGAAGTGCCTTTATAAACTGTGGGAGAAAAAGTCTTTATTTTTTGTTGAATCAAACATGCAGATATAAAATAGTTATGGTTTGTTTGGGTTTTTTTTAAACTTTGATAATGAATGTCAGTACTTGAAAATAATACAGTTTTCTTTTTGACGCTTAGGGGCTACACTGCTTGACCCCATCCCTTTTTACTGCAGTCTGTAGTGAGCAGAACACTGAACAGCATCCCGAATAGCTGCAGTGGTTTCCTGCCATTGAGGCAGCGGCAGACTTCAGCCACTTCCAGTCTTAAAACTGGCAAGGGCTAGCATGTGTTCTGGGGTCTAGGTCCACTACAGTCAGATGCCGAAAGCGTTCCAGGATTTTCTCCGTGGCATAACCTGCAATTTTGCCCATGTTGTTATTTTGTAGAATGTAATGCTTTATGTTGGAACAAATATGTCCTCTATGATGGGGTTCTGCTTTTCCTCATTTTTAGCCAAGAAGCCACATAACTGGTGGGGTGGGTGTAGAGCGGGGAAATGGGTGGATGCTTGGAGTCATTTCCAGGGAAATTAGAAGGGTTGCTTTTTTTTCTGTTTCATTTTGTTTGGGTTTTTTTTGTCGTGGGTGTTGTTGTTAAAGGGATTCTCACTGTTATCTTTCCAGAACACAACTGTATTTAGGAACTTCATTTTAGCCGTCCCGTGTCAGTACTAAAGCAGTAGGTCCAGGGCAGCAGATAAGTGTTGAGACATCAGATGACTTTTTTTTTTTTTTTTTTCAGGGCTCCATGTCATCCTTCAGGCTGAGCTAACACGTCAAGGACCTTTAGTGGTACTGGGCAGCATTTCCTTGCAGTGCAGGCTCCAAGCTATTTGCAGCAATTTTTAGAAGTTGGATGAGTACAAAACAAATTAGTGGAAGGCTGCTGATTAGAGTTGTCTTACTAATTAAACTAATGATTTATTTTGGTATGAGAACAGTTTATAAACCTTAACTCCCAGTACTGGATACAGATTGCAAAAGACATTAAGATTTAATAACTGATAATATCTGTGTGAGAGACAGCAAAAAAAATTATTTAGACTTTGTCATGGAAGGCTTTGAAACTTATTTTCCTGCAGAATAACTATATGATTATACACTTTGTATATAATCTGTATAATCATATAATCTATTATAATAGACTAACTAATAGACTAATCTATTATAATAGATCATATGATTAATTATAATCAGTTAATGGAAGATCTGCCAGAAAAACATTGTTCCCAGCACAGTTGAGTAACTTGAAACGCGTGGGATGCTGGTGACCTGCAGCACTCATAATTTCACAAAACAAAGGGACTTAAACACCTCATGAAATCATCTCATTAAGAAATACAATTGGTTTGTGTGAGAGAATAGTGAAAAAGCTTTAGAAAGAATGTTTGTAGCCAATCCTTACTTATGAAAATAGCTAGGCTCCCTAGAACAGTATTTAGTGCTTCTCTGACTGGTGACTGTTCCCAGATCTTAATCCCTCCTAGTTTGTGGGCACAAGATCTAGGGAGAGGAGAGGATGCTGAAGCAAGAGTGATTAAACTTGCACATGCATCTTTGGCTAAAAGCAATCGCATAAGGAGTTAAAAAAGATACCTTGGCTATGTGGTTGCTTGCAGTTTCATTTAAAAACCGTTCCATAGTGTGGTGGTGTGCTCTCCCTGTTTTGCTTTCCCCCAAAGCACTAAAACTTCTTGCTAAAATAGTGAATAGTATCTCTTGTGTTGTGGCTTCATTTCAGGGTATTATCTGCTGTTAGTTATATAGGGTTTCTGGTAAAAAAATCCTCTCTTTTTTTCCCAAGGGGCCCATAAGATGTACTGGGTGGACTCTTTGGAACCTGCAGTTCTAGGTGCCAAAATAACAGTCACGTTGTGGAAGTGGCAGGTGATCATCTCCCATTCTGTTGCAGCTCAGAGTAGATGTTTCAGCTCTGGGTAGCAGAAGCATCTGAGTATAACCAGATTCTTATATTTACGATAGCATTGGAAGTGTTGTCTTGACTGTTAGCTAAAAAAAAAAAAGCTGTAACAAGGCTGCAGCATTACAAATGACAACTGCTCATACTCTGAAATGTTTAGTAAGATT
>JAOXJM010000071.1:11640894-11662660 GCA_026413425.1 Tringa solitaria
CAGGTGTGAGGCAGGGGTCCTTTAATTACATTCTCACATCATCACTTATTCATAAGGCCTGATTCATTCTCTCAGAATAACCCAGTTATCTCAGTTCTTTGGAACTGCTCTCTAACCGAGGTGCTCTGAGGCAGCGCTCTCCAGCGCTCGCACGAAGAGTCTGCTGAAGGTATTGGCTTTGTCGGCTGGCGTTACACCTGCGAGCTGCGGTCTCATTTTAAATACTGAACTTTTTAACACGCTTGCACTTGAACTTCAGAAAAGTGCCGTGAGACGCTCCCGCGTTGCGCACCCACGCTGAGAAGCAGCCGGGCATGGGCCGGCACCTCCCCGTTTCCCGCTGGGGCGCGTTACCCCCCGCTCTCCCACAGCCCTTCCTTGCAAAGCGCGGAGGTGTTCCCCCCCCCCGTCCCCCTTTCTCCAAACGCGCTGCCCTCTCCCGCCTCCCCCGACACGCACCCGAGCCCCGTCCCTCAGGGTGCGGGGAGCGGGGTCGGGAGGCGCCGCTGGACCCGGGGGTGGAGAGGGGTGTCCCCGCCGGGACGGAGCGGAGCCCCGGAGCCCCCCGGCGGCTCTACTCACCGGCCGCCAGCAGCAGCAGCAGCAGGGGCAGCGGCGGGCGGCGGGGTGCCATGGGCAGCGGCGGGCGGGTCTGCGCGGCTCCGGGGGCAGGCAGGGCTGCGGGCTCCGGCGGAGGCGCCTCGCTGCGGGAGCGGGGTGTGTAGGTGTGAGCCGGGGCGGCTGCGGCCGGCTATAAAAGGCTGCTTTCCGCCCCGAGTCGGGTCCCCCGGAGCCGGGGCCGCTGTCCGTCTCCGCTGTCCGTCTGGCCAGAAGGGAGGAGCTGCCGCCGGGGAGAGCCGGGAGCCGCCGCTCGGGCCGCGGGGCGCCGCGCAGGCAGAGGGGACCCAGGGGAGGGGAGTCTGCTCCTCTGGTGAGGGGGCCTCCGCTCCGCTCCTCTCCGCCAGGACTTCCCTGCTCCGGTAGCTATAACTTCTCTTTGAGTTACATGGCTTCCTAGATAATTTAATGGAGATCCGAGGAGTTAAGGTGGCAGTGAACTAAGTTATTCTAGCGGTTAATTACAACCAGTGCAGAACGCACGGACTGTACCTGTACTCTGAATTTGCCAGACTTCATCTCCTGGTTGCCACTTTCTTGGAGAACTAAAGAACAACCAGCTCCTAAACTGGTTATGGGTATTTCTATCTTGATTAAAATAACCTTTTAATCTTCCCTCAACCAAGATGGACTTTTTTTGGGGACATTGTTCAGTCTTCACATTTTTTCCATTCCCTTCCCGACTCTTGTATTATTTTGTAAAGCCAGATGCCCTATTGCAATCCTGGTTTCATTGCCCCTCTCAACAGACAGTACCGCTTACTTTTCTGTGATTTTTCTCCCTGTTCACACGTTCCAAGTATGCCATCAGACCTTTCAGTATTGCACTGCGTTTCCTGACAGCTGTCCAAGCAATCAGGACCCCTGAAGTTTTGGGTATTGATTTGTGTATGTGTGGTTTTGTTTTATTCTCTTTTTTTTGGCATTATTTTATGACCCCCATGGGATCCCATTGAGGCCTACGCTCCTAGGATAAGGAAGAATAGAGAAAAAGAGGGTTTTTTTAACGCAACTTTCCACGAACTTGTTCTTGGTCACGACCTCTTACTATCAGAGAGCAGCAGGTAGATTTTTTTGTAGTGAATGGTATTTTCACCAAAGAAATACAACATTTTTTCCTGTATATAATGAAGGATAATTCTACTTTCACACTAAAATGCCCTGATTTCTGCGTTGTATCATTCCTCTTTTATCAGAAGCAGAGAATCATACGTGGTCTGATTTCAAAAGACAAAAAGCGTGCACAGACAGATCAGATTTGTTTTTGTTACGCTCTCATTAATCCACGCTCTATGAAATGTTTGTGTTGGCACTGCAGTTAGGGTAGCGTGGGATAAACGTGGAAGCACATCAATTTAAAGCAGGATATTGATATGCCTTTGTACACCTCGGTGCGACTACGTGCAGCACACCCGAAACGGCCCGCGAGCCCAGCCAAAGCTCCGCACGGCGCTTGAGGAAGCAGAAAGGATCATGGTACGGACTCCACAAACCAGGGGGGAGCAGGGTCTCCAGCTCGAGGGCTTGTGTTCTGCAAAGGGACAAAAGTTGATCTCACCGACAGACACACTGGAGCACAGCTGCCCCCGTGCTTCCCAACAGAGGTGGGCGAGAACACCGGTGAAACAGGATGTGTGGCAACCATAAATGCTGTCAGTGACCCCAAGAAGTCTTGGTAATGCACAAGTCATGACAGAAAACGTAACAGAATTATGTTTAATTTTATTTTTTGTTTTAGATTTTGTTGCTACTGTCATCAACTGGGTCAAGGCAATTTTCCGTATTACTCATGGAGTCACATCGCTAATTACTGTTACTCTATTTTCATACTGTCACTTATACTGCATTTGTTTACCCACTCTTCCGGTGAGTAAGTCGCACCTATTAGAACGTTTTAATAGTGTTCAACAGTAGTTTAGTGAAACTTCCAGTTGAACAGTATCCCATCCAGCATACCATTGGATATGACAATGAAAACAGTATCCAGGGGAGCAACAGGAATTCCATTTCATGTTTGTTCTTCAGGGGACTGACTGATGCAATGTGTTTAGTGCACTTGATGCTGGGTTACTGCAGTTGATACATCTCCTCTGAAGGAAGTAAACTAAAACCATTGAAAAATCAAGTGAGACTGACATGCTCAGACCACAGTTGCTTCTACCAGAAACTAGACGAAGATGTGAAGTGGCAAAAACTACATGACGTGATGAAGCGAAGGAGTTCTGTTTCCTATGAGTTGTAATAGAAGTTCAAAGGAGAACATCTAGTGAAATTGGAGCAGGAGGGGGAGAAATCCGATAGAAGGAAATACTTATATTGAGGGGGAGTTAGGTTGCCATGGCATATGGCTAAGACAATATACTAGTAACAGACTGGAAGTTAATATGGATTACAATGATACAGTGATAGTTCTTTTTAAATGAGACTTAAAATTCCCTTTACATTTTTATATAAAAACTTAAGTGGCAGTGCAGACCTGTTGTATTTGCTTTTTGTAGTGGTCCTTTTCTTTTGTCTGAAGTATTTGGTAACTGGTATAAGTCATATGTGACAAACGGCATTTTCCTTCTTACTGATGAATTCTTTCATCAACTAGAGCTGTGCAGGGACAGGGAAAAGTATTTGCTTTTCAAATATACTTTCTCAAACAAGGTTGTATGTGCTCAAGTTGCTTTAATTAAGTTTTTTTTTTTTATGTCTGAAGAATAGATTAATATAATTGAGACATAGTTGTTCTGAGGAGCATTCTCACAGCATAACAATATTAAGGGCAAACTTATTAAGCTAGTTGTAAAAGTCACATGTCTCAATGTCTGTGATTCTGTACATGCAGAAAGATGGTAAGAGAATGTTAAAATGTTGATGGAAAGTGCTAGAATGGTCTAAAATATGGTTAATGTAAGTGCAAGTTATGCAATTCCCTGTGAGCAGATGAAGGTAGTGATTTTGAGAGCAGTTGTAACAGTATTTTTGTAACAGTGTATTTACTGCTGACTAAACAGCTGCAAAGCTATGTTTTTGTAGTAATAGAAGTCAGTCCCGTTAACACTTTTTATGTAGTAAGAGTAGTTATTTTTACTGAGAAATGAAAAAGCATTGGCCACCTACCTAGGTCAAATTTATATATATTCTGCATTTAGCTGTTACGAAGATCTGTAGTAATGATGATAAGAAGTACTAGGGTCTAAACCTACAAAATTAGGATCCTACTACATTAAACATGTGAGGGTTAAGCTGTATGACATATTTGCTGCCCCACTGAATTCATGAACAAATAAAGATTGGTTAAAGTAATTATTTTCCCATTGTTAGAGATGGGAATGATTTGCTGGCAGGGTGATTTGCTGAAGGTGTGATATGATGGCTGGGGCAGAGCTGGGAAAACTGCACCCTGGTGTTCTGCATCCCAGCCCAAGTCCCAGATTGGGGTCTTCTGTGGCATTGACTCCTGGAGGAAAACAAGGAAAGAAAACACATGCCTCACTGTAAAGGTATCAGAATAATTACAACTGAAGAGCTGCTTCCCAGCAGTAAGTCAACTGACTGTATTTACTTGAATTTTATGCTTGGCAAATGTCCCCAAGTTACCCCATGTTTTTTTAAACACTAGATTGGAACACAGATTTGGCCTGGAATACATCCCTTACAAGTGTATGTTCTTTCAGATACTGAACGTCCAAGTAGTACACAATCACCTTCTATATCAGTGTTGTCTTCATAAAAAAAGCCCAGCCTTACTTATTCAATTATTTGTTTGGAAACATTCAGTGCCTTCGTTACCATTTTTAGAGGTTTGGCTGGCTTTCTTCTCTTTCATGTCCTTCCATCTTCTCTTAATTCCTTTTAACAACCAATGCTTCCTGTTTACCAACAATTTCTTCAGCTTGTGTTGTGGGGGATGTTCTAAAAACTATGAGAGTTATAAAGCATAGTTTGGAGAGCCAAGCTCCATGCAGAAGATTAGAAAACATTCTGCCATTTTATAGTATTTTCCATTGTACAGGTATTATCTCGTACCTATTTCTAGCATACAGAACAAAATCCAACTTTGATTTAAGACTCTACCAGCCTATAGTATCCCTTGTAACGTCTTTGGGAATAGTAAGCCTACGAGTAGCATAATATGTTCTGAGAGAATTTTGGGGACCATGTTTGTAGTGCTGTCCTTTATATGCCCTTTGGCAGCGACGTTATTCTGTCAATTCTGCAAAAATACTGCGCTAGTGCGTAGCTGCCCAGAACAGTTGTGTGCTGGAAAGGTTGTTATTACATAAATGGTCTCAAAACAGGTTTACAGTTATAATGTATGCAGAGGAGCTAAATTACTCCTACGGTTTTCTTTTTTCATCTGTCTTTTTTTGGTTGTGTTCTGTTCCAGACTCTACCCTCCGCTCCTTAAGTATAACGGCTTCTAGCACAACATCCACCCTGTGCATACAAGCACCCAGGAAAATAACAAGATCGCAAGCGCATTCTTGGAGCAGCATGTATATACTAATGCAGCTCTGTCCATTTCTCTGATACAGAAATATATCATCTGTCTTTGAACAAAGCAACAGACTGGAAGATGCTGGGAAAGGGTTCTATAAATAACTTCTGGCTCTTAAAACAAAATTTGAAATCGTTATCGTATCTCTGGAAGGATGTTCGACTTGCACTCTTTCATATAGGTTACATCAACTTGGATTCTTGAAATAGCTGATGTAATGACCAGGATGATGGGATGGAGTGACCTCTCAGCAAGTCTGTGGGTGATACCAAATTGGGGGGAGTGGTTGATACACGGGAGGGCAGGGCTGCTACTCAGATGGACCTAGTCAGACTGGAAAAATGAGCTGTTGGGGACCTCACAAAGTTCAGCAAAGGCAAATGCAAAGCCCCGCATCTGGGTTGGCATAACCCCATGCAGCAGGACAGGTTGGGAACTGACTGACTAGAGAGCAGCTTTGTAGAAGAGGAGCTGGAGGTCATGGTGGACAAGTTGAATGTGAGTCAACAGTGTGCCCTTGCAGCAAACATGTCCAGCTGCATTGTCCGAGCTGACACACCTGGTAGTTTTGGAGGGAAGTGATTCTTCCCCTCTATTTGACACTTGTGAGGCTACATCTGGAGTTCAGTGTCTTGTTTTAAGAAAGGCATTGACATACTAAAGTAAAGCTAGTGAAGGCCGCCAAACTCTTCAGGGGGCTGCAGCTCATGACATACAAGCAGCAGTTGGGAGAGCTGGATTTGCTCAGATTTAAAGATGATGGTGAGGAGAGGTCATACTGCTGTCTACTGCTTCCTAATGGAAGGGTGGAGAAAAGATGAAGCCAGATTCTTCCTAGAGGTGCACAAGAGGCAATGAACACGAGTTACAACATGGGAAATTCAGTATAGGAAACAAAATTTTTTTCTTTTTTTTTTCACAAAGGATGGTCAAATACTGAAACAGCTTCCCTGGAGAGGCTACAGCAACTCCATCCCTAGATATTAATGTATCAATTAGAGATGGCCCAAATCAACCTGCTTTAATAGGATGTGTCCTGAGCAGAAAGTTGGACTGCAGGCTTGCAGAAGTCCCTTACCACCTATGTTATTCTATGATTTTGTGATGTGATAGCAGATAGCTTCAAACTCGCAGCTCCACCCTGCTAGGGAAAGAGACTTCTGTAACACTTTTCCTTTTGCCTAAAGGTTTTAATGAAATTATGCCCTGCAGGCAGGGAAGGCAGTAGGCCTGTTCTACTGCAATAACAAATTCATTGATAATTATTTTTTCCATGTATCACTAACTAAGCTATGCAAACACAGAGGGAAAATCATCCATACTGAATTCAAAGAGAGTTGAGACTTTGTTTACCTACTTTTATAATCCAGACAGCTGTGTCATAAACAGAAGCAAGCGCCCTTTTCATAAAGAACTACTTTCCTACCATTTTAACTCATTAATCTGAAATTGCATTTCTATGCCTTTGTCCTTGTTGACCATTTCTGAATCTTCTTCCAGTTCTATTTTTACTGAGATGGGGGAGAAGCCGCAGAATTGTATATACTATTCAAGGTGAAGAACAGAACATGGATGTATAGAGACTGTGCAGATGACGTTCCACAAAGAGGGAAGAGACAGAAATGCAAATATGATTTTGTGTAACTTTTTCTTATAGTATGTCTATTGGCTCTTCATTGTCTCTAAATGTTTTAAATGGCTTAAAAATAAAATGCAGATTTTGTTAGCTGTTTATTTGTTCACCTCTTACTGTTTTGCTCTTCATCCTGTCAATGGTGTGACGACCTATTGTTCTGGTCTGCTTGTATTACAGCTTGCTTTCACAACCTTCTTCCTCAGCTGTGAAGATTTCTATGGTATTTGGACATTTGGGAGAGGATAAAACCCTTAAGTTTTGTGTCCATCAAAGGAAAGGCGAGTAGAAGGTAGCCCTTGTCTGTTCCAGGCTAATCGGCACAAGAGCTATCCACCTTTAAACAGCTTAAATCCAGCCATCCAGAGGTTTAGGAACTGGGAAGTTTCTGAATGTATTGTTAAGAGACAAAAAAGAAACCCTGGAAGTACTGAGGGATGGGGAATGTTGGGATTAGCTAGAGAATTTATAAGTAGGAAAGAAGTGAATACCAGAAATCTGGTATCTTAAGACATGTGGGATCAAAGAGGGGCTCGACAGTGCTGAAGAACTGAGTATGTGTCACTTGCCAAGCAGACTCTGGATATCTTTCTTTGCTGTTGGATTGTCTCCCATCTTTACTCTTTGCTTTTTCAGTGTGGCTGGGATTAGGGGTAACTGAACCAGAGAACTGTCAGCACTAACATCATGATTTGCTACACCTGAAATAAACCAGATACTTCCAAATCAGCCAAAAGGTGTGATAGTCATTTACTGAGGAGTATGCACAAAGTGCACCACACGCAGGTCAATGTTCAGTAAAATGTTTGCTTAGCTGCTATTGTTTAGCCACCAGCTGCTGGTTTGATTTCCAGGGAGAAGCGAGGACTCTCATCTCAATAGAAGGTAAGATTTTAAATGCATTCTCAAATCTGGGCCATCATGACAAACACATTATTCAGTTTTCTACGTGGCCTATTTTCCACTGCATTTGGAAGGTAACAAATGCCATGTCTATTACATAATATAAACAATTTAGAACAATTTATATATCCTGCAATTATGAAGACTTTAGCTTATGCTTCTTTGCAGTATCAATTACCGGTTTGAGAATACTTTTCCCCCAAACTAACAAAGAGTTTATGACTCCATAGGTTTTATATTCCCTTTAAAGTTATGGACAGTTATGGACAAGAGCAGACATGTTCAGGACACTTACAAGCAGAAGATTTGTAGACTCATTGACAGAAAAAGATGAGAAAACAGTTGAGTCTGAAGGTAGCTGCTGACATGAAGTCCCAGTACCTTGTAAATATGATAGTGCTCAGGGAAGATGATGATACTTAACTCTTACAGAATTCACTGAATCTTCACGACATACAGAAACGTTGCATAATTTGCATTGTACAAATTGAAAACTAGGGCACCAATGAGTTTGGCAGTCCTAAGCCTTGGTCGTTCTCTTGGTTTTATTTTAACACAAGGAAGATGACCTGATCCAAATACATAAATTGCTTCCTTGGTATAAAGGAAAATTAATTCCTAATGATGATACTGTATTTACTGAATTTCACAGAGAGCCATCTAGAAAAATTCATCTAATCCTAAACACAGAGAGGGGCTGCATGCTTTAAAATAACATGTATGAAGAATCTTGTTCTATGTATAAAGGAGAAAAAGTTTTAACTGCATATGAGATGCCATCACAAAATTAATACATCAAGTGCCATGAACTCCCCCATTTGTACTAGCAGTGATGGAACTGACATTCTCTTTGCATTTGCTGTAGAGAATAAGGGAGGTGGCAATGCTGTCTGTAACAGGCCTTCCTAACGGGCATCAGGATGCGCGAGATAGCAAGAAAAAACGGGAGCAAGGAATCACTCATAGTAAAGCTTTAAAAAGAAAAGGTTTCTCTTCAACTGTTAGATGCATGAATCTTGTTAAACACTTATCCTAAAATATATATAGCATAAAGTCATAGGCAATCTCAAAAAACAGCAGTCAAAAGTTGACTAGTAAGAAAGTAGTTCATTCCTCTGAAACCTTTTTTGGTAACTTCCTAGTTTCAAATTGACGTTGTAGCTTTCACTGATGAGCCTTTCAAAGTCTGCAGAAACAAACAGACTTATTCCCAAATAGCCACTTTACAGCGATCATGGAACTCTTTTAGACAGCAGGTACTAAATACATTTTTACCTTTTTATGGTATAAAACTTAGCATATTCTAATTGTGTCTCAGTTACTTTACCATAAGTATTTTCATTTAAATTATGTTGAATGGTAGAAATATTGTCTAGCTTTGTTTTGGGAATACGGTACCCCCAAAAAAAGATAATAATATGGTGTTGCATACAAAATTTTCTGTTGACCATATTCAGATTATCTTTTAAAATAAACAGCTTATGCATACTTGACATTTTTACTTCACAGAGCAAAACAGGATTGCATACACAGAGTATTCTGAATTTTATGTGCGGTCTGCACATAAGATCTACATACTTAATGGTGATTTGATACTGCTGTGAGAATCCTAACCTTTTAATTTCCTAATTCTGTTTGGAATTCTTTAATGCCACCCTAATGTTTTAATGTTGCTCTACTTATTTCCTCTCTCAGAAAGAAAAAAAGATAAACTCTTATTAGTTTATGCACCATGTAATCCCTAGGAAGGATTTGCCAGGAACAGATAATCTTTGCTTGTGTCCAAGTCTTATTTAGATTGGAGGGTCAAGGGGAGGCATACCTAAACTTAATTACACAAGCAATTCAAATTAATGTTTATTCTGGAAGATTCTGTGAATTTTTGTTTAGATTTCTTCTTTCTGATAACCACCAAAGAAAACACCTGTGTAGTATTTATTTTAAAAACTGAAAGTCAGTACTGTATATCACCCTTGAACATCCATGCATTTGAAAGGATAACTGTGTGTTGAGATGCTACTGAAGATTCATTTTCTTCAATGCCAATTTGTCATTTATTAATTTTGGTTGAAGCAAAAAATAGTTTGCCTATGGATGTGTTCAAATGTGTTTTGCATATTCATCCAATGAAGTATAATCAAAACGTAAAGCAAAGTAGTTAATTCTCTGTAATGTCTCCATCTCTGATCCTAGGGAAGGGAACGTATCTTCCTTTGGACAGAAAGCAAGCCCTAAATAATATAAGCACTAAATGGTCACTTTCTTTCATATAAAGACAGAAATCTTTTATATCATAGCACATATATTGCATCCCCCCCTTCAGTTTTCTGTAATTTGCGTAATTACCTGATTACCCCACAACTGGAAGGACTGGAATTAGGTGGGTCCTTTTATGATTATTATGACTGCAAGCCAAAGGAAGAGGAGGAGCTGCAGCAGTCCTAATTTTACTTGAAATACTGGACTTAGGAAACCATGTGAGAACACTGAGCAGCACAATCCCTTAGAGAAGGGTCATTACCAAAACAAGTGCAACTGCTTACTGGTAGGCTGCTTCTTTTGGGTTTTTTGGTCTTTGAATTTTGTTCTTCATCACTTTGTTTTGGACTCTGCCCACCATCTGTTCTTCTTTAGTTTCTTAAGTCACTTGTCATCTATTCAAAGAGTTGAAGGTTAGATCATATCATCTGGCTTGTATGCCACAGGCCCTGAAATTTCTTGTACCAGCCCAAGTAATTTCTCTTTGAGCAAGGCAAATTTTCTATTCACTTGAAGCATGTAATTAAATTTGGAGTCATACAATTTTAGAAGATAAGAAACTTCCTGTTCTGTTAACAGAAGAACATCTTGTAAGGGGTCTGTGGCTGGAAAAAAGTTGAATCAAGAGTAGGGTACCAGAAGTGGAGATGGGACAGCCTATTAAGTGAGGGTTTATTTAAAACTGATTGAATTTGGGACTATGCACATTTGAAGTGGGTCATAGTTTTATAGCAAAAATAACATTTAATAAAGACTACCTATTTTTTCTTAGCAAGAAAATAGTGGTTTATAAATAAAACTATTTGTTAGAGGTAATAACTTGGGAGAGCCTTTCAGAAAAGGAAGGAATGGTAGTAAGTTCAATACTAAAATGTTTCAACTGATAGGCACAGAAACTTTAGTCTTGAGAAAATAAAATAAAGTGTAAACAATATTTACTACGTGTTAGGTTCTGTCCTCAGTTAAACCAGTACGTTGCTACTATCTCTAAAAGGTAACAAAGAAAAATGTATGAAACTATCAGAATTCAGAAAATATCAGAGATTCAGAAGTTTACAGAAGAAAGCACATTTTTATGTAAACAAAAAATCACTGCAACAGCTGTATAGGTTTAAAAACTGAAAGCTCAATTTTACAAATTTAAAGAATGAGACCCAGGATAACTGAAACTGTATACAAAGTCCACTTCACCAGGGGCAAGGTGGAGATAGAAACCTGGAAAAGCCCATCTGCTTTGTCTTATTTTCTGTGCTTTACAGTGTGCTAATGCTGCATATTCCATCATGAATAATAAAGCTGCAGTTTTAAAGAAAGGCCAACATGCCTAAACTATATGTATATAGAAAAACCTCAAAAGGCAGGCAACATTTCCTTTTAAAATAGCTTCTAACCATGACTGAGCATAATTATACATGCTCCAGACTGAGGTTTGGAAGAATGTTAACTCTCCCATCAATTTAAAACCTCCTTTTGTATACAGCCAATGGGTGGGGTGCCACATTTTAGAGTGCAGCATTCAAGCTAAAAAACCCAACCATCTAAGGTTTGTATTGAGTCTTACAGCATACAAGCTCAAAACTCAAACTTTGTGGAAGCACAAGTGGTTAGAAACACAAGAATGGATTTATAAAACCAGATTAAAAAAGCATGAAATAAAAAGTTGATTAGCACAAAGGTAGGAGAAAGAACAGGACTCTGCCTGTTGCAGCAACTTCTACGTTAATCACAGTGCAGTTCTGTTGCAATTGGTTCCTAAAAACACTCCTCCATTACTTCATGTATCCTATATCCTGCCTCGTAATACCCACGTGGACCAAGATTGCTGTGAACAGTCTTGCTGCTCCATCAGTGCCATTATTTGTAATGGCCACTGGAAACTGCTTACTCATTCTGGATTCTCTTCCATATTACAGAATTAGAACTCTGTGAAACTTAGTACATTGTGTTAGTCCACTGTCATGGAACTCATAACTTCTCAAGTTGTGTATATAGGAGTTAATTTGTATATCCCTAGATACTCATAATACATATCACAGCTGCAGTTATGTCAGCACTACTAAATAGGCAGCGGTAGCACACTAGTTTACACTTGCTTCCCAAAATTTTGAGCAGTATGTATGCTGGGGAATACTCACTCTTTCAGATAAGAAGAAAATGTGTTAACCTTACTTTTTCAGGTACTAATTTCTTCAGAATAATTCCCTGTGGAATCACTAGCTTCCAATGATTGTGTTGTTTATATAGCAACTTTACTGGTAAATCAATTAAATCCCTGAAATTTTATAATTTTAGAGTCATACCAGCTTGAATACCAAGATGCTGGACAACGGGATGTAATATATGATTCCTTAAAGAAATTACTTTCTTAGGGTGTCTGTGGCAGCATTTATACAATCATAGGATGGTTTGGGTTGGAAAGGATCTTAAAGATCATCTAGTTCCAACCCCTGCCATGGGCAGGGACACCTCTCACTAGAGCAGGTTGCTCAAAGCTCCATCCAAAGCATTCTCAAGCTTTTCTGCTCTACTTCTATGATTTCCTTAAAATGCTAATCCTAGTTTGACAAACAACAATTAAAGTACTTTTTAAAAATGTTTCTCTTTTGGTAGACTCAGTTATGAAGCATTCTGGTTTGGGCTTTTTTTCTAATTTGAAGCAAAGAATCTACTTTTCCTTAGAAGAGAGGAGCGAAAGGAAAACATACAAGTTTATAATATCTGGTTTTCACACATTTTTAAAGTTTCAGTTGCTGGGTAGACCACTTAGTGAAACGGTTGTTGATGACGACTGATCTACACATACTGCCAAAATGTTCCTCTACCCATTTATAATTCCTAATACAGAGCGGCATAACTATCAGTAATTTCTGCAGGTTTGGTTTGGGTTTTTTGTTTGTTTTTTAATAAATGGCTATATTTATTCAACCTTTTTGTATTTTAAAACAGTTTGTTGCTCAAGACAAGTCAAGAATTGAAACGAAAATTGCCAGGAAGGAATAAAAGATAAATTCAACATGCAAATTTTATATGGAAAGATGCACGTGTCTCTGTGTGTGTGTTTTGGGAGGGTGGGAAGACTCTTCCCTGCCCTCTGAAAAAGTTGTATTTTGAATCCTGCATTTCAGTAGTGATTGTAAAGAAAAGAGAAAAACCTGTCATCAGTTTGATACTCAGCAATATGAAAACAGAAATGAGCTAGATTGAAGGCATCAGCTAACTTCATTCTCCTTTGATTTTCTGTCAAGAGTATTTTCTCTGAAAGAACCTAGCCATGTCTGGCCACTCCTTATTTAAAGTTTTATTTAAATTCAGTCAGAGTATTTCAGTGTATATGTAATTTTTTTAGTTTTGCTATGTGGCTTTTGTTTCACTATGTTTTAGGAGACAAATTATTAAAATTATTTTGGTTTTCAGTACGTTCTCCAACATAAGCAGAACGATATAAAGCAAAAAGTAAACACTACTGTTCCGACTTGGAACTCCAATTCTTTGGAATGTGTCAGAGGTCAACCTGAAGAATTCCTTAAGTATGTTTTTATACTCAGTCAGCTTGAAAACACTTTGCCATTTTTACTAGTGTTTATAAACCTGAGTTTTGGATGACTGTTTGACCTTTTGGAATAAGGATGACAGTTAAGATCAGCTGATGAATAACTGCTTATACTGTTTGCAGGAATTAAGGTATTAGTCTCTAACTGAGCATTGTGGTGGCTGGCTCCCTATCTGAAGGGCCTGAGCTTCCTCCACAGTATATGGAGAGAGTTAAGTATTCCTAAGAGCCAATATGATGACTGGGAACTTTCTGTTTCAGCCATGTGGATATGATTAAACAAGGCAGAGAGATATAACATTTAGCCATTTTGACCTAAGACTGCAGGGAAGCAGTGCCAATGTGTTAATAGGTTTCAGGATACGAGAGATACAGTTTAGAGGCCTTGAAGATATTTAACCTACTTAGCTCACCCACAAAAAGGATAATCTGATTGCCAGCTTACAGAGGTTTGTCAGCAACTAATGCCTCTATGCTTTTTGTTGAAATTGTGAAAAGACTTAGGAGCGTCTCTTACTCAGTGACAGAGAAAGAAACATATACCAGTGGCACTCTAGCTTGTGATTAGGATACCCGACTGCAAGAAGAGAACATCTGGCTTGATCCTCACCTGTTTATGAGAAGGTCTCCTGCAAAACTTTAGAAAGATCGTTCCTGCTAAGAGCAATCTAACTAGCAAAATGTGTGTCTATTGTGGCATTTTGATTTGGCTCAGAAGTGAGCATACACCTGCTTCCTGGCTTCTCTTGGACAACTCTTACTAGAAGTAGGACACTCCTAGAAGTTAGACTAATTTGGCTTTTAAATTTATTAAGACATTGAGACCTTCTAGATCTTGCAAAGCTAAAAAAAAAAAAAAAAGCTTGTTTTTTGGGTTTTTTTTTGCTGTTCTGGCTGGGAACTCTCCCTGTGTGGAGAGGTATCCTTCAGTTCTGCCTGTCTCATTTGCTAAAGCACCATTCTTTAACTGAGTTTATAAACCACTGTTTTCCTCGCCCCCATCTTCTTTATGGGCAGATTTAAGCTTCATATATAACCTGTGATAGATCCATTCACTTTACCCATATTCCATCTTTGCAGTTACACTAGAATTCTCTAGCATTAAACATTTGTTGCAGTTAACCTCTAAGTGTAACGCTAAGCAAATAAGCACAGGACTACTTAGGTGAAAAACCAAGATACTGAATCTAACAAAAATGCATAGCTCTAACATACAGCTACAACAAGCATTACACGTTGAATAAAACACTTCCTGAGATTCATGCTAAGAGTGGATGCAGTGGCATTCTCTGTCTTCCAGAGGAAGTAATCAGACACACCTTACATTGCTAAATTAATCAGCTCAGCTGTAGTTACAGAAAAGAAAATGATAAAATTAAGATCTGATGTAAACAGCTGAAGCTCATGATAATGGGTTAGATAGTTACAACAGCGATGTAAATATTATATTAGCAAACAGGTCAGAAAATAGGTGTAATTTTCGTCAGCTTAATCTCCAATGCCTCTTCATGGAGAGGCACATACAAATGAGTAGGACAACAGCATAGAGAAAATAGAAAAGAATAAAATAATCCAATAATTTAAGTGGACATGGATTGTTACATTTAAACCTTCTTAATCACAATAAATAATATGAAAAATATTCCTTCTAAAGGGTAGGAAAAGTTCTGATATTCTTTTCTTTAAGGAAACCATAAATACTAACATAATATTAACAAAATTAAAATTAAAAGCTTCTCAGAGAGAAGAGAATTGACAAATTATTACCTTCATGATGTGCTTTCCTTGAATCCCTAAAGTATCTTGATATATATAAATCAGTACCTCATTTTCAAAGATATATTCTGCACTCTTAGAAAGTGTCCTTAGGTCACTGGACATGAAGTGAGGTGCTGTGAGAACTGCCCACTGAACTATCTGAACTTCTGACTGCTCATTACCCTAGCCAAAATTGCCTATAATCAGCTGGAATAGATCAGATATCATCAAATCAGGAATTAAAGCAATGTGTATATGATTTCTGTCCCTCTGCTTTTTTTTTTTTTCTGGCTAACAGAAAATCTCTGACAGGTCACCCATTTGAAAAATGGTTATTGTTTCTGTTCACATTCTCATTAGACCAGTCATCCATAACTTTGTCACAGCGCAACATATTTTACTCATGATTGTCCTTTGAGGCTATTCAGAGGCCTGAAGCTAATGCTCATGATGGTGGCTAGCATTAACAAATTTCAACTAGCCCACTTAAAACTCTTTTCTGTGTGCCAAAATACAGCTCTGACATTGCTTGACTTTTTTTTTAAATTCAAAAAATCCTTTCTAATTTTGAACCTTTCAACCTAAAAGAATTGTTATCTTCCTACTTTTTGCTGGATTCAGGTCAGATATAAATTTGTAGCTACCCCCCAGGATTCAGCTCCTACAAACCGTGGGCCTGGCCATCACCCCAGGAAGCCCAAGAGTGGGACTTATGCCCTCTGCTGGGCTACTGGATCACGACTCCACTACAGTGGAAGGGAAAAATTATTCTTAGATTCAGTAAAATAGTCTAGAAGTTACAGTAAGGCATTATGGAATGGCTGTTTACTAGCTTGCATTTTTTGCTGCGGATTATGACTGAGACATTAAAACAAAACCAAGATACTCTCTATTGTATACTAATACTTAATTCTTATGTTAAGGATATGACTGATATATTTCTACACCAACTACTACACAAAATCCCAGAGGTGTTACACTGGCTTAAGCAATTTCCAAGAATGTTTTAACAAACGAGAAATCTTAAATTAATTTAAAAAACGCTAAGTAGTTTCCCTAAGGGAAAAAAAAAACATTATAGCCAACATCAGGCTCACATCATAAAAGTTAGTTTCACTTGCCTTGTAGCTGTTCTCCAAATACTCTGCTGCCCCTCCACCACCACCAATTTCTTACTGATAGCAGAAATCACTTCTCTGCTGGGGCATTACAGTTCATTTACTTATTGCCTACAGTGGTATCTCAAACATGGTTGTTAGAGTACCAAGTCACAAACACAACTTTGCAATATGCTGTTCATGTAGGAAGATATCATTATGCTACTTAGATCAAGTCTAAGGGTAATTAAATAATAATATATAGACTTTTAGGAAACAATAAACAAACAAACAAAAAACTTAAAACTACCAAACCCCCTTTTATTTCTACAGAGATAAGCATTGTGTAGTAGAGGATATTCTTTTCTTGTGTGGCTTTCAAAAAAGAATGTAGACTGACGTAGTTGCTGTTTTAGAAAAAAAAAAAAAAGTTAATCTTATTTTCAAGGGTCAAGCCTGTAATTTGACCAGTAACTGCTGGAAATGACAATGTACAATTTCATCAGCATTTGTAAAGGAAAGCTTTTGCTGTTTCAGTAATGCAGTGAACTAGGGTTTTCAACAGCATGGCATGCATATCAGGATAGATAAAACACCACAGAAAGTATAACTGGCATGCAATATTCAGTATATTATCATGGAGATATTAAGAATCAAAAAAAAGCAGAAACAAAACCTCAGACTGGCAATACCTTTAGTGGGAGTCCTCCTTCATATGCTGACCAGCTACAAAAATGTGCAATAGGTCTTCCTATTTTGGTCACAGCAATGCTTACTCATCTCTGGGTATCTTAAGCAAAATGAGAGGTATCAAATAGTAGCAGAAAATAAAACAATAATAGTGTGGGCACCCCAGAAAAACAAGCAAAAACCCCACCAATTGCAGATTGCCTTTTAGAATGCATTATGTTAAACTATATTTAATCTACACATGATTATTTAAAATAAAGGGTATTATTTTGGTTCTGTCACTTCCCTTTGGAAAGGAATTGTTCATAATCTAATTTAGTTCAGTTCAATTCTGCAGGTTTCTCTTCTCATAAAGATATAATATGGCTTAACTGTTTCGATCTGGTTAATTCAGGTCAATACTCCCGAGCGTGCCTCCACCAAATGAGTTCTATAATTCATATGCTTGTTTTGTATAAAGCTCTCTCTTGGCGAAGTATTTATAGAACTTACATATACATTCTTTGTTGTTGAATATTTCCTTTGGTAGTAGCTAAAACATATATTCATGTCTGACCAAAACTGACTGTTTTTACAGATGTTAAAAAAACATCTTTTTGGAAATGTCCTGTTTTAATTATTCAGGGAGATTTTTTTTCTTTCCCAAAATACACGTGGAATTGGAATAACCATATATTCCCTATGTAGTTATATTCCATAACCACTAGTTAAGGAAAGAGAGCCATGTCATATATGTGATAGAATTCTGGGTCTGGGAAAGAATCAAGGACTCTTTCAAAACAGCAAAACCAAAATAGTTTTGAAGGGAATACATTCCTAGAATTATCTCTACATATAAATAACTTATTTACGTCACAAATTCCAGTGAACTTTAATCCTAATGTCACAAAGTGTTGCATGATAAGGACTTCAGATGCTGCAGATAAAGAAATACACTGAAAAAACTTCCTTGTCTTCCACTCATCTAAAACTATTGTTCACAACTATGTAATTCTCCTGATCACTGAGTACATAATAAATATGGGTTTCAAAGCAATTTACTTTATAACATTTGAATTATGGAAGTCAGACTGGTTTTGTTTTGTTTCCTCTCCAAAGCTTTTTTGAGAGTTCAAGAGAAGTCACTTTGCTTCTTTTGTTTTATAAGCTTACTGTAGGAAAAAAAAATGTTTAAAAAGCTGGCCATGTTTTTGAAAAAGGCAGCTGCATATATGCCTTAATTTCCAAGTTCCAACCCTTCCTTAGCTCAAAATATCACTTAAGGGAATTCATGAGGATTTTTTTTAAAATTAACTACTCAATCATAAATCTTAAGATTGTATCATAATTTAACAACAAGGTACACATCTACCTGTAAAGCAATGAAAGAACAGAACATGTATTTTCTTTTGTCTTAATAACTACTATTTAAAAAAATTTACACTTGCATGTTTTTCAGGCTGTAGCTTGGCTGAATCTGAAAACAAGACACAAACGTAGCAAGCTTGGAGGATATGATGAACCAACGGTAGAGCAACAAGGGTATAGCTCAGTGACTGAATCTTGGAGTGCAGTTTGGGTGTGCTTGGAATGAGGACTCAGTTCTTCAGTTTAAATGCTTCCTTAACTAACTAACAGGTTAAAAACTCTATTACCTTAAGGAATTTCAGTCAGGAAGAGAAAAGCATTACAAAATCACAACTATTGTCATTCACCTGAAGCTAATAAACATATAGACAGACATGACAGAATGGTAAAAAGCATCAGGATGAAAAACATAGCTATTAGTTAGCAACAGTGACAATCTTACAGGATTTTCATCTTCTTTTTTAAAGAGATGAATCCACATTTAATTTGCTTAATAGTGAAAACGGCTGCTCATACCAGCCTCTCCTTTTCCCTGAGGTTACCCTTAATCAATAAACCTACTGCTCTAACCAATGTGTTGAAATAGCAGCTGTCAGGCACGTCTTTAGTGTGTCAATGTTCCACTCTGAAAATGTTCTGACGTCAATATGAATGAAGTCTAGCGCTGTCCTCAGGATAACATCAGTAATTACAATTGCAGTGCTTACAAATAGTAAGTTTTAGACCTTTGTAACATGCCTAGTTAAAAAAGATGATCTTGGTTTCTGCTGTTTTCATCTTGATACTTAATACTGCCACTTCTGGCACCTGAGGTGCCACATAACTCCATTTATTTCTCTCACATACTCTCTTCTGAGGTCTTTGTCTACTTAAGCAATGACAATTTCAAGACACTGTTTGAAGTGCATTTTTCCCTTGCCAACACAACAGTTTGTGTGGCTACAAACTGAACCAGATCTCAGGGAGTCATTCAGTTGAAACACAGCTACTACTTTTTTCCTCTGTCAATTCCCCAGACCACCATAAACCCACCTGAATTCCAGCACTCACAAAAGCAAGGGGATAACAGAGGTGTAGGAACATCAGAGTTATTTATGATGGAGTCACCACTTCTGCTGCCAAATATCCCATCGTGACCTGAGAAATTCCCATTTCTGATTAAAAAAAAAAAAAAAAGTTGTTGCAATAGCTAGCTTTGTTTTAAGATAAAAGTCATGAAAAAAGGAATTGCTCATTCTTGTTTTTCAAAGAATCCTGCAAATAATGGGACAGGTAACAACTGTTGTTCAGACTGTATCTTTCAAGATTTTATAGGAATGTAATTCTTAAAGGAGATTCTCCTAAATACATGGCATTCTAAATTGAAAATTTGGACTATGATAGCAAAAACATAATTAAAAGACGACTTCCCTGGGATTTTAAAATAAACATACGAGAAACTAAAACACTGTAAATGTAGTGATTTCACCATAGCCTGTCCTGCAATATTGTTCAGTTTGAAACTTGGAACATAAAATTCCTTTAACTCAACTCCAACCAGGTTCTTGGTCAGTCTCACAAAAGCAACTAAAACATATACTTCTTCTAAACAATTCTACCACAGTGGCTAAGTTTATCACGAACACCTATCGTTCTCCAAAGCGTGGAAAAGCTCTATAACTTTTAGCTACACCTAGTACATTAAGTTTTTCCTTTTACTGTCAAATAATTAACGTAGTTTTTTAAAATCATCTGTACAAATAGTGATGAAACACCTGTCATCTTAAAACTGCTTTTAAGATGACAAAATGGTAATTTTCCAAGACAGCAACTGCAAGATTTTCCAGCTGACTTCAGCCATGTTCTAGCAGTGTACAGGGGCAATTCCTTCTCAATAAAGAAATACGTTTCCAAATTCCCTTTAAAGAAGTTCTTAAGTTCTCTCACATATAAGAGTAACAAAGTTCCCTTTTCCAGCACTTTAAATTGTCAAAATATAATTGGTAAGTTTATGTAGGCTTACATGAGTAATATTTTAAAATTAAAGATAATGAGTGTATGTAACAGGATTAATTCTCATTGGTTAACTCATGACAAATTACTTCAAGATGGTTTAAGTACAGCTACTATTCTTTTCCTCCAAGTAGTTAACCATTATATCAAATATATTACCTCCACAAAAACTTACTTGGTTAGATATTTATGGTATTTGTCTTGCCACATTCTCAAGGTATTCTGCACACCTTGTACCTGTCATTGAAACCACGACTCTACAGCTCCCACTCTAACACTGTGCCAAGCCATACACGGCTGTGCTCTCAAACTGCTTAATAGGGTACAATTTGTTATAGCACCTGAACCATTTGTTCAATACCCTCTTAATTCTGACACAAAATTTACTTTGTTTTCGAAGTGTTTGATAGGTAGGGTATTTTATAGACGCTTTTAGTAATTTAACAGATGTTTTTAGTAACTTAACTTTACCTGATGCAATTTTCACGCTCAATTTTTGCAGTCTGTATTACATCTGAAACATTCCCAAAGCTGTCAGCCCATCGGAGTTCTTAACAAGCCATTCTCTAAAGGTGAACGGCACGTAGCCACTCCTAACAGCAGGCAGGCTTAGAAAAATCAGCAACATGATTTGTGTAATACCTATAAATCAAAAGGATTAACAGCTAGGATTAATATTTTCATCATGCTACTACCAGCCAACAGATTTTACCTCAGCAGCAGTTTGTAGTTCTGGATGAGGCTGATGGTACTGCTTGCTCTCTTAAGCTGCTCAAACAACTGTAATTTGGAATTGGATAAGCCTTCTTACCCTTTATGTGGTCTACTTCATAGTTTATAATCCGTAACTATAGTTGTTGTTCTAGGAATGATTTTTTTTTTTTCACTCTGTTTCTCTCACCTCTCCTCAGTTCCCGCAGGAAGCAAAACCCCAACTTTGCATCGAGTCCTCCGGGACTTCTGCATGGCATTCAACGCACTGAAGCATTAACTATTTAAAACCTGACTGCTGCCATTAAATTGTCACACTCGGTCTCCAGAACGGCCAGGAAGGAGACGCCCGTCCCCCGGCGGTTCCCCGGCAGGGCCCGTGTGGCGGCCGGGGCGGGACCCGCCGCCTGTCAGGGGGAAGGCTCCGGCCGGCCCCGCCACCAGCCGCTCCCAGCCTCACGGCCCAGCAACGGGGAGCTTTCACACACGTATTTTTTGTGAGTTCCAACATAACGAGTCAGAAGCTGCAACAAGTTCCCGGGTTCATATTCACTCATCCCAGCCGAGCGACGGAGAAAACGGCGGGTCGTGCCCGGGCTCAGGCTCCCACCGGTTCGCTCCGCGGTCGCTTCAGCGCGGCTGCGAGGAGCGGCACCCAACACCGTCCCTCGAGGTGCCGCCGTCAGAGGAGGGCCGGGATCGGCTCGGCTCGGCTCGGC
>JAOXJM010000071.1:11664152-11687299 GCA_026413425.1 Tringa solitaria
ACGGGGGCACCGGCGGCGGGGTGCGCCGGCGGGCACAGGGCCCCATCGGCCGCGCCTGAGCCGGACCCGGCGGGTTTCCCCCCGCCGCTCCCCGGGAAAAGCGGGGTTCGGGAGCTGTGGGGCGCCGTGACCGGATCGACACCCCCCCACCCCCCGCCCCGTTTGACAGGAGGCGCGGAGAGCCAAGCGCTGACAGCGGCCGGGAGCGGGACCGTGTCCCGCCGGTGTCCCCTCCCGCCCGTCTCGCGTGTGAGGAGTTTTTCGGGGTTTCTGCGCGAATAGTGGGTGCTGCAACTTGTGCCCGCCTTGATCCAGCTGAAGGGGAAAAACAGCGCCCGTTTTCCCTCCCCCCGCTGCGTTCCCGGTTAGGCAGCGCTGTCACTGTTTAGTTACAGAAAGTCGTAATGTATTGTAGGAAGTAAAAGCTAAAAAAAAAACCCCTCCAAGCACGGTCAATTAGAGTCATCCAAATCGATTAGCAAAGCTTATATTGGTAAGCAACTCAAGTTGTGTTTATAGACCTGGATTTATTGCTAAGATGACCTTCCCCAGCTTGAATTTTGGATCTGTTCTTTACTAAAATGTCTAAGGGAAACATAAACCGAAGCCTTCCAGCCCCGCTCCTTAATTTCCTAGGGTAATGAAGCGTCTCTACAAAGCGTCTTTGTTCTCTCCTGTTTCTTTGATGGATTTAAAAAAAAAGATATGTAGGAAGGCTAGGAAAATAGAAAACAAACCTTGAACAGTATCACATTATTTTGTGGGTAGGGAATGAGTGGGAGGAGATGCAACTAAATACTTCAGGTAAATAGAGACTATGGAATGAGTAGATGTTAAACTGTTGCTGTATATTCCACTTCATTTAGAGGTTTCCTTTTGACAACAGCTAAGTTTTTTCTTTTTATGAAAAAAAAACAACCCAACAACCTGAAACTGAGTAGTGTCTGGGTTAATAATTGGCATTTTCAGCTGACATAACAGAATTTTGTGATTGTAAACAGAAGTATTAGATTAAGCAGAGGAATAAACTCAAAACTACTGAAATGTGTACAGTGTAGTGTTGTTTCCCCCCCAGTAACGGCCCAGTGATGCATGAGTATCAATATAAAATCTTTTGTGCCCCTGCTATCTGAGGAAGATATTTCTAAAAAGGTTTCCTATTAAGATTTCTGTTTTCCCTTCCTCATCTTGATGCCATTCCGAGTCTGTTGAGCAGTGTACAGTCTCTGTGAGGCCAGCTTTAATTTGTACTGTAGTGTATTATCTGTAATTATTAATTTAAACGGTCAGATAGTTAGGATGAGCAATAAAGTTGCTTTGAGAAGTCTGCTTTGGGTCAGTCTTATCTTGTGTAGCGCAGGTGCTTGGTGTCCAGTTTGATTCCTAGCTGGGTTGGAGCTGGGGGTAACGGAGATGTTCTTGTTGGTGTTATCTCTCTAGGAAGCATTTAGGGCACAGCTGCACGTGTGCACCTCCTCTTCTCACTTGTCTCTGTTAAGACAGGGGTCTGCTTTCTCATCCCTGAACACATGGTGGTTGCTGCCACTGTCAGTGGTGCAGGAGGTAGCAGCAGAGATAGGCTTTCGCTGCTTCTAGGAGAAAGTGGTTTGTACTATGCCTGCTTTGTAGTCATATATTCATTTCTACTGTTCTGTTTCAGTCTTCCTTGTTCTCTTCGCAGTATTCCCTTTATTCTAGGAACCAGGGTGTAACTGCTCTCCTCTGGGGTACAATTTTCCTATATGGAAACACTGGTGAACTGTTGACATTTTGATTTTATCCAAAGACTCCTGGTTTAATAACTTCTGATTGCTGATCAAAGTTTTGACATACAATGGTGTAAATGATGGGTTAATTTGTGACTGAGTTGATTTAATATTTTGGATTTGTTGCCTTCTCTCCTGCCTGTGTCATAAAGAGAGGCTGATGCTAGAATGCGAAAGGAGATCTCTTTGCTCAGCGTGATTTTCAATAGACTTGCACCCCAGTCAAGGTTCATAATTCAGCTGAACCACTGAGGCTGGTAGAGATCCAGATCTATCAGCAGCAATCATGATAAAATTTTCAATGTGCTTTGTACTGTACAGAGATCTAATTTGAGATTCCTGTAACCCAGTAATTGCACTAATATTGAACTCAGTGGTGCATGACAAGAGGATATGCTTCTATATCTTAAAAAAAACATCTATACACTGCTCTAGTTTTTACGTTTTAGCTCTGTGGAGAAGGAAGTGCATAGAGGACCAGTGACTTCCAGTTGTTTTCAGCATTTAGGTCTGAAGGTGCAGAGAATGCTTATTTAAAGTATTTGTAATCACAGGAACCATTAATGTCAATAAGGTACAAAATCAGAATTATTTGGTCAGCTGAAGGTCATTAATTCCCAGTGGTAGTAGTTCTGGTCCCCAAATAATGTTATGCATATTTCCTCTCTCCTCTGTCTCTAAACAAGCTGGTTGCACAACTGTAGGCAGCGGGAGAAAGGATTAGTCCTGCCCAGTTCCCTGCCCTTCGGGACTGAATTTTCAACTGGGGGTACTTGTGTGAACGACGAAGTGTAGATACTTACTCCCCGGGTCTGCAATTTAGAAATGGAAGGCTTTAAGCAGCGTGACCTTCCTTTTCAGAATAACCAAGGCCTGTGTTCCTGCTACAGAACATCTCAGTTGTCTGCATTCTGTATGATTTTATTGACTTGCATTTCAAAGATCAGTTTTGCAAGATAGTCTAGCAGTTGTTGTGTTCAAAGCTCTTGTGCCTGAAGAATTATGCCTAAATATTATGAATGTCCTTTAAAACTTATCTTGAATGCCTCAGAAGTGCCAAAATACAGAAAACAAGAAGTTTGTCTTGCCCTGTGCTGGAAGGAAAGCAAATAGCTGGTACGGGGCATAAGTGGCTTTGTGTAAGAGAAGAGTGTAGGTATTCCTGGCTGCCAGAGCTGCCACAAACGTGTTTTGCTCCATATCTCCTGTTTGTACAACTGGACCAGCATCTATCAGAAAAGGTGACATTGGCTACTGGCAGTGTGCTTTCTGTCACTTGGCTTCGGCTTTTGTGAAACATGATGAGTTGAAGCCTGTGATAAAGATAAAACAGTATAAACTGCTCTTTAACTTGTTTGGGCTTAGGCAGGTTTTTTTTTGGCTGACTAGATTTAGGAAATTGAGCTTGTATTGGTCATGTAGCAGCAGCTGTACAAATATAACATTTAATGCAATTATCAGTTTTGCCTATGACCTTAATTACGGATATATTAGTCTACTTTTTTTATTTCCAATCCCATACTGTATTTTTTCTCTCTTTTCCTTTAGCTTGTCTCATTCAGTGATTTGTACGAAGAGTAAAGCTTTTCTAGTAATAAAAGCAACAAAGCAACGTTTTAACTTTTAATATATGTCTATGTATTTATATTTGTTTTAATTTCTGTCCCTGCAAATGGAAGAAAAAAAGCTGTTGCAAAATAGGTGGGTTTTTTAAACTTTGAAAGTGGATGGATGACATTAAAAGTCAAGACATGATTGTTATTTGCCTTGTACAAGTCTAATGTTTCTGGTTGCTCAAGAGGATCAAATAATGATTTGGATGGGAGAGATGCTGTTAGAGGCGCTGAAACAATTTTAAAACCTCTGCAAAATCATCAAATATTGGGGCAATGTGACTGTCAAAGTTTGTTAAGAAAAGATAATTTTTGCCTGAGCATCTTATGGATGCAGATGAGTAAGTAGGAAAAAAATAGAAAACTGCTTTGAATAATAAATTACACCACTCACATATGTTCCTCATTTGCCAGCTATTTTTTTTATCTGTGATGCCTGCCAGTTTGTAACATTTCCATTAACTTTATTGTTATGGAGAAATTGGATCTCCACATCCTCAAGTTTTAATATATCATTTATTCTTTAATATTTATCCTAGAAGTGATAAATACATGGAATTGTTACTGTGTTGGACTTTTTTTTATCTCTTTGCAAGGTGTTGGAGTGGAGTATTGGAGCTGATTAAAATTAGTAGAGTAAAGCTGATCTTAATACTTGCCCAGATCTTGACATGTGCAAGACTCTTGTGTTGGCAGGATATTACTTTGTCAGTTGTTAATTCAGGGGAGTAAAATATGTATTACATAGTTTGCTTATTTTTGTGGGAAAGTGTATGCTGATATTGCTGCTATCTCTGGTTACTGTGAGAATTTCATAATCTTACTAGCCCTTGTTTGAATTCTAAAATCTCAACCATGAATGAGTTAATAAAAATACATTCAGATTCCCCCAAAAAATTCCTTTTGGCATTTATATTTAGCTTTGTTTATAGATACACTATTTTTACTCATTAAAACATTTATCTTATAATAAAAGTCTTTCATATATATGCCAAAAGCACTGTATGTATTACTAACTCGTGGAAGAAAAAATGATGCATAAAATAACATGAAAAACAGTTACAAGAGGCGTTCATGGTTACTTCCTGTCTGGAGAGTAGATTGCTGAGTGCTATTTATATACCTAAACAAGCAATAATCTTAACAATTCATGCCAGTGAACTATTGTAGCTGTCCATGATATTTATCTACAGACTGATTCTTTTTTTTTCTTTTTTTTTTTTAAGCTTGGTGAATTTAGAGGTCACAGTAGAAGTGAATTGCTTCCATTAATTTGCTTAGTAACCTTAAGAAAATTATTCAGTTTCTTTTACTCTTTTTAGGACTGTGTTACAATAGGGCTAACTCTTAAAGGCATGAAGTGGCGTAGACTTCATGTGTTCCAAAGATGTTTTGGAAAGGTCTGTAAACATTATTACAGCTGAATACTCTTCAGATTGTTTTAGTATTCGAAATTATTTGGAGAAAGTAGGGTATCTTTTCCAGCCGGTTTCTATTCTCACTTGAGATTTTGTTGAGTTTGTTGGGAGTTATTTTGGTTTTTATTTCACTTTATTTTCATTCTTCTGTCATTGATATGAAATGGTAACCTGGCACAAAACACTGGCTCTTTTTAGCCTACTTTCAAGACCAACAGAAATGTACTGCATGCAAATCCTTTTTTTCTTTTTTAACTATAAATTCCTCCAAAAAGTAATTTTCTTCACAAGAAAATAATCCTGAAGCTAAAAGCCTTTTTCTGAGTTTCAGTATTTTCAAAATAAAATTTTGTCCTACTGATCTGCTTTGTAAAAATAAGTTGTGTTCTTATATTCCAGTTAGTCGCAACTGTATGCAGCAGTGAAACTATGCTTTAATTAGCCTTATCTTGAAGGTTATGCAGATCAGTTTAGCCTATTTAATTGTTTTAGCCTATTGAATATTTGTAAATCCAGTAAATGAAAGACATGAAAAAAAAAATACATCACTGATTCAAACTACTTAAATTGGTTTAAATGTCAAGCTGATGATGTGGAATTACATTAAAGCAATTCAGTTTTTCAGATGAAGCAGGTAGTCTGCTACTGGTGAAGTTTCCAAGATTTTCACCTTGGTCAGCTGGTAGGTCTTATTAAAGCAGTAGTAGTTTGCTTCTAATTACACCTTAGGGGTTGGCTGCTGATGAGAGACTCTAGAATTAGACTTAATGGTAGTTTCGTAATCGGTTTGGGCTTTATTAATAACTAGATCAGGGTCTTGAGTTTATTTCTACTTCAACAAACAAATATAAGTACAAAGCTGTTAAAGGAGGACACTGGAGCCTGAGCTTGGTCTAGCAGCAGTGCCTGCGAGCTGCTGGTGGAGTTTCACCAACATGACTGTGTGGTCTGGAGTAAGTAAGTGGAAAACCAAAGATGAAGTAGAAATTGGAAGAAAGGTTTTCTCTCTCAAGTGTTGAGCAACTGGGCACTGACAGAGGGGCTGTTGGTTCTGACCTGGGGCTCCTACCCTTATGGCTGTGGGCGCTGCGGTGTCTGCCTGAGGTTTCTTCGGAGCGTGCTCTCCGAAGCTGTGGTGCGGTATCGTCTTTCTGTGATGGACTTAGTGTTGATGTGAGATCGGCTCCTTCTGGTCCAAATGCAAACTGCTTTATATTAACAGCCATTTATCTTTCTTCCTTTTTGAGGAGTGGCATATCCGAAAAGTGGATGTTCAGGATAACATGTCCAATGTGTCAGAAGAGAGGAGCACTAGACAACAGGACATTAAGAAAGGACTCCAGTTTATAGAGTATGATTTTGTGGTTTTATTCTTGTATGCTTATACATGTGTGTATATGAGATGGATAGATCTGGGAAAGCCCTTCTAATAAAGCACCAGTGGAGGAAGGAGAGGGACCTGTCTTTGTCCTCAGAATGTTTGCTACCATGAGCATAGAAATGGAGAGTAGTCTTAAAGAAAAGACTGAACCCCTCTTTGTTCCCAAACAGAGCAGATTGAAGGTGGGAGGGTATTCCTTTTCTGCCTTTGAGAAAAATCAGCACTGAATTTTTTTGGTGGGTGGAAAATGTTGAAAGCCTGAAAATCCACCTTGTACTTACGGACAGCTACACCTAAGACTAGGTTGCTACTGAAAGGTATGGGTTTACTCATGGCTACCTGACTGTTTCAGCTCTCTGGAGCTGAAATTTAACCTAATGAAAAATCACTTAGTAGTTAATTTTCATTTGAATCGATGCCAAATTCTCTTCTAGAAGATCCTGGTTAGCTTAAAGTCATTGTGAAATCTCAATCTAGTTCACTGCCCACATAAGGCATTCTTTAAAAGAAAGAAAAAATAAAAAGAAAACTGCCCTTTAAAAAATTATTTAGAAACAGATTCTCAGAAAACCTATATGGGAAGGGGAAGGGTTCCTATTTTTCTTCCTGCAAAGTTAGAAGTAAATACCTCTGTTCTGTGCTAGAGAAAATCTCCGCTGTGTGTCATACAAAAGAACTCTTAAAATTCCTGTAGTGTCATTGGTATGACTTAATTAAAATTGATGTTTTCTTTTGACAGATAATTTCTCATTTTGTAATACTTACAAGAAGATTGCAGTTCTCCTCATGTATAGTCTGTTTATGCACAGCGGAGGAGAGGAAGGAAATTGTTTTTAAACAAACAACATTGAGGTTTTAAACTCCAAGCATGCAAAACCTTAATATGCTTTGAACAGCAGAGTTAAGACTGTAACTTTAAATGAAAATGAGTCATTAGTAATAAGAAAACACGGTTGTTTAATCAAAACTAATCTACAGCAGTTCTGCCTTGTTCAGTGCAGGCAATAGAAAATATTTAGCGATTCCCATGTTGCAGCAAGTGAGACTGCTTTTAGTGAGAACCAGTACTCTCCCATGTGATCCTCTTCTAAGCAATATGTATACTGAGTAAATTTTGTAATTTGTTTTTCTAGATCTACTTTGCCCTATCCAGGGACACAAGAACAGTATGAGGTAATGAAATTACTTCTGCATTTTCAGAAGGGCTTTTAATATGGGCCTATCTTATTATATTTATTCTAGTTTGTAATCATCATTTAAGTAATGGTGTAGTATGAGTGGTAATTTACAGTGTCTCAATATTGGAGTACTTGCATTGTGAAACAGGTATTCAGATATTTTGATGCTCAGGAACATGTAAGTGTGGTACATACTTCTATATGTACTCATTCAGATTAACTCTTTCTCTGCTGGCATT
Organism: Tringa solitaria; assembly: GCA_026413425.1. Classification (NCBI taxonomy): domain Eukaryota; kingdom Metazoa; phylum Chordata; class Aves; order Charadriiformes; family Scolopacidae; genus Tringa; species Tringa solitaria. The sequence goes on from JAOXJM010000071.1 coordinate 11,671,748, forward strand.
AGGGATTAATTTGGGGCATTCAATGGATAAAACAATGTGCTATTCTGGGTGAAGTTTACAGTTGTACAGCAAAAGTGAGACCTCAGCCACATAAACCTTCATAATGTATTTTCTTTCTGTCCATGTTATTATTTTGCTTAATGTTTTACTTATATTTTCAGACTCATCTTTTTAGCATTTTTATCTAGTAGTAGGTGGTTTCATTGTATTTGAGAACATATTAGATAAAAATGCAGTCATTCACATTTTAGATTAAAAAAAAATCTTTTGCTCTACAAAAGCAGCCTTTATGCACTACTGGTTTGCATATTATATATATGTATATGTCTTTTTAAACTTATTTATATGAAGTAATTCTGTTATGAGTAGTTCAGCCTCCCTTTTATTTACATGTATCGTGGTGTTGAATGTTAGAGATTGTCTTGGAAAAATGTCAGAAGACAAATACTAATAGAGGCAAAAGTTCTGCATTTGATTTTGATTCTGTGAAGTTACAAGTATAAATTTTCTATTTAAAAATGTGTTTGGAAACAGGGAAAGTAAACAACAAATACTGCTGTTGATGACTGTTTTTTTTCTTTATTCCAGTTATTTATACGAGAGCTTGTTAGAAATCTTTTTAATGAAGGGAATGATGTATATCGAGAAGGTGATTGGAGAGGATCACTGAGTCACTATACAGAAGCTATAAATATAGCTGATTATGCTAATTCTGAAGAAATCCATGTTTCTGATGATATTTTAGAGAAGCTGCATGTGAACAGGATAGCATGTTTTTCAAATATGGTAAGCTTCTGCTTAAACTGTGTAATTTCTCAAGAACGACATGCTAAGAATACAAAGACATGGCACGTTTCTGAGTGAGTGGAAAACTCTTGGTGTTGGTTTAAGAATTGGCATGTTTCAAATAATCATTTTGGCATATTCTTCAATCTCTTATTTTTACAAGTGTAATCTTCTAGATATTTTTAGTTACTAGAGTATTAACATTGAAGAGTCATACTAGGTTTGGAAGTTGATGGAAAAGTATTTTTATCCATTTATACTGCTGATTGCACCCGAGTCTGCTGCTTCCTCTATGGAGTAAAATAGTTTTTGTGAAAGAGCTAAATTGTCTTCATAACTATTACTGGATTTTACGTGAATGATGGCCCTGCTTCTTTTTAGTTGCATGTGTTGGTGACTTAGCAAAACTCATACATGCAGTGTGCAGTGGCCTTGGTGAATGTTTTATGGTGTTTCACTACCTTCATCTAATCCAGTTTAAATTCAGTATTTCAATGACAATAGTTCTGATTCACACCTTTTTTCTTTTTTCTCCTTGTAGGGATTGCATGAAAAAGTTCTAGAAGACTGTGAAATAGCATTAAGATTAAACGAAAACAATTTCAGAGCTCTCTATCGGAAAGCAAAAGCTTTGAACGAACTGGGAAGGTATAAGACGGCTTATGATGCTGTAGCAAAATGTTCTCTTGCTGTGCCACAGGTAGGTAAATTATATATTGATGATTATTCTCAAAGATTTAATAGAGAAAACATATATTTACATCAAGACCATTGAAGGTTTTTTTGGTTGTTTTGTTGTTTGTTTTTTTTTAAAGCAGTAAAATTTTTTTTTATTCTTCTAAGAATTTTTTTTTTTTTTGTGGAAGTGAGCACGGTGAAGACTGATAGCAGAGATTACAGTCCCCAGGCTCAGTTTGTTCTGTTAATTTGCAGCATAAGAAATAGTCAATTTGCAGGAAGGGTCAAGTGCCACAAATGTTTGCAATAAACACTAGAACCACTGAATTAATTGTTTACAATTCTCTACAGTCAGAAGTATGCTCATGACATAAAAAGAAAAAGCACCCATCATCACAACGTACAATATTGATTCTTTTGATAAGTGTATTTTAGCTTTCCAAGCATTTAGTAACATTCTTATCTGTGCATTGTCCTCCATCTGAATCACTTACTTGGCACCTCTAATGTTAGGCGAGATGTGTATTAGCAAGCAGCATGGAGTGTAATAGGAGAGGAGCTGTAAACTGAAATGCTGGTCCCGAGGATCTGATTTCCATGGTTGGTTGGGTGGTTTTGCGTTTTGTTTTTTTGGGTTTTGCTGCTTTGTTTGGGGTTTTTTTGTTGTTGTTTTTTTATTTCTTTTTTTAAAGAGCTGAGGTGCATCAAGTGCAGTCCTGCGGCACTTTCGGTTTAGTTTCATCCAAAATTAATCTAATTTGGTTTTCTGAGACACTTCATAACGCAAACTAAAATGCAGTAAAAGGATGATTAAGAGCTTCACTTCAGAAATGCATTCCTGGTTTGAACTAAAATGCTGATGGAGACTATATGCTTTGCTCAAAATAGACTGATCACAGGACAGAATACTGAGATGCATTTTTTTTTTCGCCTTTCTAGGTCAAAATTACAGTGAAATTGCTAGACAAACTGTTGAGCGTAGGTTTACCCCTGGAGATAGAGAAGGTTTCAGTTGTGTTTCCAAATACACAGCAGTTTATCTGAATGTGTGACTTTGGACTTTGGATCCTCACTTTGCACCCCCAGATCTGAATGTTTTCACCTAAGTTTTATATGCCTTTATATAAGTTTTATAACTAGCTTTTTCTAGCTGTAGGACACGTTCTGAAACTAAATCTTAAAATAATTTAAATGGATAGTTATAACTATAGGACAGAGTGAAATATGACCAGGATTTTAATTCAATTTTCTACTTGTATGATGCACTTACTGCCAATTCTCATTAAATATTCAGCATTGGTATGTAGTAGCTGACATTATGGTAATCAGAAATGTGGCCCTCAATTTGTGTAAAAACAAAACAACAAAAAAAAACCCCATCCCCTCAAAAAACAAACCACCTCTCCAAATAAACAAACAAAAACCACACACCCACAAAAAAACCCCCTTCTCTGAACTTCTCTGGTTTTAGAAAAATCTTATATTATTTTAAATTCAAGTAAGTGGAAGAGAAGGATACTGTTTATTTTCTGGCTTTTTTAAAAAATCCAAATATTGGAGTAATTTTTCTTGAAGGTAGCTGTATTTTTTAGTGTCAGCTTGCAGTTCTTTCATGTTTGTGGAAGAGTAAAGGTGCATTATGAGACGTTCTGCGTATAGGGATCTTGCAGAACATACACTGAGATGTAAATGCGTGTTGACTAGATGACAATACATGTAAATTATGAAATTTTATTTATGTCTTTTAGGATGAAAGTGTGATTAAGCTTACCCAAGAACTAGCTCAGAAACTAGGGTTAAAAATAAGGAAAGCATATGTAAGAGCAAAGGTAAGATTTTATTTTAACATTTTACATTGAGATTTCCCTCTCTTGCTATCAGTTTTGTATTTAATGAAAGTATCTTTTCATTGCAGCCACCCTCCTCAAACTCAGTTTCTAGTGATGTATCAACTCAGGTAAGGTTTTGCATGTTCCAAGTGCAAGCTGACTTTAAACTACAGGGATTCATTGTTTCATAATTTCATGATGATGAAGTAAAAATTGTGCAATTAACATTTTATATAAGATGCTGTTATTTTGGACTTCAGGGCTTTTCAGTTTTGCTGTATATTTATGGCAGACTAGCACATAAGATTATCGTTCAAGCTATCTTTGCAGAATAAATGTTAGCTAGAACATTAAATCCAGTGCAATGAATATATTTACTTTTAATGTCTTGAGACAAGGGCATAGTTAATGTGCTTGCTTATTTATTTATTCATTCATTTATGTATGTATGTATTTTGTTGGCAGTTACCAAAGTGAAGGGTGCTGGGATAAGATCCCTTTTAATTTATGCATTTGTCCAAATTTGACCTTCACTAGCAGCTGAACTTGCATTTATTTTGCTATTTTAATGTGCCTGAGGAGCAGTAATGAAGAGGAGGTCATCTTAATCTTACAGACTTTTTTCACAGGAACATAGTCAATTTAGCTGTAACTGAATGGGGAAATGTAAGAACAGTTCATTTAAGATGCTGTTTAGACTCTTTTATTCCATGAAGTAGCAGTCTCATTTTTGTTGGTTGATTGCAGGTTTTTAGTGATACTGTGAGTGGATTTCAGTCTGCAAATGGATGTGTTATCTAAAAAAGTATTTGACCTTTAAATTCCATTAGACTTCATAATTTTCAAATTTTATAAAACCTGAATTTGAGAACTTACATTCTTAGTCTGAAAATATGTATTTGAAAATTTTAATGGTTCTTGTGCAAAGTGCTGAGAGATGTTTTTTGTCTTGGTTACAGAATTCTTCTTCTTCTTCTGTAGAAGATATTGAGTTAGGTGAGTCTTGGTTATTGGTCTTGGTTATTAATACTGAGGACAGTATTAATGCTAGGAAGCTAGATATGCTATGCTGTTTCATGTTATGAAATTTCTTAAGAAAATTCATCTTGTCATTTGAAAGATCTGTGGTAAAAAGTCTGATCTGTTTATCTCTAAAGCTACATATTTAAGTGGCTAAGCCAATTTCCTTTCAGTCTCCTCGACTTGATATGATTGTAACTGCTCCCATAGTGATTGTCTTATACTGTTCTCTTTCACTTGGGAAAATAGGGAGGGGAAAATATGCCAAAGATTTAGTAAAGTGTCAGATCTGTAACTTTTCCTGTTTTTTAGTTTAATATGTAGACACTGAGATACAAGTACACACAAATTGTGTTTAAGTTAGTGGAAGCTGAAGAGATTTAATGTGGTTTTGCTTAAATATTCTTTATGTTTCTCCACTCCCTCGTCCCTCACATTGTCAGGGTAAAAGTTATGCAAGATATTTTTTTTAAGTCTTTGAACAATATTTCCAGTAATTCGCATCTTACCTGTTTCAGATTTGTCTGACCAGAAGCAAGAAATGGTTTCTGCTGCTTCTTCATCAAACTTCGTTTCTGAAGTGTCTAAAGTGTCATCAGTACCTGTACCATCTTTATCTTCTGTTATGCCTCTTCAAGTGGAAAAGGTTTCTTTGCCCTCTGCAGTGTTGGCAAATGGAGGGAATGTTTCTTTCTCTATGCCAGAAGCATGTTTAGACTGTGGAGATGGAGACATAATTATTGGTGAAGAACTTGATGAATTACTTGATTCTGTGCCTGATCCAGAGGAGAGTGTAATGGTAAGACTTGTTTGTTTTCTTTCTCAAAAGACTGTCATTCTGAGTGGATCTTGCATGTTTATCAAGTGGGCTAGTAGTGAGATGTGAGTAGTGAAATCAGTTAAATTTCCTAGTTACACTGAGCTGTATTTGTGCATCATTGGGTTGATTTTTCTCTGGTGCACGTTCTTGCAAATGGGGCTGTAAAAATGCCAGGACCCAGCAGAGCTCCAAGGACCATGATACTGGTTTTGTGTGTTGGACATCCTGAGTGAGGGTGCTGGGGGAGAGATACTACCCCAGAAATACTACTGTGGTACTACAGTGCTACCACAGTCGGACGATACAGCTTCCATGAAGTGCTATGAATAGTGAAGCAGACATTTGAAGTCTGGGCTGGTGTGGGTTTTGTTTGGGTGAGGTTCGTTGGGGGTTTTTTTGGTGTAAATAAACCCTCTCAGAACCTGCGAGTGTGTCATGGAGTGCCCACCCTGGAGCTGTAGGAAGCATAGGTAAAGTTATTCTAGTAGCTTTGCAGGACAGTAGTACTTGCGCTGTGGCCTTTTGGTGCATTCACTGGTATCTCTGCAATTAGAGCTTTGTCCAGATCCACCTCCTGGATAACCAGAAATAGTTAGACTATCATGAGTCCAACTTTATGTATTTTTTTAGAAGAGATTATTAGAGAAATTTAGGCACGTGAAGAGCTGTTCTTAATTACACCATCATTCCAGAGGTTGAACAGACTGTGAAGCATACAGTCACTCAACTCTTAGACAAAAATGAGGGCTCTGATTGATGAGCAGAGGTGTCTGAACTTAGCAAGTTACTGACTCTCTGCTGTGGCCCTGCCAGTCATTTGGAGCCCTTAGTACTGCAATGTTAAATGAGATGGTAGCATATGTAATTCTTCAGTTAGTTGTGATTGTAATTCCTTATTCAGCTGTGGATGCAGTTGTAAATCTTTACGTCAAAAAATGCTTGGGCTTCAAATTTTCTTAGTATACACTTTGTTTTGTAGAATGTCTTTTGGAAATGCAGAAAGTAATTATTTTTAAGAGATCCTAGGATGTTCCGTGAACTGGTCAGGGAGTTGGACTAAAGGTCCAGCTGTAGGTCCTTTCCAACTGAAATATTCTATTCTGTATTCTATTCATTGCCGTAGTGAAAGCCAGGAGGAAATACAATCTTCCAAGATAGACTGCAGTTTTTGTGTAGTAGAAATCTTGAGTGAGTGTTAGGCTAACAACTTGGGCAACAAAGGGAGTTTCATGTTAGCCAAGCTCTGTGCAGACCAGTTTGGTCAGCCTCCAGACAAGGGGGGAGCTTCTTGGGGCAACAGGGAGGAGGGAGGGAAACTTCCCTGCTTGGTAATGTCCTTAACAAAGGTATGCAGAAGGATATGCTATTTTCCAAGGGGGGGTGTGGGGAAAGGCGATCTGGCCTTTGCAGAACATGGTATCATTTGATTACATCTGAGGATTTATTTCAAAGCTCTTAACTCTTTACTGTACTGCAATTTGAATTATCTTCTCTTTATTTAGAAAGAATCAGGTAGATTTCTGACTCTTCCCTATTGTCGTATGTTTTTAACGTAATTTGGAAGTTCAGCTCTGATCTGATTCATAAAAAAATCCAACTATGTTAGTAAGTTAATAAACTTCAGCAGTTGTTTAGGGTTTGATGACTGTAGTTCTCTAAATGTACTTAGCTCTGTACAATACTGTCCTACTGTAGTGTACCTTCTATTGTTGCTTTGCAGTAGGTATATAAAAACTTTGCAAAAACTTTAGTAAAAGAAATACTATTGCACATTGTGTTCTTGAGAGGTTTCTTTGCTTTCTGTGAACATTCTTTTTAAATTTCTTTTTTTCCAGCAAACTACAGGAGCCAGAGGACCTATTCCTGCAGGAAGTGTAGCTCCTAGCGTACCTTTCTCTGCCTCTTTGCTGGGGACACTGCCAGTTAGTGCAGGATTTGTTCCTTCACCTTCTCTTTCAGAAATCTTTTCACAGCCTTTGGCTTCTTCACTGGAAAATTTTTGTTCACCATTAAGCACCTTTTCAATCAGTGACCCCAAAAGAGGTAAGAAATGAGTCTAAATATTTAACCTTTTATGCCAAGAGAGTTATGCATGAGGCAGCTGGCTTCTCTTTCTAACAAATGAGTTTTCACAACTATTCAGTAATATTTAGCACTTTAATAACGTTTGATCAATGCTCACAATTTTTGGGAGTATTGATAATCAGTGTTGGTTGTACACAGGGATTTAGATTAAAAAAGCTTTTGTTTACTTAGGGTCTGCATAAGCATGCTCCAAACTCCCTCTGTTCAGTTTTTCTGCATTTATTGCATTATTTCTTGCAGGTATAAGTATAAAGAAGGAACCATATTCATTCCTTCCTTTTTTTTTTTTTTTGGTAAAAACAGATGTGTTCTTACAGCTTAAACCATTTCTGATGATTTAGCAATAAGCAAGAATTCTAAAAGGCTAATACAACTGTATATTGCATATTCGAATTCAAACTCTAGGGACTATAATTATGTAGTGAAATCAGGTATGTGAAGTAATAAGATATAAATAGCCAGTGAACTAGAAAAGATAAATTAGAGTTTTGACTCTTAATTACCACTCTTACAGGAGCACGCTCTGTTTCGAACAAAGCCAAATTTACAAAATAAAATTAAAAATAGAAAAATCCTCTTAACTCTCTTTCATATCCTCATTTTTGATAGGTATTGCTTATCTGACTACCCTTTTTATACTGCACAAGTATCTTCATGTTGCTTCAGTGTATGCCTGGGAAGCCACTGCTGATGTTAATCAGATGGTTATATTGAAGAGGATTACCTGGGAATTTTTCATCCCAGATGTTTACAAGGGATTTTTACATAATTGAGAAAAATTACCATAGCAAACAAAAAAACCCTTTAGTGTTTGTCAGAAGACCAAACCTTTGATACTTCTCAGGAGCAGTAAATAATTTTTTGCATAGAGTGTTTTGGGGAACTGAAATAATTAAAACTTCTTTTTATTACTTTAGACCTCTCAAGTTCAGCTTCTAGGGATGGAACACCAACACTTAGCAGCAATAATTCCCCATTGTTTGTAAGTATTTTTCATGTTTTATTTCACATCAGTTCAAACGTTAACAACTTGAAGTCTTAACGTTGATCTTAATTTTTATAGTAGAAGTTTCTATTTTTAAAAAATGGCACTTTTGCCATTAAAATATGATTCTGGCGTGGAAAACAGTTGTACAGTAGCTTACAGCAATAGTAATTGAACACCAAAGAAACTTACAAATCTTTTATATATGCAAACTTTGGCTACTGTCTTAGCCACTTTTCCATTCTGAGGAACTGGCTGTAAAATACTGTGGAAGTGTAAAATAACCAACCTAAGAGAGAGAAAATCTCTTATGGTCTGAGTGCCAAACATTAGGAATCCTGGAGAACTGAGTACAGGAAAAGAGCAAAGATTGCCTTGTGTCTGGGAATCCATCTGGTCTCTGTGTTCTAGTCCTGCTGTATATTTTCAGTCATGCTGCTGGCTGTTGATTTTGTGGGGAGGGGTGGCATGAGGGATTGCAGCCTCATGAGCCAGGATGGAGTAATAATTAGCCTGGCAAGTGCTGCTGTGCTCCTTGTACCTGGCTGGGTCTTGTTATAGGCTTAGTATGCACTGGGTATTCGGCTTCTGTAAAATCTCTGTGTCCCCTTCTCAGACATGTAGTTAAATTTGTATTATGAATTTTTTGTGTATAGTCTTTCTTATGCTTTGAAGAATAAATTCGGTGGGTTAAATTTTAATTGTAAATAAATTAAATTATAAGATCAAGTAAAATGTGCTTTCTTCCAACAGATAAATGGCCCTAGTAGTTTGTTTGGGTCCGAAAATTACATGGGAATTGCAGGCCAAGCTAGAAATGACTTTTCAAATGTTTTTAGCAGTGCAACTGCTAATACACCTGTATCTTCAGCACTTGTGGGAAGAAACCCATTAGAAGGCACACATGATCTGCGACAGGCCTGCCAGTTATGTTTTGTCAAAAAAGGTAAGGGGCTTTTGGACTCAATGGGGTTGATTTATTTTTTTTTTTTAAATAAGAAGCATATATTTAAAATTTTAGTGTTCATAAGTTAAAATACTGTTGACTTCTAAACTGTGTTAATCCTGACTTGTTCTTTGCAGATGTAGTACAATCTTATTATTAAGGAACCGGTAAAATGTTCCAGCATCTATTTTATCTCCTTTCTTCTTGTCTTTATTTCTTGTCCTAATAGATTCTTGATTCCTAAAACCACCACAGATCACCACACGCTTTCCCCAACCTCTAGGTGGACTGTGTAAGGTCGTTCACATTCTGTATTCGCTTTCCTCCCAACCCCCAGGGTACTGTGAAGAATGACACCTTTGCTCAAGACTAAAAAAAACTTGCAGTACTCTCTCTGATTGGCCATGGGGAATTGAACCGCAGTTCAAAGTACCTGGTAACCTTCACATCCCATCTGTTTTACTGTTCTTTCAAACTAATTCTAAATCATAATCCTGAGGCTTCCAACCCTTAGTAATCATTAACTCCACTGTATTGACTCAAAGGATCTTAACCAGTATTGAGCTTTAATATAACTAATCTTTCAGGCCTGAGCTATTACTGTTAAAGGGAGCCGTATTCTAGAGGCAGTAGGTCTTATTAAGACTAATCTTAAAAATAAGCATTGTTTTCAAGTCATAGGTGTTATTGATACTGATATACTAATGAAGTGCAGTGTAGTAACGGATTTTACAAAGAAATGTATCAAGATGTCTAGGGGATGACTCTTGTAGTTTCGAAAACTTTTATATGAGTATAAAATCATTTTAACAAGAAAAATCCATAAAATAATGTTTGAAAAACCATCAAACATGTTCTGTTAAAAGTAGGAGCGATAAAATGTTGGTGGCAGTACTTAGCACATCTCTATCTTGACTATTTGCATCAAAGCATCTATTTCTCTGTTTCTTTGCATCTCTATCAAAGCCTTTAGGTGTCTCCTGCTATTACTATGTACTTTTGAAATTGTACTGTTCCATCAGCTTCTTGTCCAGGGAAACTGGGTCATGCTCTTGTTTTTGTAGTTCCTTAAATAGAAAAATTCATTGGGCATTGCTCATCTTCAGACTCTCTCCCCGATTTCTTCATTTTAGTGGTAACGTAATCTTCACTTTAGTGTCATCCTAAAGACAGAGTTTAAAGCTAAGCATGTTTTTGTTTCCAAGCCCACAAAGCTCTGGGGTTGGCATTTATATTTTTGGTACATGTGTACTTTGTGCCTAGCGTGTTTTGTCTCTGAACGTAGTAACTTTTCTGATACAATAAAAGTTGAAGGTTGAGAGAGCGATTTACTGGCCCTTGGAATTCATCCTCATTGACTTACTGTAAAGAAGCAATTTCAGTTTTAAATTACTGTTATGGAAACGTATACTCTGGAATTTGAAAAAAAGCAGCAATTTGATGCTCTCCCAAAGTAATCTTAAGGTTGTAACACAGCATTCGTCCCCAGATAACTTGTGGGGATATTTTCTTGCCAAGAATGGTCCTTTTGTAAGTATTCAGGTTTTTTTCTGTTCTGCTCAACGTGGCTGTTAATGACTTTTGGTTCTTCAGAGTTGCTGGTGCAAGTAGGAATTCTATACAGTGTGTTCATGTACTTTGCTTTTGGGCTTATGGGCCAGTCTGTGTATGGAAATGTTAAATGTATGCTGCAATTTATGCAATTATAAGCAATTTTCTGTGATTGTTACAGGTCCTAAATTATTGGATTATGCTTACCATCCCAATTTAGAACATAAATGTAAGAAGGATATTCTAATTGGTAGAATAAAAAACTCGGAAGATAAATCATGGAAAAAAATACGCCCAAGACCAACAAAGACACAGTATGTGGGACCATATTATATTTGTAAAGGTAGGTATGTAGATAGTAAAATGTTAATGCCTGTACTCAAAGTCATATAATTTAGGTTTTTCACAGTGGAGTATAGAATGAGTTTTTATTCTTGCTCATGGGAGGTTGAGAAGGAAGTTCACTGGGTTGTTTATATTTTCAGAGCTGAAAGGGGAGCTATGTTTTGACTGTTAATGTGGTTAATTAGAGAACATGGACTGTACTTCTGTACTGTTCTTCATCATGAATAACTTTGCTTCTGAGTGCTGGGCTTTCACTGTTCAAAACAACAACAAAAAACATTCTTGTTAGACTTCTGCAGTATGAAAGTCTACTTACAATGTAAGCAAGGTGACTTGTGGATTAATTAACAGCTTTACCTGACTGTATTTAAGCAAAGGGTATTCTGGGTTCTTAGCATTGTTGCCTTAGACTACAAAAGGGTAGTTGGTGGAGGTGTGCATCAGCCTTTCTGAGGAGTTTCACATTTTCATCAAGTCATTCAGTATAAGGTTTTGCTTCTGTCTGCTAGACTTAAGTGACCCACTTATAACAGATGTAGTTTCTTTATTAGAAACATTTGAAATGGAGATAGTGGAAGGTTTAAGATGAATTTCCAATAAAAGTTATGTAAAAGCAATGTCATATTCAATGTTACCACTTTAGATGTTGCTGCTGAAGAGGAATGCAGATACCCAGGTCATTGCACGTTTGCGTATTGCCAAGAGGAGATAGATGTGTGGACACTGGAGCGCAAAGGAGCCTTTAGTCGAGAAGCTCTTTTTGGAGGAAACGGAAAGATCAACTTGACTGTGTCTCGACTCCTTCAAGAACATCATGGATTATTTATGTTTCTTTGTGAGGTGCTGCTTTATTTCTAATGACACAATAAAAATGATAATAGATAATAAAATTACCTGGAAAGAAATGCTTTGGTTCATGCATAACTATTTTGTAAACTTTGAAATGCATGTTCAATAATAATCTGTCTAGCTTTAGATTAGAGACTAGTCTCTGTTAAAGTCTTAAAGGTAAGATATATTTTTAAATGTATCAAAAACCTATGCTATAATTACCTGTTTTTGTATTCCAGAAATGTTTTGATCACAAACCCAGAATAATAAGCAAAAGGAACAAGGATAACTCATCTTCTTGTTCTCACCCTGCTATGCATGACTTTGAAGATAACAAGTACGTCTGAAATACCATCTCTTTCTTTAGATTTCAAATGAAAAGCAAAGCTTCCAGGGCATTTCTTAATGTTGACTTTCATTTCTTACCTGTTGATTAAATTATCTTCCTTGCTAAATGACTTATGCTTTGGCAGTATTAATAAGACAAATTCATTGAACAAGGATTGTCTCATATAACTAAATGGAAAGTGAATTGTTTCTTTATCAGTGCATTCAAAATTAGTGTATCCACCCTCATGTTTGAGTCTTACTTGTTTTGGTGTCAGTTTGTTAACAGCTTACCTACCTGGTGAGCTAGCTGCATTGATGTAAATAGATGTCTTATTAAATTAATATAGGAATTCATAAGTTTGCTCTCTTTGATCTGTTTTGCTTATTTTGCTGTAATTTTAACTCCGATAAGAACAGCTTTACCTTAATGACTCTGTCTGAAATAGACAATAGTTCTTATGAATTCAGTTGATTAAAAAAAAAAAAGTGTGAGGAAAGTGTCTTTAATTACTCTTTGAAAGTTAACAAAGACTTCATAGTGCTAATAGTATTAAATAAGCTTTGGAGAATTAATAGACTTACAGTTTCATATGATGGAAACGTAAGTGGGAGCATTTTAATTGCTTTGTTTGTACTCCACTTCCCTATATTGAGGAAACACTGCAGCTATAAGAGCCAGGCTGTTACTGTGATGCATCAACTTTTCTTTAACAGTGCTCTTTTAAGAAGTAGGTACTTATCATGGAATCATGGAATTGTCAGAGTTGGAAGGGACCTCTAGAGATCATCTAGTCCAACTCCCCTGATAAAGCAGGATTGCCTAGAGCACATTACTCAGGACGGCATGTTTGTATTTAGAGCAGGATATGTACTTGAAAGCAGACATGATATGCTTTCCCTCTTGGAGATCAGTGATCCGGTTGGATTATATTCAGTAATGCTTTGCAAAAGGGGGACCTCTGGATTTCACAAGAGTACTGTTCCATGATGTTAATTTTCTCAGCCTAGAAATAACAATTAGATGGTACTTCCTTCTGGAAACTTTTTTGGCTTTCTGATTGCAAGTAAAAAAGTGTTATAAAGACATTTGAATAAGCTGTGATGAGGGATGGTTATTCCATGTGTTTTTCCACACATAAACATAGTCATTTTAAGGAATATCTAAAAATGAATGTTTTCAAAACAGGTGCCTTGTCCACATTTTGCGAGAAACTATGGTGAAATATTCCAAAATCCGCCCTTTTCAAGTTCGATGCCAGCTTGACTTGTGCAGACATGAGGTGCATTATGGCTGCTTACGAGAAGATAAATGCTTTTATGCTCACAGCCTGGTAGAGCTTAAAGTCTGGATAATGCAGAAGGAAACCGGTATGTTTGCTAAAATGCTCGCTTTACCCTTCATTGTAATGCCACTTCTTCTTGTCTCAGCTCCCTTCTCAAATTAGCAATTTGGGATCAGTGCATTCATTTACAATTTGCTGGAATCTTTCACACAGCATATTCAATAAACAGTAATGTAAATATGATAAAAAGTGTTGAGTAGGCCACTAGCTATTCAAACTTAGGAAGTTTTTGATAGTAAAACCTGTGAAAACTGCTCATTATGATACTTTTTTTTCTTCTTGAAATAAAGCTAGAAGTCTGGAGCAGATATTCAATTCAAGTCAGGATTTTTATTTTTAAACCTTCAAAGTTTGGAAGATCTTGATCAAATTCCTTTTTCACAGACCACTGAAATAAAAAGCTTGAAATTTTTATGTCATTGTTTCCCTCCATCCCCCAGTACAAGAATCAAGGTTTTTCATAGTTAAACCTTTCTTTTAGCTTATTACCATTCTGATATTTTTCTATAGTGAGCCAGAAAATAAATATTTGCAGATTGCTACTCTGTCTCTGGTTAGTGTAAGTGTTGATAAAAACTGTTTTTCTGTTCTTGGTTACACAGTACATTTTGGCTGCTTTTTGTTGATGTGGCTTGTTTTTGTTGGCTTCTTTGAGGATAGCAAATTTTACTACTTCATTTCTAGCTGATAGCTTTTGAATTACACATCTCTATACTTACAGCCCATTTGTTGGTCATGAGTTCCAAACTCTCTGTGACTTTTTTTTAATTTAAAAAAGCAATTGAACCATTAGCAGGAAATAATTTGTATCACATGACAGTTGCTCATTCTTCCTACCTTGCTTTGTATGACAGCAGTACTGTACATATTAAGTAATCATGTTGGATCATTGTGATGCATGGAGGAAAATGGGAAGTGTGGCAATCTCAATGTGTCACAGTGTTTCTGGTGTTTTTGCCCCTTTATGTCTGATGTATCATCACCTGTCTCTTTGAAGAAGAGGCTCCTTGTTGCTTCAGCATCATCTAGACTCTCGTACAGGCATTCTGACACAAGATGTGTTGAGGAAAATAGTCACATAGAAACTTCTTTGCTGATTTCCTGTTCTCTCTCCTGGGATGAGCCTTTAGAAGCTTCTGTGCAAAAGTGAAACAGTTATTTTCTTACCAGCTGTCCCTCCAAAGCCAAGGGTAGCAAATAACTTACTGTGTAATTTCTATTTTGAAGTAAGGATTGGGTTCTCTGAGAAACTTGATTTGCCATGGAAGGCATATTTTTTATTTTATGATGTGTTGATGCTGCCCTCCTGTTTAGCCAAAGTCAGTTAAAGCTCAGCCTCTGCTCTTTGAAAGAGGTTCTTTTTCTGAATGTAAGGTGTGGGAAGTAAAGGAATGCTGCCTTGGGAAAGAAACATTTTACCAGCCCTCAAATCCAAACACAGATGACATTCTGTATTTGTATTAAATTAGAGCAGTAAATACTACAGTGTGTGCGAACAATATATAGCTCTGATAGGAACCTTAGCCAAAGTATTTATAAGAATATTTTTTTTCTGAAACAAAACATAATTAACAGGACTTGTTTAAATCTTTGTAAAGAGGGCAGGGGGAACCTAGTGTCTGACAGCTTGCATTTTGGATAGTTTTTCTGTGGTCCATAATACAATGTACCTTTTCTATTTAGATTATCATTAGAGGTTTAATACATTATGTTTAAGTAGGTACTTGAAGATGCATCTTAATTTATTTGAGCAATCTGTAATTTAAAAAAACCTTTCTGTTTGCTTTTTAATGTGATGATATATACAGTATTTCTGTTTTGGAGGCTCTCTTGAAATTCTTAAGTGTACATATATGTGTGTGTGTATGGATGTAAATGTATATCCACACCCACAAGTGTGTGTATATGTGTACAATATATAAAAAGAAAAATAGGTAAAAGCTCGAAAGTCTCGAGATCACTTGCACTTGTCCTCGTGGGTGACTTCAACCTACCAGATATCA
>JAOXJM010000071.1:11706579-11728547 GCA_026413425.1 Tringa solitaria
TAACTTTATAACTTTTGGCTTCTTGTCACATTTTACTTCCACTTTTAACTCTTCTTTCATTCAGTATTTGGTGCCATAAGTTTGCTTTGTTCGTTAATGGTATTGAAAAATGGTCCTATAAAATGGGAAACTAAAATTTTTATCATATCTGTCTCCTTATTTTGGTTCACTTGAATGCTTTAAATGTTTTTTTATAAGGGATTGTTTCTTTTTACTGTCCTAATTTAGTACTAGAAGAAAAAGATGAACATTAATTACTAACCTATTTACTGTTTGAAAAAGGAGTGCTATTATTTTGCTATATTTTTTTACTTCTGTTTAATTTTATTTTTATTTCCATCTTGACAATTGTTATTGCAGAAATTTCACTAATTGCTTGTATCTTATGATTAATAATTTTCTTTGGTTACCTCATAAGAAATCTTAAGGGCCTTAATGAATAAGGGTCTTGTGTTTAGCATTCATTCATGAAAGATAATTCCTGCCTAAAAAGAGCAAGTCATTAATTGGCATGGGCAGTGCTGCTGTTAGTGAAGATCCTGAGACCCCTAATTCCTACTGAATTAGCTCAATTCATATGGCTGATACGAATAACTGAATTCATATCACTAATAACAGTAACAGGCAAAATATATGTTAATGTTCTAAAAAGAAATTTTAAAATTTTATGTGTAAAACTCTACCAAAAAAATTAAACCAAATTCCAAAGTACCAAATGAAAATACTTATGTGGGAATATATTTGCCACACAAATGGGTGATCAGTGAGTCTGGAATCTTTTGTTCAACAGCAATCCCTAGAGTGCTCATGCTTTGTGTGTCAAATGCTCTTTTTGTATGCACTGGTGGAACTGGGAAACAAATAACACAAAACAACCAAATTCCATCACTTACTCTGTCCTGAACGTTTAATAAGCCAATTTGAATGATGCATTAAAAACCCAGAATTAATAATAATAATAATATTTAATGGATTATATTTTGCAAAATTTAAACTCCAAACTTCATGGAAATTTTGGAACGAGAAGTGCAAAGACTACACACCTCTCTGTTCCAAGTCAGCTTCTCCCAGATTCTCCTCTTGAATTTAATATGAAGCCATTCGGGCTTCATACCTGGCAAATTCAACAGGCCTATTTAGGGATGAGTCTTTTATTTGAATTGTCTGTTTAGCAGTTTGAAGAACTTTATGGATATGCAGGTGGGATATGGGGCGTGCTGGGCTCTCACTCACTCCTGCAGGAGATACTGAAAGAACTTACAATGACTGATAGCTTAATGATGGGATGATAAATTGGTTTAGCAGTTCAAGCATTCAAGTACTGCACAAATTCATATGTAGTTGCTAATTATGTGCAACATAGAGAACAATTAAAGTGTTACTGTTTAAGTTGTTTATACTCTGAAAAATCGCATTTTAGATTCAAATTCTTAAGTCTTTATGATGCTTTTGGTTCTTATGTTCATGCTGGAACTGACGCAAATATTTGCAAAGTAAATACTAATTATTTTTAGTGTCCTTTAATAGCTAACATGGGAAAAACGTGGTTTGAAACTTACACATCTACAGCCATAAAAACCCTCTCTCATACATAGCTTTTGAATGGCAACTTTAAACCAATTGCCATTTAGTCTTTTAATATTAAAACTTTTCTTGCAGCATAAAGTGACTGGTCTTCAGTAAACATTTTTGTCTTAAAATCTATTGTGTTTTAGTGTAGGCATATAAATACTTTAAAATAGCTTAACTAACTCTAATTCTTATTATTTCAGCCTGGAGTTGTAGGATATTTTGAGTTCAATGCTTCACCTCAGCCGCCTGGTTATTTAACATTCTTCACGTCAGCATTACATTCATTAAAGAAAGGTAAAAGCGTCCTTTTCATAAGGCATCTGTAAATGAGTTCTGTATATGGGCTTCAGTAGGTGGGGGGTTTTTTTCAATGTTTTGTAACTTGGGAATTAATCCCTTTTGAGTGTTTCTTGATGTTGCTTTAATTATGAGACTTTTATTACAGTGCCAGGCTTGCTTACATAAAAGGCTTATTATATATTTTGTGATCAGCCATCATAGAATAAAGTACGTGACAGGCTTCTATTCAAGGATACATTAAGATACAGTTTCCTCAAAAACCTACATGTGTAGCTGCAACCCATATAGAGCCATAACCAGACTAGCACTTACTTAAGTTGAATCTAAGAGCATTTGTCTTGTGCAACAACTGAAATGTCAGGTTCAGAGGCATTAGGGTGAACGTGACTTTGCCAGTACTTGGTAACCGAGTTCAACCAAGTGCTTTCCAGGATGGAGTTACAGAGCTGGTAGAAGGTAACACAATGAGAAGGGCTTTCTCCCCCTGTTGTTTTGCATTAATAATCTAAAATACAAAACCTCTTGTGTTTAAATATGCAAACCTCTTATATGATTAATACCTTTTGGGGGGGTTCATATATTCTGGTAAAGTTCATATTGGTGCATTTTATGGTTATTTCTTCTTGTCAGCAAATGAAGGAAACTGATAATGTTATTCTGATTTTTATCGTACCGCTGACCTGATATATGATACAGAGCCTGTTTTCCTATAGTTCATTCTGTAATTTCCCCATTTATATGTTGGGATAGTTCTTTGCAATGTAAAGATGAGACGCATTCTATCCTTGTATGTACTTATTTATAAATATATTAAACTCTTATTCCAGTATCTCTATATATTTAGAAATGTACATCATCTAAACGTTTAAATCAACGTTCATACCTTTTCATTATACGTGTATCTTATTGTGGCTTTTGAGATACAACTTCCTACATGTTATGGTATCTGCGAAACCAGATTCTATATTTAATAAGCAAATCAAGAAATTGGTCAGTTCAGGTTAACGTCTGTACTTTGAGTGCAGAAGAGAAACACATTTGCTTTCGTTGCTTGCTCTTGTCGTCTCTCTTCTACGTCGCTTAATCACCAATATTGGCAGTTGCTCTTCAGTAAGATTTCTCTGTGTATCTTATCAGGCTTTCAGGACAGAAGTTAAGTGTGTATAATTGTATTTAAAAAATGAAAATGTGCCCTTTCAGATTACCTTGGAACAATACGCTTTGGAGTGATCACGAATAAACAAGTTGCAGAGGAGATCTCCTTGGTGCATTCGGGCAGCGTGTATTTGCACAGACATGTCAACACATCTCTTGTGAGTATTGTTCATACGTTGTAGTGACATGGAGAATGAAGCTCTGTCATAGTAGACCATTAATTAATAAGTGTTTCACAGAGCATTAGGATATAGGATGTTGAAGCACAATATTTTTATATGTTAATACACATTGTCATTCTCCCAGTCAACAGCTGTTCTAAACAGTAACTAAGACCCAAGATGATCATCCCTATTAAACCAAAATCCCCCAAACCCAAGCACCTCACAAATTACTACACAAAGACTTTTTCTCAAAGCTTCTGCCTCTTTCAGTGGGTCAGAATTAGAAGGCTACCTAACGAGGATAGGGAAATAGTAAAAAGTTGCATTTCAGTTTAAAGGTATGACATTACACTGATTAGAAAAATAATGCAAATTAAATTAAATTGAAAATTTATAGTAACTCTTAATCCACGTGCCTTGTTTTTGGAAGACTAGGAATGAAAATACTGACTTTCAGATTTGCTTTTTGGCATTATCTGTACAAACTGCTACCATGAGTGGAAACCGCGAAAATAAGTATTGTAACGTGTATTTTATTCAGTTGAGACTAGGGAAAACATGGATTTTTCAGGTCAAATTACTGGTAAATACATAAAACCACTTTTGTCTATGCAAATGAATTATGATAAATTTGCCTTAATTTATTAAAATGATCCTAGAAGCTGTGAGCACTTTTTATTATGTGTTTCTTTTCCCTGCATTCAGTAATAAGAAATACCAGTTTTTAATGTAGTCTTGATGTTGGGGTCTTAAAAGACTAATTTAATATGAGTTAATATCATGAATGAATATTGGGAAAAAGCTTTCTAATATGCTGTAAATCAAGATACATGATGATACCAACTTAGAGACTGAGCTCTTTCACTTCTAAAGAAAATTTAAACTAGTGAAAACTAAAGATTATAAAGATGTAGTAAAAGAAAGAGGAGCTTCTCTGGTGGAATACCTTTTGCCTGAAAGAACGTGTGTGTTACTATGAACTGATGACTATTTGGAAAGATTTTCCAAAGTGAAAAGGGTATATGAAACCTTGAAGCTCACTGAGTAGTTAAGTTTAAGAAGAGTTCTAGGCATTACAGTAACAAAGCCTGCCACATTTGAGAACTGCATTCATTAATAAGCCATATGTTTAAGTGAGGACAAATAACTATTTTTTCTCCCTTCAAGATCTATCCAAACGACACCATGAACTTTACTGCTGAGAACATTTGCAAGTGGGCTCTAGAAAATCGAGAGATGCTCATACGCTGGCTGAGACCACATGGTGGAAAAAGCCTTCTTCTAAACAATGAGCTTAAGAAAGGACCAGCACTTCTCATATTTATACCTTACAATCCCTTAGCTGAAATTCATCCTCTTTTAGATGAAGTAAGTGGAAATAATTTTTTTTTCTTTCAAAAATACCAGAACTTGAGAACTCTAGTCAGGGTTCTGAGGTTATTGTGACAGATATCTCTTTTTATTTCACTGTTCCAAGTAATCAATTGTGTTTAAAAACATTTTCTCAAGCCATATTATCACAGCTCCCTTATGCTGGTTTGCAGCCCACACAATATGCCTTTTTCTCATGTCAACAGTTGTTTAGAACAAGCACCCAACTCTTTTCCTTGACTCTCTTCTTCCTGTGGTGAATGCTGCATGAGACACACAGATCCTTAATCTTCTGTTCCAGCTAACATAGCTCAAATAAAAGAGCAAGAACGTATTTGAGTATTGCAGGACTTGTATTTTGTCCACCCTGTTCTGTATCTCCTCTCCTTCCTTCTTTCCAGAGATGGTTACATAAGGAAGAATGGACCTTTTATTAAACCTGACTGGTTTTTTTTAATATAGCCCAGTTAAAAAACTACACAGAACTAATCTGATTTTTTATATCCTGTGTGTTCCTTAGTCACCTTCCAATTTTCTCTTCCTCTGCCATAATTTCCATTTCTGAACTGCCTAGGACAGGAGTTTGTGTAGCTATGCAGTAAATGAGATTGGGAAACTGACTTGGCTGAAAAAGAAATTACTTTTTTTTAATTTTTTTTTTTTTCCCCCGGGCTGTTTTTCAGCTGGAACCCATTGTCCTGTTTAGTATGTCACATAGCTGTGCATCGTAGTGGTGATCACATAGCACTAAGGACAAACTAGAAATAGACACAATAAAATCTACTCTGCCACAAGATAGGGTTGGGGAAATCTTTGTGGAAAGACTGGAAAAGAACTACGATTATTCTTGTACTGACCTGTCTTTTATTCGGCAGACTTAATTCAGTAATGCTTGTCACAGATGAAACATTTTATTAACAGGTACCATTTACTTAGATCAAATCAGTGCAGCATAAGATTCTCAGTTTCAGATTTCATTCTACTAAATAAGAGTATTTATATCAAGATGTGAAATGAAATACAAAATACTCCAGTTGATCTTATATAACTTCACTTTGATAGATATTATGCAACTTGTTTACCATAGGAAGAGTTGTTTACTGCAGCCATCCTGTGGGTTTCACCAAGCAATGAAACCCCTTGACTGTAAGACAATTGCAAGGAACAAGGCTATTTGTGTTTTGAAAGCTCTGGAGCAAAATTTTGTGTCTGGTATCAGCTCACTGAAATGAGATTTCTTATCACAAATCTGGTTCTATGTTCATAATAACTTTTCATGTTTCTCTACGTAGGAAGTCAAAATCTTCAGGCTAGATTATAGCATGAGGAGTCAAGTTTATTTTAAGTATTTAATTGAGCGTTTTCAGGATGAAGACATCTAACAAGGAATTTTTAAAGACTGTAACAAACTGTTGCTATAGATCACACCTTAATACTGACAGTCCTGTGACACAGCAGCCCTCGACATATGATGCTTCAGTGTGCTTTTGATAATTATAAGACTTCCTATCAAAGTGTCCTTGTGTGAGCAATATGTGTTATCTTCTGTATTTTGAGTACGTTTAATGTGATAGATGAGGATGAAAGGAAACTTATTCTTTCATTTCTTCTGTGTTCTGTTACTTATTGCCTAAAAAGGGACATCCTTCTGTGGTCTATACACGTGTCTTTTTCGCTGCCTGTTTCCCCTTCGTTATGAAAAACAAAATGGTGACAGAGCATGGAAATGTTTGCACTGAGGGGCATACTTTTTTATTTATTTTCTCCTGGTATTGGAAAACAAGGGAAATTCAGGAATCTGTTCTGATAAATGCTTCATGTGGTGAGATTCAACCTTAAAATGTAGTGTTATTGCACTGTGATAAATATGATGCAAAGAGGACCTTGAGATCAGTGTAGTGGACTGAAAAAAATTTAAAGTGTCTTTTTGTTGGTTCTGTACATACTGAAATATCTGAACATTTAACTTTGTTATCAAGTCAGCCTCTTACAATTTTTTGTCAGAAAAAAGGAGTAGTCAACTTCATGTTTCTGAAATTCCATCTCTAATTGCATATATGTTGCTAAATGTGCAAGAGGTGACTGCGTTTGAGTGAATTATGTACCGTTAATCTTGCCTTTTTTCCCCCCCTCTTTAGATAACCAAAGTGGCCTTGGAATACCACAACTGTAATAAAAGCCAAGCAGCTGAGCCAGATCTTCAGCATTTAGGAGACAGTGATTCACCAGCTTTTGATTCCTCTGTATCTGATGCACATATGAAGTTATCAGAAACATTTTCAATAACCAAGTACCCATGCTGTAACACCGTGGTGCTTCCGCAGTGGCATTCAATATCTAGAACTCACAATGTCTGTGAGCTTTGCATTAACCAGACGCTTGGCGTCAAACCAAATAAAGTCCATGTGCCACACTGTAACTTTTTAGAGATAGAAGCAGCTTTGGACTCTTTCTACCTCCAGGAACATACTTTTTTTCAAGTTATATCAAATACCATAGAATGCAGCAATTTCTTAAGTTTCTACAGTCCTTATAGCTATTACACTGCATGTTGCAGGACGGTAAACAGGCGTTTTTTAAGTTTCATTAGTTCTGAGAAGACCATCTTTCAGACCCCCAAAGTAGCATTTTCTTCCCATGGGAAGAAAGATGATGCCCAACATTCTATTCCTCACATTGAGGATAGGAATTGGTTTATTCCTGACCTTCATATTAGTGGCACTAACTTTACTGGTCTGAGCTGCAGGACCAACAAAACCTTGAATCTCTATCTACTGGATTCAAATCTCTTTTGGATATACGCAGAGAGACTAGGAGCATCAAGATCTAATCATCTTAAGGAGTTTGCTGCTATTGTTGACCTGAAAGAAGAAGTGCACTATGTCCTGGATCAGAATTGGTCACTTGTTGGATCTACCCTGGGTATGGTATCCACTATACAAATGCTTGAAATAAAAAAATTAAGTTTGCAATTAAGTTTATGAATGGAAAACTTAATACCATTTTGAAAATTACTGCTTTTAAAGTGAGATGATAGTCAACATTGTGAATCTGAATTTATTCTGCTTTAATTTATTTAGTAGTTAACCAAGCAGTAGAATCGTGTTCTAGATGATGGAAGAACTAAGTTTCATATACCAAAAGAAGTGACCCTCAAAATGTGTGATTCTTGACTGCCTGATGCATTGAATCTTGATGCCTGATTGCAATCTACACTAATTTGCCTGTGGAAAAAGAAATTACTATTCATTTAAGACATTTGATATTACAGAAGACATTTGTATATTAATGGCAGTGTTGGTGTTTGCTGAGCTGTACTAAAATACCTCAGAATGCTGTGAGATACTGCCCACTTCTCAGCAGAGACTAGCCCTTCCTCTTGTCCTCTGAAACCAACTTATAAATTGTTTTAAATTTATTTTGAAAAGTATATGTGCTTTCAGGGTAGAGCTTTTGAAGTGGTTTTGGCCAAATCTGTCGATACTCTTATTTCCTGGCTGATCTGGAGGAGAAAAAAAACCAACACACAACCAAACAAAAACCCAATCAACGCAATGATTGCAGTTCTGATTTATTTGCAAGTTATTGAATAAGGCATACCATGCCTAACCACGTGCATTTAGCTATCACACTGATGTGTAAAACTGAGTTCACCTTCAGCAAATGCAGGTTTTTTTAATATTAGCAATGTAAGTAAACATGGAAGTAAATTCAGGTGAACATAGTATTAAAATAAATTGTTCAAGAAGGTATATAATTCTTACAGCATTAATGACATTTCCATTTTACCATAAGTCTGTAAGTACAAAAGTATGCACGTCATAGAACAAATAGCCATGTTCTTATTAAGGATCCCATCCAGCCCTGAATCCTGTTTGCATCACAGCCTCCCAGAAGAACACTCTGGAAAAACAAACAAAAACCCCAGTAACCATTAAAAAAAAAAAAAGTTCCAAGTGAGGAGATATAAATTGCCTTCCCCTTTCCGCTCGCAGTACTTTCTGTCTCAAACTTTTTTCAAGTCACAGGATTTCCTGACAATGACGAGGGTTTCTCTGCTGATTAACACTTGATATATTTCTATTCCAAGTCATTTGGACTTCGGAAATTTTTGCTTCTACATATTTTGTCAAGGAGTAACTGTGATTTATATTTGGGGTTGGGGGCAGTGTTACATTTTTATTTTACTTTCATAAGACTCTTAACTTTTGCTATTTTAAAAGAATGAAACAGATTTGTGTTTAATAGTTTGAACAGATTTCAGTTTTTACATATGATTTCTAAAAATTCAGGAGTATGTCTTTTAGTTAGCTCTCTCCTTTCAGTTATTACTTAATCATGCATAGATGTTCCAAGTCTGGAGATCTAGAAAGAAAAAAACTGTTTTGATCTGGTGTGAGAATTTAATGAAATGCTGAATAGTAAATATAAAATTAAATGTACCGCTGTTTGCATTTCAGAGATTAACTTGATGATCTGTTTATATTTACTATTCAGCGTTTCATTAAATTCTCACACCAGATCAAATTAAATATATTGCTGTTTGCATTTCATCTGTATGTGTGTACAAAAGTGCCAGTTTTACTTGACCTAGGTTTTGGACTGGAAATACCAGCACAAGATGTTTCTGTTTGATCAAATAATTATTTTTAGTCTGTTTGATATGATATCTTTTGTCTTGATTATTGAATACTCTTATTCTATAATGCAGAGAATAATATTTCTTCTAACTAAATTGAAAAGAAGGATACAGTTGATATCTTGCAGCAATTTAGAGAAGATGATCCAGGCTCAAATACTGTAGTTGAGGGCTTTGGAGCTTGTTTTGAATTTTTACCACTGGGCAGCAACTTGTTAAATGTCTTAAAATTTAGGAGAAAGTTGAATGAAGAGGAAGGTGTTCACTGGTAAACAAAAGGTGGCTAGTCATATCCGCATCGGAATAGCAAAGTCTTTAAAAGTCTAAAGCAAAAGGAGAATTACAGGGAAAGTAATTAAAAATGAAATAATAAAATGCAAATAAATGTGGAATGAAGTGGATGCTTCAAGATAAGGGTCAAATACTTCAATGCCATGTGGAAATAGAAAAATAGTGAGGGGATACTATTCATGAGTTATTGGGTGTGTGGTTAGATTAGGAGGGAAGAGAATTATAATAAAGTACGTTGAACAGGATTAGAAGCGAGATTAGAGAGTAGTGTGGCAAGGGAAAAGTTGACTGTAATGAGCAAAACAAGCAAAAAAGTGAAATTTTATCTTGTTTACACGTCAGTGGTGGTTACTTAAGAGTTGATACCAAACTGTCAAAAATTAATTATATGAAATCAGGTTTGAATTGTTTGAATTTGTATTTTCTCTGTAAATTCTTCTGAATTCCAAAGAAAAATTGCCCAAATCACATATTTGGTGGAACTGAAATAACTTTGTTACATATCAATTTCATTTCAGAGAACTTCATAAAAAATTTCAGTGTTCTCTACAGTCCCTTGAAAAGGCATCTTGTTGACAGCCCTTCAGACCATTTTAATGAACAGCGTGTAATCACTGAAGTGACTACTCACACCTTTCATGAGACCGTGTTTTTGAGTGGAAAGGTACACCTTATTGCTGAAAATGTTTCTTGTCAGTCGTTACTCAGACTTCTGAGGAGAGGGTCTCACTCTATTTTTTTTTTTTATATTGATGTACTTTGCTTCTTTATAACATAAAATGTGTTATATTCTAACAATGCAGAGGTAGGGGGTTTTTTTAAAAGGCAATAGGGAATAGTGTGGTCTTAAGTAAATCTGCAAAAGCTTTTCTTCTGGTGTTAAAATAATCAAAAAGTCAGTGCAACTGATTCCCTGACAGGTTTCTGCGACAGTTGAAGGTCTGTTGGGCTTGTGGGGGCTGGTGTTTTTTACTGGGGGGGAGAGGAGGCGTGCTTTTTTTCCTGTGTGTTTGAAATACAGGTTTTAATTTAAAAAAGAAAAAAAAAAGTCCATTACTTGATTTGCTTCCTTTTCCTTTCTTCCACTGTAGCAGGAGCGCATGCTAAATACATAGGGTTTGAGGTAATATTGAAGAATATTTGCAATTTCTGTGCTTCATACCTGCAAGGGAATAAATATACTACAACTATTTTCCTATATATTACGTTTTTTAAAAAAAATTTAATTTAAAGAAATTTAAAAATTTTTGCAAAGTAGACATAATTAATAAGTAAATAAATTTTTTAAAAGTGTTAAAACTAAGGCATTATTTGAAAGCACATAGCAAAAACCCCCAAAACTCTCACAGGTAAAAGCTTCCCAATTGCATGCCATGGAATTGCTTTCCATAAGATATCGTCCTGACCAGTGGTTAAATTACTTTGGTTTCTTAAAGATGTGATAGTAAGGATTAATACCTGTTGCCTTTGGGGTATGCAGTGAGCATGTACATCTCCAGTAACTGTTTTTCAGCATTCCTGCTTTGCCTGGTTAAAGGCAAAAAGCAGAAGCCTAGACTTCATGTCCCCTTTCACCTGCATGTGAAGTATGTAGTCAGTGTTACTTACATAGGAATTTAAGATTGCAAAAGAGTCTTGGGAAGTGTAGTAAAGTTTGGTGCATTTTCACTTAAAGGGAATGATCCTAAACTAAACCTAAGTAATCCTTTTGTCTTCTTTATGGAAAGAGAATTCCCCAAGCGTTTTTGTGTGTTAACTCAGTAGACAGAGGGTGACAGTAAATAGCTTATAATAAAGTTTATTGACATTGGATATAGTTTCCTTTCACGTTTTAAGGGTTCCAAGTTTTAGATGTTGTGAAGACTAGTTGTGCTTTACTGCAGATTAACTACAATAGATAATCAAACTCTTCTCTGTTTAATTTTGCAGAATGTCTTGCTGCTCTATTATGCACAGTGGTGTGGATTCTGTGCTTCTCTTAATCACATCTTTATTCAACTTGCTCGGCTTTTGCCTCCAGATAATTTCACTGTGGCAAGGTAAAAAAGATTCTAATTTCATCTTTCTAGAATAATGTAAGTTCATTGAGGTCATCAGCCTAGGAAATGCATTTTTTCTCTCTACAATCTTGCAATAGTAGATATGAACATCATCTGCTTCATTTCTCTTTCAATGCATTATTTTGTTTTCCTTTGTATAAATTTGATGGGTTTCAGTCTCACTCCAGTAGTTTCGCAGTTTAATTAAAATGAATTTTAAACAGTGCAATTAACCTTGAAGCTTCCTAATTTCAGGAAGCAAATCAATAAAACAGCAGCAGAAAATAATTTTTATCCCTCTCTCTGATAATCTGTAGCAAATAATTATATCCTGTAGTACTGTACTTGAGAAATTGTTTGAGAGAACCCACAAAAATACATAATTTGCCTAACCCTGGTGGAGCAGCTAAGAGCTAATTTTCCTCCTTCATCCCCAATGGGATGGGAGAAGAGGAAAGGAAGAATAAAACCAAGAAAACTTGGAGGTCGAGATAAAACAAAACAAAATTATTGTTTAATAAGTGAAGTATAAGTGGAAGGAGAGAGAATAAAGCAAAAGGAGTGATGCAAAGGCAGTCACTCACCACCTACTATAGGTAGACCGATGCCCAGATGGTTCCCAAGTAAAAGATGGATAACCCTCCTAAAACCCCTTCTTTCCTTGTTTATTGCTAAGCAAGACATTATATGGTATGGAATAGCTTTTTGGTTAGATCAGATCATCTGCCTGGTTATGTCCCCACCCCTCAGAGCATCCACTGTGGGGGCAGAGTGAGAAGCAGAGGTGCCATTGATACTGTGGAAGGGCTATTGATGCTCTGTTGAGCAGTAACCAAAGCATTCCGATGTTATCAACACTGTTTTCATCACAAACCTGAAACATAGCACCTTACAAGCTACTATGAAGAAAAATAACTCTATCCCAGCCAAAATTAGTTTATAGACAAATGTTTTCATACATATTTATGCATGTGTGTAATATATATATATTTATATATATAAAAAAGATAAGTTTTTGTTTGGTGTTTCCAGGGTTTTTAATGTACAACCTAAACATTCTTGTTTGTGTATTTGATAATACATCAATACTTAAAACATCTGCTCTGATTGCATCCTTGTTTCATTCTGAATGAACTTACTCCAGAAGGCAGCATGAGATGTATAGGAAAAAAATTCAGTTAAAAATCTGGAGTTATCACCTGTTTATAATTGTGGCTTTATTGCTGCATATTTAATGCTACTCTCAAATCCACACCAATTCTCTTTCCTGACTTTGAGGTTCTCTCATTTGTTCTATTATTTTTGTTGCAGTGTTACTGATGCGATTGTCTGTGGTTTTTTTTCTATAGTGAAGTTGTAATTAATAAGAATTTTATTTGTAATCAAAGAAAACCTAAAAATACAGAGAAAAACATAACAAGCATTGAACAGGTGCACAAAATCTTGTTTTCCTTTCTACATAGAGCTTTAGAAAAAAAATTGTGCCTTAAGAATGCGTTTGTTCTTGTAAGAAGCAAATTCATTTACTCCCAAAACTACTTGAGGGGAAAGTATTCATGGAGTTGTACTTGAGGAACAAATTCTTGAATAGAAAAAAAACTTCAGTGTAGCATTGAAACTGGTAGGCAGGTCTGGATGCTTCAGAGAAGGAAGGTGTGTACATAATGAAGATGTGTACATAATGAGTGGCTGTGGAATTTAATTGCTAAGTGAGAGCAGTTGCAATACTTTACATATTTTTCTACTGAAAAAAACCCCACATGTATTTGTTAAACTGAGATTGATCATCTTGAGTATTGGTAATTAATTCTGCTGACTCACATGGACAACGTATTTTTGACATAACACATTTAGACTTAGTTTCACAGATACTTGCATTTCCTTCCCTAAAATGGCATTTTACAAGAAAATACAGATTGTTCATCTGCCTGTTCTTTTCAACAGCATGTCTTTTCTTAACAGAATTGATATCACTCGAAATGACCTTCCATGGGAATTTATGACAGACCGTCTCCCAACCATTTTATTTTTTCCTCATCAGAGGTAATGTAATTCTTTTCCCTGTGGTTTTTAATGTCCATTTTACTGAGTTATAATAATTACCTGGTTACATGTCTTAGTAGAGGAAAATGTCCAAACAGTAATTCGTTTCCATATAAGCATTTGTACTTTATGCATATTCTAATTTAAAAAGAAAAAAACAATAACAAAACTGCAACAAAAAACATATATAGCTGATGGTATGCAGATGGTGAATGTTCTCTCCAGAGGTCACTATTTAATTGTTTGTAAGTTTTTAATGAACAGCAGCATTGCTAACCTTATTATTCCTCAGTTAATTTTCCTTATTATTTGGTTGTATTTAAAATTATTATTTAGGCATGGTGGGGTAGAGAAAGGCACAAAGGGTGGGTCAGGAAAAAAAGGAACTCTAATTTTAGGGTTGTAAAAAGGCAGGAGAGTACATTTAGGACTAGGGTGGGACCTGGAATGGCATACAAGGGTCCCGAATCTTACTCTTCCCCTGCAGAAGGTAGAAATTTGGAAATCCCAGTGTCAAACCTGTGTGTCATTTCTGCTTTGTACACAGTGCAGGTGCCTCCAGCTTCTTATAGCCTGAGCAGCAAGAAAGAAACATTAGATGCAGGAGAGCCACAAGCTTTCAAAAGTGCTCAATTTGTTATCTCAGATATGTTTTTGGTGTATGCCCTATGTATTAGACTTGACTGACCTTAGGTTCTGCTATTTCTTTTTTTAAAATAGACTCATTCTTACACAATTACAATTTTTATTGAAAGGAAATGAAAACAAGCAGTATAATAAATACCTGCCTTTTTGCAATGTAAAATAAAAATTTTGATTTCCACCCTTCTCCCTCAAGAACTCTGTCATCAGCGAATGGTGATTCAGACTATTGATATGGTGCAGTGTTACCTACCACAAAATCTTTAAACCTGTGTTAAGTTTTGCAATTCTAAATTAAGGTTTTAATTCAGTACAGAAATAGTTTAATTTATATCAGTTCTGAGTCACCCCAACTTCCAACTCATTATCTCCCCTACTTTGTGCAGTAAGCTTTGCAAATCAGCCTCAGATCGGGCTCCCTCTGCCACATCCCTCCAGCTCAGTTCCAGTCCTTCTCTGTTCCCTAGGCAATTGAGCAGGAACTCAGCTGGAGTATGGTTCCAAGGGCTGCAGCTGGCTACATAAAGGCAGTGTTACCTTCATCTCCTGCTTAGCAAAAGCTGCACTCGTCAGTGCCAATACCCCAGTCAAGTGACCTGTCACATTCTGCAGATTCCACTGGGTCTCCATTTTCCACATTTCCCAGCATTCGGACTCCATATCTCTGTGTAGTCCATTAGTTCTGGATGGCTTGAATAGCTACAAGCAGAGGACCTGCTGATTTAAAGATCAGTAGTCTCAATTTAAGTTGAGGTGAGCCATGTGTTTCATGAGGTGCTGTTGACAACTGAGACAAGCAGCAGTTGTCTTCTCCATTAGGTCAGGTGGCACAAGTTGAAGATCTACTAGATCTAAGCATATTAACAAACATTGAAGTACTAATGTGATTTATTTTAGGGCTGGAAAAAGAAACGGATTTCCAAATATTCTTGTGGCTACAGTTTTAAGACCACAGTTCTTGTTAGTGAGCCCCAGCATGTTACTTGGAAACTTGAGCCAAGTGGCTTTCCTGCCCACTTTCGAACAAGGATGTAGTTTGCAGAACCCTGCCTTCCAGGGGATAGAGCGAGTGTCATGTGTAACACGATGAAAAGGTTTTTCTTGAATTATTTTAAGCATAGCTTAAACAGGGTTTAGAGCAGCAAAACAATTTATGGCAAGTGAAGCTTTCTCCAATACTTACCATCTTCCCTGTGTTACTACAAAGTCTGCTGTTCCCTATTTCTTTTCATAGATACTCATTTTGCCTTGGCCTGTTTTGTAAAGCAGCTCTAAACTGTCTCTGGAGTGACAGACTTAATAGCTTTAGTAAGATTGTTGTCATAATGTTCCAATTGGTTTCCTAAAGGTACCTTACCTCTAGTCATTGTTTTCTCTCCTGCTTTTCCTCTCCAGTGTGTTTTATATTTTGCTGCATCTAAGTTATCAACTAGGTTTTGTAGTATTTGTAGTATCTGTAGCACTACTAGAGTAGTCATATTAATTTTGGATATAAAGGTGCCTCATTAAGGCTTTCTGTGCAGCTCCTCATGTATTTGCCTTATGAGACAGTTTTTGCAAATTAAGTGCATTCTCAATCCACCACATGCTGTTAATATTTTGGTTTGCTTTTTGTTTTAAATAGCCTTTTAGCTTTTCTGATACATACTGTCTTTTTGAATAAGAATGGATGATGAATGTTACCAGTAAAATATTACCACTGTAGAATAAGTCAATTTTGTCTTAGTCTAGACTATTTTTTGCCTAAATCATGTCATGAGTCATTAAACTTGGATGTGAGCTGATTGTCATCTGAGAAACTGCTGATGATAATTACAAGAGTAACTTGGTTGATCACCAGAAGTCTACAAGGGTAAAAAAGCCCATGTTGCTTACACTTCCAGAAATAGCTTAATTTTGATGAACAGGAGCCTTATCTGAAGTTCTTGAATTATTGATAAAATAGGGTTTGTCTTCTACCTGAAATACAATAAATAGTTCTCACAAAATGAAATTAGTATGTGTTTATATCCCATATGCTAATGAGTTGGATTTCACAGCATTTTTGAGGCAACTGTAATTGGCAACTAATAACTGCCCTGTTCCAGGTGCACAGTGTAAGCAATTCAGAAACCGTGTCACACGTAGGGACATACAAGTTGTCCATGGTGTGTCTACAGGAGCAGCAGTGGTGAACTTTGAGGCATCAGGCATTATACTTGAATCTGGCTTTCTTGCTTTGAAATAATTCTTGTTTGGGTTTATCCTATGTCCTTTTTCTGATATAATTAAACCGTGTCTGATTGTATGCTACGTACTATTAATATGCTTATGAATTTAGCAACCAAAGGGAAGTAACTAAGCTTTCCTTCTGTTTTGATGGCTCCCTAATGAAAGAGAGAAGGCTAAAGACATGACAAAGGGATACACTATCAGCTAGCTCCCAGTTAAATATCCTGAAGTATGGATAGCGCTACTGGAATAGTCAGGAGGCAGCAAACTCACATTACACTGAACATGCTCAGTGAAAGGCTGGAGACCTAACTGGTTCAGAAGAAGGTTTAAGAGTTAGTACATGTCTAGAGCTCAGAGGAGAGTTTAGCCTCCTACATTTTGTGATAGAAGCATGCACATGGGCCAAAAAGGGCAATAAAGATTTGACACAGCTGGAGGCTGTGGGTGTCTTTTGGTGGTTAGTAGTCTTGAGGAATAAATTTGGTACTTGTTCATGTTCAAGTGGCTTGGACTGTCTTGTCAGGTTAAGAGTAACGGTTCATGCTGTTGCAAAAAGCAGTGGGCCTACCTCTTCATATGCTGGGCTTAGTATTCACAGCCACATAGCAAGCTTCAGTGGAAAAAAAAAAAGTTTGGTTTGATTCCTTGATCATTTCAGTGGTATAAAGTAAAAGAAGTAAGAGGAACAAGTAAAAGGATTTGGTTTTTTGACAGCAAAAGGACTTTGCTTCTGACTAAAGTGACTGCTTACTGTTTAAAAGCAAACTGTATTTTTCCACTTTTTGCAACACCCTTCTGATGTTGGAACACATTAAACTACTTCTTCCAGAATAACGTATATATGCTCAAAATAGTAATTTCCCATCAGATACCTTTATACATCTTGACTTAATTTCTAACAATGTATGTAGAATTAGGAGCACATAAATGCTCTCCTTCAGCTTATTAACAAACGTTACTATCAGTATGCTCTGATCACACCTGCCCAACAATGTATTGATACCATACATACTTCAAGCTCATAACCCATAATTGGGATTCTTTTTTCTTTTTTTTTTTTAAGAGTAAATTTTTTTTTCTGAAATTTGACAGAAAACTTTGCTTTCAGACAAATACTAACCCAGTGCAGAGGTGCTTACAGCACCCAGACTGGCACACAGGTAAAAGGCTTCATCAAAGAAAATACTGAACTTACTCCATGAGTTCATGTTTCTCTTAGCTACTTGATTACCTGTTCTTGATAAAAAACAAAATACCAAATTAGAGTTGAAGAGCAGATGCTTATACAAACTTATCATTGCTTACCCTGCATGTTTTAATATTAATTTGTTATTTCTTTTTAGGAAGGAACAAAGTGTGAAGTTCCCTGAAGACTTTGCAGTTAACCTTCCTAATCTCCTTAAATTTATTTTACATCACTCAAGTCTTTCTTCATCAGAGCCCTGTACCAAAGAATGCCTACAGAAAGAGGCAGTTCTACAGCAAGGACACATCTCCCACTTAGAGAGAGAAATTCAGCAGTTAAGATCAGAAATCAGTGCCCTTCATCAGGCCCACGACCAGCTTGAAGCACAGCTTTCTGAAGCTAGGAGAGAAGAACATAGACTACAGCAGCAAAAACACACACTGGAAAAGCAGCACAAGACTCTGCAGCTCCACAGTGAGCAGTTACAGGCCACCTACGACCAGAAGAATCAAGAATTATTAGAAATGGCCGAAAAGCTTCAAGAATTAGCTGATGCATCGGAAAACCTCCTTAAAGAGAATACTTTACTGAGAATCCTGGTGGCATCAAGGGACGAAAAGCTACAGAGCAAAGATGAAATGAAACAATCCCTTCAGTCAGAGCAAACACTGTCTGAAGATAATGACATATCAGTTTCAACAGCTATTGCCACGTTAGATGAAAAAAGGATTGATAGTATTGATACCATAGAGACAGAGCACAGTAGTGGGAACAGGACAGAATGATTGCTTACACAAAATCAAATGATACAGTATTGGGTAGGTATTTATGCAAATTTTATTGAAATTCATTGTAAATAAAGACTTCTTCCCCCATGTGATCTAGAAAAAGAAAATTTAAATGGAATATTTTTTGTATACTTGAACAACTTATGAGATACCCATGTTTAAAGAGAAGAGGAAAATGGAAAACACTTTCTGCACTTTACTATTGCACTAACTTGCAAACACCTATCCATTTAAATTAAAGATGCTGATTTTTAGGGGCAGCAGTGTGAAGCACCTCTGACTAAGGACCAGTTATTTTTCACTGGCTTTTTCTTACAGCTGCTAGAAGAGAAATTAGACCTTTGATTTATACTTTTCCATAATTTCTGAAGTTTGCCCTTTACACTGCATTCTCTTTGCTGAATTAAATAGAAATATTTCACTTGTGTAATCAGTAAACTTGAATAGACAAAGTCATCTTGCTGTAACTGTTCTGTTCTAGAACTTCAGCACTTTGTATCTCTTTTGTATACCAGTTCTTTGTCTTGAAACCTGCAAGAGCCATGTGTGAACTGTTCTCTACTGAAAACTAAAGTCTTACTGAATTAATCCTTCTCTCCTTAATTTGTAAGAGGTCTAGAATAGCACAGTTTAAGTGTAGGGGTCTGGCTATACATGCAAGTCTCATGAGACTACTATCTTTAAAAAACTACGTGCCAGGGTAAGAACAGCCCTCTATAGGCTGTACCCTGGTATTGGATTCAAGCGGCAACAGCAGGAGCTTTTTGCTACTGACAGCATTAATTTTGCTTCAAATTATAGCCTTCAATTAAAAAAAAAAAAAGCAATTGTCAAGCTCTCACTGTAGAAGAAGGGGACAGTGCTTTACTGACTGGGCCATTATTGTCCTGCATATAGTTACAGTTCTCAAGCAAGCTTCCTAGGCCTATGTTACTTAATTATTCCATACATACAGGTACAAGAAGCAAATCTAATGCTTCCTCTAGAGTTCAAGAACTTGGACTTCACGGAACAGTTTTACAGTAGCTTTATTTTTCCTAGGCAATGGAGTGTTTAAAAATTTCAGTAGGTACAGGAAGCTATGTATGAAAACAGGTGAGTGGCCTCAGAGGTTGTTTGCCTACCCAAAGAGGTTTAGAATATGTAAGCTGCTATCAGTGGCTCAGTGTTGTTCCTTTTCCTCCCCTTTCTGCCCCCCAAACCTTTGAGGTCTGGAACTCCCCCTTTAACACATCATTTTACAGTTCTTACAGCTGAACTATAGCTGAGAGCAGGAAATGGAAGTCCTTATTTGAAAAAGGACTTCACCATTGCTTGCTGGTCAGTTTGTAAAAGCTTTTAGCTATCTCCCTTCCCCATATCAACATTTGTTTTTGTAGGAAAGACTGAAACTTATCTTGTAGTAGTACAGTTCAATCAAGAGAGTTACCTACAAGATATATTAACTGAATTCTAAGCTTGACCATTTGTCTGTAGACTAAAATGCCTTTTTACAACAGGCTATTAACATACACCCTAACTGCTAAGTACACAAACAGGAGTTCTAGGAAAAGTTCATACTAGTTGCACTTATGCAAGTTTTGGTACTCCAGTTTCAGCATGCAGACCTACAGAAGAAAAAAGCCTGCTCTACTGCCATTTCAAACTCCTGGAAACCTTCTGGACCATCCCTGAGGATTCAGTGTCCATCATTAGTTCCCAGGTTGGAACCCATCAAAATGGCAGTTTCCCTGCAGTAGCTACATAGTTAGAGAACTCAGTTCTAGCAGTCAAAAGCTTAACCTACCTAGCTGCAACTAAAGGAAATCCTTTCTTATAGCTCCTGTGCTTCCTCCCTCAACATGTTACTGAAGGCTTATACCTTCTTTTCAAAGAAAGTATTCTGGATCAGTCCAATAAACTGTTGAGAGTAGGAGTTCTGACTTTAGGGCTGTGCACTCAAGTTAGCAGCAGAAGCAAGCTTTAACCGCAGATTTGGTTTTGAAGGTCTGGAATCCCATCTACAGTTGTGGTTCAGGAGTCCCCTCGTGTGTTATGTACAGTTGCATCATATTATTCCCATATGCTATGGAACACAAAGCAAAAAGCTTCTAGCAGCCTATTTACAGTTCACAGTTGTAAAGTAGTTCATATTACAGTAGTAGCTCCATCAAAATAGGCTCAGCTAGACATTCAAGTAACAGAAAATGTTAGTAGTCTCTTCACACCAATATATCCCTGTGTCCATTGCCGGCAACGGACATTACACCAGGTGACTTAGCTCCTGTCATAGAGGAATTAGGATACACAGTTGATGCAAAGTGCAACTTCTCAGTGCATGCAGTTGCAAACAAAGCTTATTCAATCCTCATCAGGGTGTTTTCTGATGAGTAGTGTGCATGTGACCAGGTTCTTCACAGTATAGATATTCTTCTGCTGGTTACACACATCATAAGCATAGTCCATACACATGCATTGCTCCAAGTTAGCTATGTACTTCTGTGCCATTTGGAGTTAGCTTAGCTTTCCTTTCTACACAGGGTCCTTTAGCAGAGTACTGCACCAGAAGAAAGGGCTCTTTAGTTTCTCCTTCTCCCACGATGCTTTCCTCATCTTCAGACTGGCTGATCCTCTGCAGACGCAGGTAACACCAGCAGCCCAGTATCAAGGCACCAAGAGCTGCAATAGCGATCAAAATAACAATAACAGTCACCACTCCCGTGGTGGGGCTGTGATCCATAATAGACATGGTCAGTATTTCAGATTGTGAGACTTCTTTAAGGAGATTCTTCTGTCTTCACTATCAGGCTTGCTGCATCCTCAAACTCCTACAGTGGAAAAAAATAGACAATGAAGTTGAACAGTTATACCATATTCAGCAACATTATATTCATCGTTGGGATTCTTCACAATGGTATGTGAGCCTCTTGCATTCAGTGCTTTGGTCTTCCCCCAGTCCTACAGTTCCTGCTCATTTTAAGCTATTTCTTCAACAATCTAGCTTTGATGATGCAGGTTTCTACATCAAACTAAAGCAAATGAAAGCGAAATTTATTTTAACTCGTGACATGCTTGTCAAGATAGCACATGGTCAGCCTGTTACGAGGTAACAACTTTTCCTAGGAGACAGAAGATGAGACAAGACAGACACAATAAACTATATAAAGTTACACAGGTTTGTATAGAGAGATTTAAAACTGTTTAATATAAATGCTAAATCATGGGTGAGCTCTCAAATCTGTGACAAGGTGGCAATTCAGCTACGTTTAGTTTTCCTGAACAGTATATTTGAGAGTCAGAAGTCTGGTCACTTTAAAAATTTAATTTACAAATGTCCTTCTTACATACTAACAGTTCCAGGATTGATAACCTAGTTGCAAAGGTAATTGCAGTGCTAATACTTTACTATAAGCCTGACAGAAACACTGGTCTGTTTATAAGAGTTGACTACATGGTAATTAGTTGGTTGTTCATTGAGCTGATAAAAACCAACAGATGTTGCTTTATATGCATTATTATTTTTTTTTGGTAAGAGGGAGGTAGAACTGGATTTATTGAAGACTAACAAAACACAAGGGGAAGATG
>JAOXJM010000071.1:11734543-11760036 GCA_026413425.1 Tringa solitaria
TGCTTCAGAGGCAACTGCATGACAGGCAAAGCGCCTGTTACACTTTAGATTTACAGATGGAGCTCTAATGAGAGGTCTGTCCTGAGAAGATAACTGGATGTCAGAAGTGACCCTCTTATCAGAAACAACATGGTGTGTATATCCTGTGGCAGAGCTCCATTCTTGATACATTAGAGGAACTGCTGGGACAGCAACATTAAGTTTGATGATTAAAAAGCTCCTATTTACACAGTGAAGGTAGTTCTCCAAATATGTGGTTTGTTTTTTTTTTTTTTAAATGGCTTTCTCTAATGGCAACTAGATAGTGCCCACACCTTTCTGATATTCAAGCAGTTTTGATATTCAGCTCAAATCTTCAGGCCACGAGCGTCGCAGAAGTCTGTCACATACCTGCACCAAGCAGCTCAGGCTAGGAGTCCTCTACTCAGAGCTTCAGAATCGGCTCAGTGGAAAAACGAAGGTCAGACTGGTTTGGGATCTTGCCCCGCAAGTCTTCCTCCTCACTCCTTCCCTGCAGAGAGGGATCACACTTGGTCTCAAGACGCTCCCGTCCCCCGAGCTCCTTTTTGCTCTTGGCTCTCCAGGGTACACAACGATGCCTAACCCTCAGCTCCCGGTACGGGCGTGCAGGGAAAGAGGATCCCAATACCGTTTCGCCCTTACCAAGGGAGGCTTACCAACTTGTTCCGAGCTCTTCGCGTCCGATTCAAGAGCCACATCTTACCGACAGACGCCCGCACCTGCCTGCGGTGACAGGAAGAGGAAGGGCGCGGGACAGCCCGGTAACGGCCCGCTGCTCAGAGGAAGGATGGGGGATTCCTTTCGAGCAACTCGCCCCACCGTCAGCTCCGGGGCTGTCAGCGCCGCCGAGCTCCGTGCGCACAGCGGTCGGTCCGGGCTCCCCCGCACCGCGCACGGAGCTCGGCGGCGCGGACGAACCCCTCCGGCCGAGAGAGACCCGGTTGGGGAGGCAGGGCCCGCACCGCCGCCGAGCCGTGAGGCATCGCCTTGTGACGGGCCGGGCCCCCGCCGAGGCCTACCCCCTCCGCCCCCCGCCTCAGCTCCGCGGCGAGGCAGGAGCGGAGCCCTCCCTCCGGGCCCCTGCAGACACAAAGAACGGCGCCCGGGAGGGGGCGGCCCCAGCCCGGTGGCTGTGTGTGCGGCAGCATAGGCGGCCCCCTCCGCTGCTCCCGCGGCCGGGACCCTCCCCCGACCCCCCCCCACTACCGGGCCCAGTCTCCCACCGGGACTAAAGGCCCGACCCCGTTGCTCACCGTCCGTCACGGCTCCGCCACCGCACACCACCCCACCGCGCGCGCTCCCACAGACGCCACCGCGGGCGCGACGGCCCCTTCCCCCGCCCGCGCCGCCTTATATCGGGGGCCGGGCGGCGCCGCGCGGCGGCCAATCAGCACCCGGCGCGCAGGGCCCGGCCAGCAACAGCTGACGGGCGGGGCGGCGGTGGCGGCGGGTGGGCAGTGCCTTCCTCTCCCCGCTTGTACACTGACAGAGGCCGTGGGCCGCCCAAGGGAGTTGGTGGGTCTCGGGGAGCGGGGCCGGGGGCCCGAGGAAGGTGAAGCTGAGGTAAAGGGCTCCCCTGAGGGGGCGCGCCCCCTCCCGCCGCCACCCTCGGCCGCCTGAAGGGCGTGAGGGAGCAGAGCGCGCGGGGCAGCCCTCACAGCCGCCCCCGCGAAGGAACGGAGGATGCTGGAGGTTTCTGGTCCGGCCCCGGCGTTCCTCTCGCCGGCCTCTACGGGGGTAAAACCCCCTCAGCTACCGCCTTGGTACCGCAAGAGGCCCTCGCTCGGCTCTCCGCCCCGCCCGTACCGCCAAGGCCGCTACAGAGCCGCCGTGGGGCTTGGTGAGCACTGAGGGTCACCAGCCGGCCCAGGCTGGGCCTTCCTGCCAGGGGCTCGGGCAGGCCTGCCTGACTCTCAAAGGTCACCTATCTCATTCCCAGTTTGTCCATTCTTTTTAGTAATTCAACCCGTGGTGGTGCGGTAACTATGTAAATGCATTAGGAAGTTGTCCGGTGCAGGGTTTCTTCACCTTTCTGCTGAAGTTGGCCCTTCGTGATGCCAGAGAGCAAAAAGATGATGGAGTGTCTCCTCTGATGTAGTATAGCTGCTGGTTAAACAGGTCCCAACTCGTTTGAGGTTCATCCAAAGTCTTAAGAGGATTCTGGCAAAAGTTTTGAGGGAATAGACTGTGACAGAAGACCAAGTTCAGAAGTTAACATGACTTTATACAAATACTTGTTTTAGAATATAGATGCTTGTTTATATCATGCACAGTTTTCTAGGGAGTAAAACTAATATTTCCTTGCATTAATGCAGTGTCCACCCTGAGCCTGTGACAATCCTAAAAGCATTGTTCTCATTCAGTGAAAAGCTAATTACAGCCCGGTACCCAAATGGATGCCTCACTTTCCCTGCTCACTTTGAAGCCATCCAGACAGGAGCCATCTTTCGCCTGGAAGCTGCATAGCCCCACTCACACAATTTGGTGTCTCCGGAGGCCTTCCTAAAATAACAGGTACTTGTGGACTGCTCCCTAATCCTACCTAGCCAGTTTGCAACATTAGTAGAGAAGCTGTCTCATAGTACAGATTGCCCTAAGCAGACTGTCTTGTAGCTTTGTTTAGTCAAGAATGCATGGTGGCATGGGATACCTGAGATACCACAGCCAATTAACAACATTTTAGAAAACTCATTGTTTGATGTAAAATGAATGTTTTAGTTAAGCTTTGGATCTAATGAGTGTAGCACGAAATCAGTTTCTATTGTCTTTCTGCATAAGCCACTGTAGAAGAGACAATAAAGTACTACTAAACACATCTTTAAAAGTTCAGAATCTTTTTTGAAATGCAGTGGAAGGCCAAGCCCTGACACTGGGTTGCTTTCAGTATTAGTAACTAATGGTCTGGATTGTCTGACAAAGCAATATTGGCCATAGCAGTAACTTACCTTTCTGTCAAGTGAGCAGATGCAGAGGTAGCCTTGGGGCCAGTACTTTAATAAGATGTCTAAATCCCATTTAGATATTTGAATCTCTATGGCAATGCCTGTTTTACTTACATAACCATGGCTGTAGACTCCACTGTATATGAGTGTCCTCATCCACTTCAGTGAGAAGGGTCACGCCCTTTTGTACAAAAAGCGTGAATGCAATTACAACAGAGCTGACTGGTAAAAGCCATCCAGTAATAGCACAGCCTTAAGAGAAGACCAGCAATCTCTTCTGGCATAATTTGAAAACTTTTTGCCTTTGAGAAACTTTTTATAGTGATTTTGTAACTCATATTTAATAAAATGCACAGAGAACAAAGCAGGTTCATTCACATCATATTCTTATCTTTGCAAATGGGCTGCTTGATCTGTGTAGACTTATAGCATGGGAAATTTCCAGTTTTCTGGGCAGAAATTACAGTGCTGTTAATCCTTCAGAATTGCTTAAAAACTTCTCTTAATTTGCCACCTTCACCTGTCCCCAGTTAATGCCTAAGGCTTATAGGAGGGGCAAAGCCCCATTCACCTCTAATCCTTTCGTCTGGGAAGCAGAAAGAGCTCACTTTATACTTTACCAGGAGCTTGTGAAGCATACTTCAGATTCAGTTAAAGTAATTAAGTAACATGCTCTTCAGTTGTGCTAGGGATGAAGAATTGAGAGTTTCTTCTCATTTAGTTACTATTGCTCCTTAGCTGTGCACAAGTAATGTACAACTGTGAACATGCAACATGCTAGTATAGAACATATTTTTGTCTTCCTAGGAAAAAAAAAGTTTATCAATAAGATATTTCCTCAATATTCATAATGTATATAAACAGATTTAACAATTTTCTGAATTTTGTACTATCATTTAAAGCACACCCTCTTGCTTTGATGCTTTCATATCACAGCACTCAACATTTTAAACGATTACATATGGTTATTGGCTTCACTGGGAATTATCTGCAGAAGAATTCTGGGATCGGTTGTAATCATTGTCGCAGTCATCCTGATCTCTGCTGGGGCTACTCTGACCTCTAGCATAGTTTCCAGCAGTGTTGATTTTAAGAGTTACTAATTATAGAGTTTCTTTGCTTTCTCTTTGGAGACTATACCACCGCCAGAGGAATTAATGATCAGATTATGATTTGTTTATTTTTATTTTGTTAGAGATAAATTGTTTCCATCGTTGCAAATTCACATCTCACACTCCTTGTCTTTCAACAGCTTTCAGATAGATAATGAGGCTATTTTAAATGTACCTCTTTTTGGAGTTTCCTTCTGTCAGTTACACCATGTGTCCTCTAAGTATATTCTTTGTATATCTGTTAAATTTTGAATGTTTACTGCCAATATTTGTTCCTTTAATAAAAGATTGTTCATTGGGTTACTTCTGAAGTGGTAAATAGTAAAATAAACCACTTACTTCCTTCATTTCCACTTGGAAAGACAGAAAATATGCAACAAATATATTTTACACCTATAATACTTGTTCAATTTGCTGTTGTTTTTTGCACTCCTTGCTGCAAAATGTCTTCAGTAATCATCTTTGCATCCTAGAAAGTGTATTGGGGAAATAGATTTGTCCACATGGAACATTTTTTGTGTGTGTTTTAACTGTTCCTTAGAAACAGCTGTTTTGCAAGTCTATAGAGGGATTGTTAAAGAGGAAAAAATACCACTATCTCTACTCAAAGGAGTATAAGTGACAACTTGCACCTTTACTTACAGGCCCAATGGAGAGCGCGTATCACAGAGAAAAGAGGACCAAACTGAATCTCTTCAGCAGCTTGGGCAAGTAAGTTTTATCATTTCTTATTTCACCTCAAAGAAGGGAATGAGAAATTATTAATCCAGCTCTGCACATTAAAAGGAATGAAAATATATGAAGAGTCTGTCCAGGTCAAAATTTAATTTTCAAAAGTTTTATAAAACTTGCAGGGTAATAGTAAAGCAAGTCTTGCTTCCTCTACCAAGGCATGCTGTACATGCCCCAGAAGCTTTCCTTGAGTTCTGCTGTGGAACCCTACCAGTTTCTCATAGCCTTATGCTTAAGAAAGCATCTGTTGTTTTTTGTACTCAGAGGTGAAGCTGAGATCTCCACAGCTCCAGCTGTTGGCTGAAAGTCTGAGGTTGGTTTTTTACCTTTCAGCTGTTTGACACACGACATATTGGTTGACCTCCTTAGGATATTAGAAAGTTGTCTGTGTATGTTTGCTTGCTGTATCCTGTCCACTAAACTTGGGGTGGTTTTTTCATGCCTGCAAAGCTAAAGCTACTGAGTGACATAATGTCATTGCATCCTTAGTGCACTAGACAGCAAGTGGAAAAATTCTGAGGCCCAAGGCTGAGTATTTGTGCATAGTAAAGGAAACTAATTTCCAGTTTTGTAGGAAACAAAGAAGGATAATGAAACTATCAGACAGATTCCGCTAATACGACTATTTTAACTTTCCATCGCGTTCAAAAAACGTGGTGTGTTTGCGCTCCAGTGGTGAGAAAACTAAGGCAAGTCATATTCCTGAGAGTAAGGGAATGAGCATGTTGTTTTATTCTAAAGTGTTTGGCAGTCATTACAAAGTAACATCACTGCTTATCCTGTGAAGTTCTGAATATCCGTTTGTAATTATACCTATATATTCCTGCATCCACACTGCACCTTAATCTCATTTTGCTGTGACTCAAAAAGTGTAAAAGCACTTTTAAGATTAGTGTGAGAATAGATTCACTGTATATCTGAGTAGTAGAATCAATTCACTTCATTAATTCCACCTTCAGGAATATCCACCTTACATATTTAAAAGAAAACCATCAAAGGATAGTTCTTACGTGACAGCTGTAATGGCAATGACGAATTCTCTTATTCTGATTAGTGCTGTAAGTGGCACTTCATGATGACAGACTGTGAATCTGGACCAGGAAAAAAGGATTGTTTAAAATGCATTTGAGCATA
The DNA here is from genome assembly GCA_026413425.1 of Tringa solitaria. Taxonomy (NCBI): domain Eukaryota; kingdom Metazoa; phylum Chordata; class Aves; order Charadriiformes; family Scolopacidae; genus Tringa; species Tringa solitaria. Next base: position 11,740,485 of record JAOXJM010000071.1, read on the forward strand.
AGCTTAGCTTCAGGCTTCTGAAGACTGAAGCCCTTTTTGGCATAGTACCTAACTTGGGATAAGAGGTGTTTCTGCTTGCATGCTTTGCCTTCTGTCTTGAAAAAGTGGCTTTTATATGTAATTACAGAGATGATAATTAGAAAGGTGAAAACAGTGCTACACATCATACTAACACAGAAAAGTCTTGTCTTTATTTTGCCACAACACAGCTATCTCCTATTCACTTCTACTGTTTCAAAATACGCAACAAGAGGGGTTTCTTGTCTTTTGCTATATTGAAACACCTTTGTACCATGCTTTGGAGGCTGGTTTTGTATCTGAAGGCTGATGAGCAAGGTAGCAGGCATTTGCTTTCTGCAGCTGTTATTTTTAAAGCTTTATGCCAAAGTTATGAAGCCCACTGAGAAAAGGCATCTGGGGATAGTGCCAGCATCTCAAGCTTACTCAGTGTATCTTGGTGTATAGAGACGGATTCCTGTCCTTTCAGGTTATTACTTTGAATCCAACAGTTTTTTAAAACATATTATTTTAAACATGACACCATACAGGTTTTAGCAAAATCCAATGTTGCTTAGTAATTACATCACAGAAACTGTCTGTGGGAGACAGGAGGAGTGAGAGTTTCTGGCAGTATAATAAACTTCACTTCGCAGAAAGTGTTTGCTTAGCACTACAGGTAACTATTATGCTGAAAAGTAGATTCCTTGATATACATTTGGAAACCACATTTGGTAGAGTGATTCAGTATTTCCTTCAATTTAACTTTATCACAAAGACATATGCAACAAAGCTATTCCCTGTTCCAAGTCTGGAGGCAGAGCCCAAAAGTTTTTATTTCAGTTCCTTCCTTCATCCATGAAAAAAGACCACATATTTTATGTTCCTATATGTAGCAGCCTTTTCCCCTTCTTGATGAGCCTAGCACACTCCTATTTCCTTCTGTCATCAGTAGTGTGACCCAGAGTACACTTTTACTTTGGCAAAGCAATCTCTTTTTTTTTGCAGGACAAACAGTCTGCAATCAGCTTCTCACTAGTTTCTTAGTATAAAACTGGGGGACTACAAAAATGGGTATGATTCAATCAGCAAGATTTTAGCCTCCTTCATAGCCTGCAGATACTCCAGAGAAGTGGGGACCAAAATTAAAAAAATGTCTTAAAACATGACATTGCTAACCATTAAGTGTATGGTTGTTTTGGTGTGGGTTTTTTTTTTCATTTTTAATGAAGAAACTTTTCCTGATAAATGGGCAAATTAAGCTACTTTCTGGAAGAGCTAACTGCATGAACTACTACAGAATAGTATGGATATATATAAAGATGAAAGGACATTGCCCTCCTTTTACTAGTTAATAACCATCATTGTGGATTTATCAGGATCATAAGATCAGTAAATGCGACACCACCACCCCATCCTTCCTCCAAGAAATTAAAATGCTTTTTTTTCTGGTTTTACTTCTTAGTTATTTGGCCATAACTTCAATCTATTAATTCCTTTCTCTTTAAAGCTTTCAGAGGCTTACAGTACTTCTGAACTTCAGGCTTTCTCTACCTTCTTTTCTCTATAGAGATTTCCTAGGGAGTCTTCTTTAAGGACTTCCTTGTTGTGTTCTTCTTATCCATACCTTTTCCAGAACAGAAGCAGGTGTATAGATTTAAAAAATTCAAAAGCCAAAGAAAAATCTGTTTAGATTGTTAATTTGCATGTTTAAAACATATTTTTTTCTTTTTCAGCATACAGAGTAGAATAAGCTATTTGATCCATATGCTTCATGATGTACTTGAGCTACATTCACATAGAGCTAGAAATTCACGTTGGAATGATATTGTTTTGAAGCTGAGTAGTCAAATGTTTAGTAACTTCTTGACAGTCTTACTAGATTTTATTACCATAGTTCTGCTTTTTAGAGCAAGTGCTTCCTGAAAGAGTGTAAGGCAAATCATAGTTTACACCAGTGTATTGCATTTATTGTGACAGATTGCCTTGCAGTGGAACATCTCGCCAGATGAAGCCTAGTTTGAACTTGCCCTACTGTAGCCAAGAGAAAAAGAAATCCCTTGTTATCTCACCATTTGTGCCATCTTGCCTTATTATACTTCGAGTTTTAATAGCACTCCTGAAACTGAATCACAGTAAACAGTTCAAACTGGAAGTGTCAGCCATTACAGAAAACACTATACGGCTGATACCTAAAAAAGAATAGAAATGTAATGAAAACATTTGCCTTTACACTTAATGATTGCAACTGCCAGATATTAGTAGAGAGGCTAGGGGTGATTTAGAGACAAAATGGGTTTTGAGTGATGTAAACAGGGAAGGTGGAAATGATCTGGAAACTTAAACCCAAATTGACAAATCAATTCAGACAGCTCCATCTAATCCCTTGATAGCTCTGGTCAACATTTTTTTCTGCAAGTTTCCTGGTAAATTTTGCCTGGAAATTGTTGTTTATTCCTCTGGGATCCTGGAAGGCAACCCACAACCTATGAAACCCAGAACAGAAATATTGCATCAAAACAATCAGAACATTTAACATAGGCAATACTTAATATACAGAGTAGCTGTTTTATCTATTAGTAGGAAAGATTAAGAAATATAGTTGTCTGATTATGAGTAATTCTTTTAGTTGCAATTAAGATCTTCAGATTGATTTCCTGAATACCAGCAATTACTCACTATACTAGAAGCTGAGCCATAAGTTGTTCTTATGCTGATTGTGCAAAGGCCTTCATTCTCCTTCGCATTACTGAAGCTTAATCTGTCTGTAACTCTCCCCTCTTCCTTTTACTTCCATTGTTTCAAGTCTAAAGTAAAGACATTTTTATCTCCTTTTTAGGATTAGGTGTACTCTCCCTCTGAAAATCTGTAGCTGGACATGATTTAAACTGATTCTGCTCTGCAGTAGCTGCACTATGCTGTGTTAAATCCTAAATGCCAGAGTATGTGACTTTTGCTACATTATAATTATTGGTAGTATTCTGTGACCAGTTTAGTCACGGCCTTAGAGGGTGTTCAGTGGAAGTCAGTTGTGATGAATGGTTCACCCGTCACTGTGTGGTGTACCACATCTCCTGAAGACAGCCAGAAAGCTGCAAGGCTACCCATGTTCAACGTGTGAATCTAGGCAGAGAGGGGTGCTGCACTGTAGTTACCAACATATGCAAATCCTTAGGGGAGAGGGGGCTTGAAGGCAAAGAAATTCAAGGTGTTAACCCTGCATGGCAAGCAGTGCATAAGAAGTGTACATTTGTGCTTAACTGTTTTGCAAGTAAAATTTTACATCCTTATTTCATCAGCTAAGAGCAATGCCAACTCCCTCCAAAGTTCAGGGCGGGCAGAGTTGTGAGTGCCTGGGATCCGGGCCTGATCTGTGGGCAAAGAGCCGAACAGCCTTTTCTCCAGTGACCTAGTTCTCTTGTTCACTCAGCTTTTAGAAAATTCTGATTTTGTAACTCTTTATTTTGAGAAATGCAGGTTAAGTAATATATGGCAAAAGTTAAGTATAAATTTGATTTTTGTGATGTTTTTGTTTTGAACAGCTCTACTTTAGAAAATCCTTTATTGCAGCAGAATCAATGCAAGGGTAAAGCTGTTCCCTACAAAACCGTTCACAGTAGCTGTCAGCATCAAATGTTTTTTAGGCACTACATTCGCCACCTAGCAACCATGCTAGGGTAATCTTGCTGCAAGTCATCCATGTGTGCAGTCCTGTCAGATAAAGGGACTGCGCTGCAGGATTACCCACCAGTCATTAGTCATTAATGACAAGATATCTTTCTTACCATACAAAGTCCCTACAGATTTGCCAGGGTGAATGCGTTAAGACTTCAAAACAGTATTGCATTGTTCTGTAAAAGAAAACCTATATGGTATTCCTTATGGTGAGGTCTCCACTCAGCAATTATTCCCTGGAAGGCAACTTTTGTAGGAAATACTTTAACTTTTTTCTTTCACTGTATTTCAGAATTCCAAAATTGGAAGTGCATATTCTTTGAAGAGGATATTAATTGCTGTAAGAAATCAGATCACTTTACTACATTGAAAAGTTTGTTATCCTTTAAGTGCGATGAAGACATTTCTCTTATTCCTGTCTACTCCCTAGATACTTTTCCAACCTGCCTGAATACCCACTCTCCATTTTAGAGACCTCTGTGTCTCTTGAAAAGTTTCGTCTCTACTACACTTCCCTGTGAACTTTCTCTGCTATTTTTCATTATTGCAGCTACATTAATAATGGATAGTCTGGATAGCCTAAGCATCTCCAGAGTTAGACACTGTATTTGTGTCCATGCTAGCAGCTGTCTATGGCACTGGCCAAGTGCTAGCAAAGACAACATGCTGTACTGGGGCTTGTAGGATATTGCAAATTGAATAACAGAACATACGGTGAATGGTGCTGCTGGAGGGAGTGGTTATTTATGAATATAGGGCAATTCCCTTAATTCCTTTAGGCTTGTGAAGAGTCAAGAACTCTATGGTGAAGATATTAGCAGGAAAAACAGAACAGGCAATCTGAAAGACAAGAAGAATGCTTAAAAAGCTAAAGGAGAATACAGAGTGCTGGGAGACAGTGACAGTACTACCCCAGCAACTTGTGCAGATTATCCCCAACATGATAGCCCCTGTCTATTTTACTTGTTACTGGGGCATCATACCTATGGAAAGACTCTGAATGAAGCTTCAGGTAGGATATAGGACATCAGATATGATGTGATTCTGCAAACAGTTTTCTGGCACATCTTTTTTAACAGAAAAAGCAACAAAATTTGTAGGTATTCAAACATGAAAGGTGTTACTAAGGTGCAATTTACATCTGTGAACAGTTTTGTTTTATATACTGTATGGTTTCCCTTGGAGTTTATTTCTTATTAGATGTCTGGGTAGGGCTGTGACCAGTGAGTTAATTTGTATCTCAGATTTCCATTCAAGTAGTAACAGGTTACTTCTCTTTGCTGGAGTGTCAATGTGTAGCCAGATAAGCTGCATGTGTACATATATATCTTAGATTGTATTAATAGCCTAATTTGCTTTTCAGTGTTTTATTCAGGTTATTAGCTGTTACTCAAGCCTATGTAGTAGTGTGGAGCACCTTCAGCCCATTGGTGTTTATGTTTCAAAGATGCATTTAACCTTGGTATGACTCTTGGATAGTATAAAGGAAAAAATTAAATTAACAGCTTTGATGAACTTGGCATTCCAGCCTCTTATGATGCAGACAGGCCTGAAATGCTCTTTCTGTGTTTCCTCTGCTATGTGACCCAGCCATGTATTTTCTGATTGTTTAATGGGGCATTATTTACTAAATACAGATTAACAGCTGTAGCTGAGAGATCTACACTATGCTCAGATGGCTGATAGGAATGAAATGCAGATAGTGGGTCAAAACACTAGAGAATATGAGTGTGATCTCCAGACTAACAGGTGGTACAGTTCAGAGAGTTGGAAAGCTTAAAAGAAACAGTTGGGGAAATCCATATTATACAGCTCTTCAGCCATCCAAATGCTATTTAGGTTTATTCAAAACAAACAAAGCCAAGAACTTTTTGGAACAGAAATCAGTGTATTACCTGGAGACACAAGGGAATTTAATGGTTTTACCTTTAGCCTGCGGCAGAGCAGACTCCGATAGCCAGTCCTAAAAAGAATCAAATTGGAAGTGACATGAAAGATTATCACAGACCCAACACAGGGTCTGTGCACACAGGTTTCCAGCTAATTTCAAGATACTTGGAAAGCCTCCTAGACACAACTGATGTCTTCCTTTTTACAGGAAGCTGGGCAGAAATGTAAACAGATCATTCTAGAGACCTGTTCCTTACTGCTGAGTTAATATAAAAAAAGCCTTGTAAATGGAAATCTGACTTCCAGAGTGTCACCTGTAGACATCCATACTGTAGATGTGCCAAGAATAGGAGGGTGTTTATTCTCTGGTAGGAAGATGCCAGACAAGGCAGTTACTGAGGTATCCCAGACACCTAGGCTGACTGAATATCTGTTTTCTATTGCTTTTCTTTATGCTCAGACTCCTCGTAATTCCTTGTCTTCTGTAATTAACTGCATCATCTCATCTGTTGTGCTTATGGGGGTTTAGGAGTGCAGCGGTACCAGTCCTAGTCCTGTTATATATGGTCAGGCCTTGTCCAGTGCTTTCAAGCACTGCCTCTTGAGGTTAGAATCAGCCCATCTAGGAGAGGGTGCTCAGGAAAATTAGATGTGCAAATTTAAGGGGAATTAATTTATTTCAGCTCAGTCTTCCATCAAAGGCATATCCATAGCTAAAACTCACACCTTGTCAAAATCAGAACATGTGCAATACAGCCATGCATTTTGACTGTCTCAAAGGTTGAAGTAGAACATATCTGTTCCTCTCTGTCCTGTGAAGCCATGTACCAGCTAGAGGAAAAGAGGGAACAGAGTGGCAAGTGAGGGAGAACAAGGGCCAGATCATCTGGCTTGCAGAGGAAGAATTGTTCAGTTGCCCCAACAGGAAAATTAATTTTTCTGACCTTGTCATATTTTCTCAGAGCTACAGTGTTCACTTTACAGCCTTTTCCTGCTTTAAGTTCCTAACCCTGATGACTTCTCCTTAACCTTGCAGAAAAATGACACTCATTGCCCTTGAAAAGGGACTACTGCTCAGTATGTATCAATACATATGCATTGCAAGCTTTTCTGCATCTCATGTCACATTCAGCCATGTTCCATTTTATTGCTTAAAATGCAGGACAATTACACTGCATGTCACACAAGCACATGGTCTGAAATAACCTTATAGTAATAATTCTTAAGTCACCAGCTTTTCTCTGTGTCTTTCCACACATTTTCCATGATAAATTGATGAAATCAAAGTCTTCCAATATGATACTGTAGACCTTAGTAATATTATCGTGCAAGTCAGTCTTCTGGACATCTTGTTTCTTTTGCATGATGAATGAAAATATCAGAATAAGAAGTTCATTTGTTGCAGTGTTCTCCACTCAGCTCCAGATTCATTTACATTAGCAAGTTTGGTTTTAGTTGATGTTCCTGTAAACTATAGGAACATACAAAACCTCCGCTTCTTTATGCATTACTTTCCTGGTAGTTATGGTTTCCTGTACCTATTTGCTTTAAAAAAACATTTATAAAAGTATAGTTAAATATATTGCCTAGGATTATGTGCAGAGCGTATTTGGCATTCACTTACTTTTAAATTGGTTAACCATATTATGGATAGCTGATGTGTATGTTGATAAATCAACACTGTTATTTCTATAGAACTATTAAAGCTTATCAGTCCTTGTAATCACCAGCATTAAATAGCTTAATATTGTTCTCTCTGTGTTGGGTGAGACAAAGTTGCTGCAGATGATAAAACCCAGATGGGTACGAGCTCACAGTTTTGAAGTTCCACTGATTGTGGCCCAACTTTCTGTGTAGGACTGTATGCTAGAGATGCTGAATGCAACGGCAGAAACATATAGAAGTTGTAGATAGTATATGGTACTAAGGGGTATGGTTTAGAAGCCAGGCCTACTGTAGGTTTACAACTTCCCCAGCAACACCTGGAAAATTTTGTATAAGCAAATTGTCCTAGCACACATAGGAAACCTGTGCTAGATCTATCAACAGAACCCAAATCTCCTGATTCCCATTTTCCCATAAATATGTAGTATATTATTTATCCTTTATTATTTGAACTGTAATGATGAGTCTTATATGCTTTAGAACTGTGCATGCTACTGAAATGCTGAGTTGTAGGGGATGAACAACATAAGGAATGCGGTAATGATAGCAAATTGTTGATGAAGAAAATATGCTCAAAATCTTTTATTATAAATATTCTTAGCCTAGCTAAGATATTCCTGTAAGAGCAGCAGGCCCAAGCAAGCTTTTTGATTGACCTTTAAGATGAGGAATTCAGCTTCAGTGCATGCCCTATCTTAATTTCTCAGACTCAGGTAAGGATTTGTATTATTCCACTAAGAGCTAAAAAAATGATGGCTTAGTTTAGGAAAAGCTATAAACACCTTGCAGCGATTTTTTTCTTCTCTTTCTGGTTAGGCACCTACTCCAACAGCTTTATCTACCCACTCTCTTACTGAGGAAATGAGGGCTGAAATGCTCCCACTGATGCTGTTCTCAATGGCTGTCAGTTCTTCCCATCCTTTTGGAAGCATTTTGGAAACTTAGTCTCACACTCTGGATTTATAAGCGTTTTAGGTCTTGTAATAATGCAACCAGTCTTATAAACTCTGGTACCTCTAGTATGAGTAGTATTAAGACACAGCCTTCCTACACTGCAGGCTCTGCAGGTTGGAAGAAGCTGGAATCACAAAGTAGATGAGATTCTGTAAACCATTCTTGCCAAATGCCCCTATAGAGAGGTTAAAAATGCCAGAAAAAAAATGTGGGTTATTTCCTTCCATTTAAAGAGTTAGCTTGAATACATTTTCAAAATTTCTTTTTAACCAGGAAGATTGGAAGAGTACATTAAAAATAATGAAAACTGGGATTCTTGTCTCTCCAAGGGCTTGGGCTTAAAGAAAGGACTATATATCAGAAAGGCTAGACAGTAGCAAGAGACCACAATTCTAATTGAGCTGCTAAACTAAATTTTTCCAAAGACCCTAGTCTTCAATCAAATGTGACCAAGTTGTTCTCAAATTCAGTATCAGGCATTGGTATCTAACTACTAGAAGGAATTTCAAGGCTCAGTGAATTTCTGTTCAGGGTAATATTTTATTAAGTATACTCTTGCATAGGGAATTCAGAAAACCTTTTCAAGCAGTGTCTGAAACCATTTAAGTCTCAGTCAATGATAAGATTTTCCTTCTTAGACAACAAGCCTATATTAGGAATTATTGGACAAACTGTCAAAAACAGAGATAAGGAAACAGCAGAATAGCAAATCAGACTCATACATAAGCTTTCCTCTTAACTGGATCTGGCAGCACTATTTACAGGCTGCTCATTCTGTAAAATAAGGTTAACACTTAACTTCAGGCAGATTTGGGCCTGGACCATAGTTGGAGGATAACCTGTCTGAAGAAAAAAAAGAATTGCAACAAATCAATAGATAGTGTTTTGTCTTTTTTGTTGGTTGGGAGCGAGTAGGCTACTCTGCCAATATAGACCTCCGTCCTTGAAGGTATTTGACCCAAGTGTAGTGTGAATGCCTGCAGGTGAGGTAGCAGCTCTATGTCACTGCTAGGCTATTAGGTGATGACTTTGGTTTCATTGCTGGTCTGTTTTGGTCACGTTTCCTTGGATTGTGATCAAAAGTCTTCTCTATATCTATGTAGGGATCTGTTGGCATGGTCTGGTAACTTCTAGAAAGACAGTTCATTTGTTCTTTAGGCTGTTCCTTTTCTTTGCATTAGTTCCTGTCTCTGCAGACCTGTATGTTCCTGGCAGAAACACTGTTGTTCCAGTTCAGACTGCTTGTGTTCCCTGAAATAAGTTGACTATTTTCTTTGCAAACAATTTTGCATGTGTCAGAAAGGTGAGAAAAGTGGAATCCTTGCCTACACTGATTTTAAGTAAACCAGTGATTGTCACACTTTCGGAAGACTAACAGCAAGATTGCAAAAGCTCTTCACGTATTCTGGTAGCTGTCAAGATTAAATTTGCTAGTCTGTTTATAAAAATGTGTGAATACAGATGGATTTATAGTGGAAGTAGCACCTCCTGCTTGGCATTAGCTGTCTACAGCAGGGTTTAGTGCAGTTCCTGCATTTGTGTCCAGCAGCCACACAGTGTTAAATTGCTGCCACAAAACATTAACAGTTCACACTCATTCTCAGACTGTGGTAAACCTGAACACTTCATACTCACTTCTTCTAAGCTAGCAGTGCAGTGGACTGTGTTGAGCTAGTCACATCCTGTGTTCACAATAAAAATTGGCAGAGCAGTGAGTTTTGGCACCAGCTGGACAATACTTGGACTCTCTGTTCAAGCTCCCTTTTCCATGTGCATCAGCGTGCAGTTCTACCGTAATCAGTAAACCCTAGAATTAGACAGAATCCTGGGTTTTTTGCAGCCAAATTGATGGATACAAACCCACAGATGAGATTTTTTTAGAATCCCCTTTCCTATTGTATTAGATGACTGTTGATCACACATGTATTTTTAGGGATTTTAATTTTTTCTCCTCCTTTTCTCCAAACCTGTCCTTTTACTTAAGCAAAACCAAACCTGATTACATGATACATAGCCTAGTAAAAATAAACACCACCACCTGTCTGTCTACATAGCAGCCGCCAGTGACAGAAACTGTGGCCCACACTCTTATGTTAGGTAATTTACTGTACTGAAAAGGCAAATTGCTAAGTAGAAGTCATGTGAGCATCTTCCAGTGAAGACTACATTTAAAGTTAGCTGGTATAAATCTTTTTTTTTTTTTCTTCTTTTTTTCTTTCTTCTTTTTGCCTTTACTTAGCCAGAATCTTTGCTATGACTTTATGAGGCTAAAGTGATGGTGTCCATGCAAACGGGAGAAAGGATTCAAAGCTTGTTTAACTGAGGAGCAGTGGGTTTTTTACTCACTCATTTTTGCATCTTTCCAGGTCACTGCTTGCTCCCATTCAGCACAATTTTCTTCAGGTAAAGATACTTTGACATGGTGCTTCTTCAGGTGGCATGTGAAGTGCTCTTAAAATCCAAACTGCAAATTGAAAGCTTGGAGCAATGTTTAAGTAAAGGTACAGCAAAGAGATGCCTTAGCAGCATGGAAGAGTCAGCTTTAAACACTTACCTCCCCATGCTGTGCGGCACGCTATCCTAGAAGATGAAAAAAAAAAGACAGAAACTTTTGAGCAATTCACCTGTTTAAGCCTCCCAGGACTTGAGAAGTAAAGATGGCAGAAGACATCTTTATGGTGTCAAGCAGAGACAGTCACATATTAGATTTATCTAGGTTCTGAGTTTGTGAATCATGATGGCCTTCTGGTTGGGGAGCCGTTTATGCACAGTAACAGCATGGGGCAGCACGGTCAGAACTGGCTGGGAGCCCTGGAGCATGAGAAGAGCTAGTGTACTATTGCCTGCACCTGGCTGTGGAGCCATGCCCGGGCCAGATGGGGACCCGGGGGGATGCTGGGTAGGGACACAAGTGTGAGAGTGTTGTATTTGAGATAATATGTAGTTTCATCACACATTGTATGCTCCCCTAAGTGCTGTCACTTCTGTTTCATAGTGGAAGGCAGGAGGGAAACAAAGTGAGGATCATAGATAGTGTGATTATATACTATTATAGCTTGCAAAGCCATAAAGTAGATGCTACGAAGTTCCGGTGATAATTATCACTTATTTATATTTCTTTATAGAACATTTATCAATTGGTGTAATTGAACTCTTTTTGGTTCAATTGAGCTGTTTTGTAGGAGAAGTCTTGATCCTGCTCTGTTCCACTCTTTTCAGGGCAGACTAAATGTATTCCTGTGCTTAATTGTGGGGGTGGAGGGAGAGGTTTACCCTCTTTAATTTCCCAGTAAGTTCTAAAGTGCCAATGAACCTAAGCAGTTTGTATTCTTTGTAGATACTACATTTCCCCCTCCTCCCAATGTTTGCCTCTCCTTTCCCTTTTAATAGGCAAAGAATAGCTGTAAAAAAACAGAAAGAGCTGTAATTAGGACACCAAATTACTAGGTACATTTAACGCAGAATCAGAGATCAAGAACCTGGCACCTCAAGTCCATCTTGGCTCAGCCTTTTTGGTTGTTGCTGAATCAGATTAGAGCAGTTTTCAAATTGGATGATCCGCCCTATTATTATGAATGGAAGCATTCTTTAGGCTCTTCAGTTGAGGATTCCCCACAAAACCCCCATCTCTTCTGAAAAATACCTTGTATGATACCTCCATTTTCTGCTGCTGATGTGTTCCTTATGAACAGGTTTAATATGTGAGAGAAAGGAATTGCATGAACTATACCAGTGCAGAGGTTACTACACATATGTAATGCGTGAATCAAGGGTAAAGAATCAGTGGAAAGAGGGACTACAGAGAGGTAACACAACGGCAAATAGTGAAGGTGTAGAAACACTGCTGCAGCATTAAGTTATCTGAAGTAGCTTCACAGTTTCCTGACAAATCTGGTGTCTGCTGTCTCTGAGGAAGGATCTTTGCATTCCCTGCCATATTGACTGACTGCCAGAGCAAGATTTCATTGGGAAAGCTGGAAGGTCTAATCCTGCAGAGATCTTGCCCTGTTGTTCAGGATGTGATAGATATGGAGAAGAAAGTATCTAGCCCTCAGCCACATTATATATACACCTGCATCTGCAGATGAGTAACTGTCAATTTGACAAATTAATTGACCTAGAAGACGAAAATATTTAAGTACAATTGAAATTGCTATTCTGTAGAATGAATAAAAATAACTTATCCTTCTTTGAATGGCGAAGTCAAGAAATGTTTTCTAGGCTAGATTGGGAAATTCCCAGTCTTTGCACAAGATGACTCCATTCTTTTGAGTGAATATTAGAACTGATGCATTGGCAGAAATTGTATCAGCAGTTCATTACCTATTTTTGGAAAATATTTATATTCAAAACAATACTTAGCATTTGAAGGGTTTTGCCAGCATTTGCTTCAGAAAGTTGTTGTTGAAACCACAGAAGCTATTTCAGTGCAATTCATGTTGAATGTGATCTTCAGAGGAAGAGAAATTTGCCAGCTGAAACTGCATTCATTTCTTGTGTTCCACCTGCAGTTTCTGACATCAGGACAAACTGCACAGAGAATTTTTTTTTAGCAGTCTAAATTACTCAGTAAAATACACACAAAAGTATAAGCTTCCCACAGCATATCCTTCTAGGGGTATTTTCAAGGCAGACCAGAGAATATGGGTCTGGAAATGGGGCATGTTTAGGAGGCTTTCTGAAATTTAAACTACTAGTGATATTCCCAAGGCTTCTAAATGGGATCTACTCCCTGCAGTAAGAAATAGCTGTGAGGAAGCTGCATATGACAAGAGAGACATTTTTGGACTGAGCAGAGCCTGCAATACACCACAAGAAAATGTTTTTGGCAAAAAAGTGGAATTTTTTACACAGTGCTATTTTTTGAACTTGTCACTTTTATGCAAGCTAGTGAGGCAATATTACCTATAAAGCTATAAAATTTTCCTCTGTTCCATGTACTTAGTGTTCAGTGTTTGCAAACTGTCTGATCTGTACTGAAAAGACACAGGTGGCGTTTTCTGTCCTGTTCCATCACTCCTCTCCATAGCACAACACTTTACAGGACAAAGCAGTTTGGAATTATGGTAAACATCTCTTCATCTTGTTTGGATATTGTGTAAATGAAGATAAAATTTTTTTTCAAGATGCAAAATTGTAAATATAGGAAGAATTCCCTGTTTCTTTTTTCATTATCTTCAAATGTTGTTCAGGGACAGGCTTTGTGTCTTTTGTAGGAAAATTCACATTTATATTTATTAACTTTGTTACTAGGAGAAGTTCATAACTTTTATCAGGTTACTTAAAGTTCTGTCTCTAATACACTGAAAAAAACCTGTAGCCACACAATACTTGACCAGATGTGTCTGATGGCTATGGATATTTTTCTAGCTTTGTAAGTTAGAATGAGATGTCTTTCTCTGTTGCTGCATTTCTTTTTTGTGTATAAAGTCTCAATAAAATATTCAGTTCTTCTGGGAAAGCTTATGTTTTAATGGCAGGTTAATTATTTATGCACTAGCTCTTACAGAAATGGAATTGCCATATGTTAACATACTGAAGAGGAGTGAATACTGGCTTTTAAACTTACACACTGAGGGATGCAAAAAAACCAATAAATAGTGGATTAGAAGCCTGTAAATGTTACTGTGTCTGAGATTAGGCATTTAATATATTTTTGTACCTTCTGTTAAAACAGTTCAGCTGGTGAGTGATTCACTTTAGTTCTTGAAATAGAAATACAGAATTTAATATAAAATATAAATGTATTAAATATTTTCATTTGCCCAGCTGAATGATTAATATAATTAATCCAGTATAAGTCTGCAAAGATGCTTTTCCTTTAAGTGTGACCAGAGGCAAAACTCTGAAAAGGATTTTTAGAAGAAAGTGTTTCATCATGTGGTAGAATAAAATTAACTGCATACAGAAGCCTGTGAAGTAGGCAGAAAACTGGTCATGGTGTAATACAATTATATAATGTCACTTAAGTTGGAGTAAGAGTCCTGAAAAATATCGGCTTGGTGTAGGCAAATATTAAGACAGATTGTGTTTAGCTATAGACACAGACAGAATGGGTAGTTTCCTTATTGCAGTAAGGTCACAGTCCTCATTTAGATTTACTGAGTTAGGGGTTTTCATATCTGAAAGTCCCATTTTCTAAGTGGTTCCATTTGTAATTCAGACAGGTCAAAGGGGGGAATAAATTATGGATATAAACAGAAGATCTGTGTATGTTGCATAACAAAAGATGTGTCCTGAAGTACCATTTCCAATGGTTGTAATAATCTCTACTATCAATGAGTCTTTTATAAAAGAGTACTTCACCGGAACATGAACTTGTAGAAACACAGAGTGTGCCATTAATTTCAGAAACGGGTCAGGACACTTATTTCCCTGTTCTGCCTCAGTGTGACCTTGCACATAGTCACTGAAGTATTTCATTACCCCAAAGACATGTTAGGTGCCTAACTGCTACTAAGTCCCATAAGACTTTCATTTCTGTGCCTTAGTCTGAAAAATGGAACTAATAATTTCTTCTCACTGTGTGAAAGACAGTGTATGACATGACCCATGCAAATACAGATGATGACTGGTTTTTTTACATAATACATCTTAACACAGGACTTCCAACTGCCATCTCCCACAGCAGCAAGCTTGCCTTTACTTTTTGCCGACTGTTAGATGTGGCCAAGTTTCTCTGTGGGAAGCTTTAGCTCTGTGCTGTTACAGGAACATGAAATAACTCAGCTATTTCCAGCTACCTCTGCATTTCACCAGTTTTTGAAGTGGTGGCATATCCAGGAATTAAGAGGTTCAAGAAGAGAAGCTATCATAGGATCAAGTGTAGTTAAGTTCCCTTTGGGATCCATCAGTACCATGGTCTGGGAAATATAAGAGAAGCTTCCACATTGCTTATCAGATGTGTGATATATCACTTGGTTTTGTGAATCTGTTTTCAAAACAAACCAAGTCATGGCTGCAATAATAAGGTCTCCTTATAATCATTAGGTGGAATTAAGCCACAGGATAGGTAAGCACTCCTGATGACCTTTCTAGTATACTGGGCAAGTAGCACAGTTGTTGCTGTCCTTATATATAGCTTAAATTCTTGTTTTGCTTCCTTTCCAGCCCTTCAACTATTGCCCATACCTGCTTGGAGGTGGCCATTTGCTTGGATCCCTTTTCAGAAATCAAAGACAGGAAAAAGATGAGAACGTGAATTGTTTACAGGTAGCAGGAGATTCAGACTCCAGTGAACAGGTAAAGGATTCACTGTGCAGGCAATTTTGTTACTCATTTGGCATAACTGGATCTGGGGGGGAATCTTGCCTCCATTTTTGCTGTTCAAGTGCATTTAGCAGTTTGGTTTTGTGTATCATCAGAAAAATAGCTTGATTTGTATGTCCTGCACCCTGGTTTAGGAATGTTTTTGGATTTATACCAAAATTAGTTAGACTGCATTTGGATGTAAAAAGAGGCAGCTATACCAATTCCTTGTGATTTTTGCCACTTTTACAACATTTAGTATATCTTTAAAAGTCAGGTAATAAATGCAAAGGAAGTTGTTTTCCAAGAAAGATTGAAAGGAAGACAGGAATTCTGTTGGTACACATAGATGAATAAAAATGTTAAATGGATTATAACTTTTTAAATTCCATCATTTTGCATTTAAAAATTCATTATTTTTGAACTCTTGTGGTCAGCCAGCAATCCTGAGTCTCCTTCTATTATCTGGCTATTGTGACTGTAACAGCATGCACTTTGTTTTAGCTTTAATGGTAGAAGTACTAGTAATTAATATTTCTGTTTCAAGAAATTAGATTCAAATGTGTTATATTCATCAAGAGCCTTTGTTCATCGTTTAATCTCCTGTTCTCTGGGGAGGAGACAGCAAAATGACGGCAGGAAATGCCAAATGAACAAAGCTGGTTGGCACTGTTTCTCATTATGATTTTATTAAATATAGCAGAACTGTGTAGCTGTAGGTACAATTCAACAGAAAGCTACAGCACTGGCACTAGGTAGGTTTTTCCCTTTTTGAAGTGATTATTACAGTATGAGAGTAGCTCTATTTCTTTTACTTCCTTCAGGAAAGCAGCAGGGAAAAGGTTCCTAGATTTTGCTACAGGAGTTTGGAGGTAAACATAGTTATAAACCCCAAATGAGGGATTTCATAAAGGGAAACTGAAGTGTAAATGAATGTCAAGGACCAAAATAACCCTTTTTATAATCTCTTTCTTCAAGAGTGTCATACTGAAAGAGGATGCCCATTTGTCTATGATACTGTCTGGTAGATACATGTGAGGTATCGGTATGTGACTCTGTAAATAATCTTTTCAGTGTGCATCATCAGTGAGGAAAAGCAAATTCACTGCATATGCAAAACATACCATGGTCTTAGTAAGACTTTCCCAGGGTAACTGTATGTACATGTTGAAGCTGGTGACTTATGTTAAATTTTAAACATTTATTCATAGCAGTCACTCAAAGAAGAAATTACACTGTACCTTTCTTGTAGGAAGTGTGAATTCTGAGAACTTTATACCATTTCTGTGAAATTTCCAGACAAGTTGTAGATGGAAAAAAATAAAAGCACCAACTTTTTCCAAAAATAATAGCTAATTATTTTCAACATACAACATATATAAAGTTTAAAGAATACGAACGTTCTTGATTGTGCATATTAACTGTGAAATTCAGCACAACTACTCAGGGCAGTTATTGCTAGTGAAATTAATTGTGTATATATCTGGTATTAGTCCAAACTTAGATGCTTGCGGATTTACTTATAAGTGGTAAAGGCAGCCATAAATGAATAGTTTGTAAGCTACCTGACAAATGCTAAATACAGAGAAGTCCATTGGTTTTTATAGAAATGATACTCAGTTTTTAAGTGAAATGTTTTAGAAATTCCAATTTGAACAAGTAATTTTAGCTATTTAAGTAGAAAAAAATATACTTTGGGATTCAAAGGGAGTTAAATTTGATAACTCAAGCATTAGGTATGGTGTGTGTAAAAAAAATAATGTGAAGTGTCATTGACCAGATCAGTACTCCAGCATGCTAAACATTGTACAAATTATGCTGTAAATATAGTCCCTGCTCCAAAGAATTTATATATTACAAAATGGCTGAATCTGAGAAAAGAAGCTGCTTAAAAAATATACACTTAGTTTGGACTGACTGTGCAGGCAACTACGGACTAGTGAGTAGTGTTGAGAAAAAGCAATTATTCAGATAAAGAGAAAGATAGAAAGAAAAGAAAATTTTAAATTTAAGGTTCTTGAATTGGCTTTTCTTCTCAAGCTTGTCAGGATGAAAAGGTTGCAGAACCGTCTGAAGTGGCCTTTTGGCATTTCCTGAGCTGGTACAGACCCTTTAGAACAATTCAACATCTCTTTTGTCCCCACACCTCCCAGCAGAGGCATGTTTCAGAGAAAAGTCAAAGCCCTTCTGCACTCCGTGTTCAGTACAGAGAGGATAGCCTAAATAAAAGCAGCACTCTGGAAAGCATTTTGAAAACTGGCAGTTCAAAGAGAGTCAGTAAGTTCAAAGCTGCAGAGTTGTAAATTAATCATTTTTCATCCAGCACATAAGTGCTATGTTTTTACTGTGTTTCTTCTTTTGATGTCAGCCATCTACCATATCTGTTAGGCACAGCAGCACACAAGTTCATTCCCCATGATAGTAATCTGACACTATTAATTTTGAATCCTATTGCACATTTTAGAAATATACAGATTGCACAGCTTCTTTGTGTTTCAATTTTGTTTAAGCAACAGTGGTGAAAATAAAAGAATAAGCTGTATTTCCCTCCACACACACTGATCTTTGAATTTTTTCCCTGTTTATGTTAGCATTTTCTTTCCTAATTCTGCAAGCATTCAGGCCTGTCACGTTGCAGAAATCAAGACATACATTTGCTACAGAGAGAATTACTTTCCATAAATTTAACCATTCTCTTTCAGTCTTTTTAGTAGCATGTGAGAGAGTTCAGTGTTATTTTTATGCTCTGATAGGACAGAGAAGAAAAATAACTTGCTTCCTGGAGGTAGAAATGGCAATGGCTAGGATGATTTTATGCATATTCTTCTAACTGAGGTCAAGTTACTGGAATGTGTGTCTGACGTCATGCAGAACAGGGATGTGTTGTGGTTTGGAGTTACGTTGCGGTGGGGTGGATTTCTAGAAAATCTGAGCACCTGAAGATCCCAGTGGCTGCCTGGGAAGCTGAGAGAAGTCAGCAAGTCCAGAAATGGAGAGGGTTTGGTTTGGTTCTGTAGGATTATATCAGTGAGCCATTTCATTCATATGAATATATGCAATGAATGTACTGTGTTGTACACTGTCATCTGAATCTGAGTCTGGAGTTTGTAAATCTATGTTTGAAGTCTCTGTAAGAATGCTTTTTTTTTTTATGGAGTCAGTAAGCAGAAACCTAGCTGGCATGTGACATATCTGATAGAGGCACTAGAAAATATTGTTTGTCTATTCATGAATAATATGCATGAAAAGGAATATTGATGTGTTTGGCAAGTGTAATTTATAACAAAAGAAAATGGAGATTTTAGTTTGAATAACTAGGTATCAGTTTCAGACAATAAGCCAATGTGTGGCTTGCCTGATCACCATGGCCCACATAGAAACATTTGGGAAGAAAAAGTGACAAGCACTAAGCTTATAACAACTTTAATCTATATCCTGGACTTGACAGCATGCTTTAAAAAGCTCCCAACAGCTGAACTATAGAGGAGGCATACATTCAGTTAACTAACAGTTGAAGGTTGCTTGAACCACATCAACACTGATTAGGTTGTTAATGATATTTTTAAACATGCTTGGCCATGGATGTGAGATCTTTTTGAGTTTTTAAATAGAGAAAGAATTTTGGGGTAACAGTTTGTGCATCCTGAACTTTTGAAGTGTACTAGTTAGATGACCCAGTCGGATGAAATGGAATTCCTTTTTCTCCATGTCAGCATTGAGGAGAGCCTATCTAGAAGTGCTGGTGTCACTCCGAACAGTCTCCTGAGGCAGAGACGTAACTTGTTTGCTTTCCCTTCAGATTATAATATATATAAGCTAGCATAGTTTCAACTGACCCAAAAATAAAGAAAAGAAATGGGCAGTATGTGTTATTAACTGAGAAAATAGATGGTTCTGAAATGTGGCTAAATGTATGGTATTAGAGATACGGGACTCAGTATCCTGCTTCTGCGTGAGGCTGGTCTTGTTGTTTGTAATCTCAGGCCTCCTTTTCAGGAGAACATTTTTTAATAATTTAGTCCAGATAGTGGAACAATGCAGGCAGACTATCTTCTATGTGACGATAAGCAAAGGGATTTTTTTTCTTAATGCTTGATGTCTACAGCATAACAAAATGACGGAT
>JAOXJM010000071.1:11788368-11820598 GCA_026413425.1 Tringa solitaria
CTAAGGCATTCTGAGTTTCTTACAATAGGCAATACACTATGTACCTAAAGCTTTTTTAAATCTTTTATTGAAGTCTGTATGCCTTCTATTACTCCTGTTGGAAGACCATGAATGATACAGTTGCTATCAACAAAAAAGAGGAGCCTGGAAAGTGCATGAAAGAATGTGAAGCCAAGTTCTTTGACGCTGATGTAAATCTGTACTAGCAGAGCCTCATTTACACTGATGTGATCAGGCAGAATGTGTGTCTTCACTTCTGGAAGGAATGAGGAGCCAAAAGAATCCTGACACAATATGCTATGAGCATTGCAAAGGCACTGGTATAAGGGAGGATGTACTCACTACTCCTTTTAGCCTCTGCTGGATCCAGTACGTTGAGTTTGAAGATAATGAAAAGACATCAGAACCAAATAAGAACCAAGCATAGTGAAAATTTAACAACAAGATGAAGTGATATGACTGAGAAAGAGGCAAGCAAACATGGAGAAAATTGCATAAAGAGGAGAATCTACAGGAATGGAGAGAAGAGGTGGCTGATTGTACAATGCTGCTGCAGCGACTAGAGCCTGGAACCATTGGTAACATTTTCACACAGAAGCCTTTGGGGGCTTTGCTACTTCAGAAGAAAGTGTGTGGGCTGGACATCTAATGCTTCGCATTTCTATGTGGCAGAAGCAGGATAGATATGAAGTTTTACCCCTCCTCTTCAAGCTGTGGATACCCCTTTGTGATCTATGTGTAGATTTTAATGTCATATTAACTGTGTCCATTTCTTTTGATACTTTTTACCACATTCTCCTATTTTAGCAGGGATTCCTTCAGTTGATTGTGTTGTACATAGGTCTTTGTACTGGTGTCATTCATACTGACAGGTGCAAAGTTCTGC
Source organism: Tringa solitaria (assembly GCA_026413425.1). Lineage (NCBI taxonomy): Eukaryota > Metazoa > Chordata > Aves > Charadriiformes > Scolopacidae > Tringa > Tringa solitaria. Next base: position 11,789,255 of record JAOXJM010000071.1, read on the forward strand.
TTTCACAGTAAATGGAAATACAGAATGTCTGTAAGTCAAATGACACAGCCTCACTAGATGTGTATAGGCCAGTGTTGTCAGAAAGACTGGAAGCTTTAATGAAAAAGTACCAGTAACAATTTTGGTTATTGCCAGGAACAAGCTATTTACACTTGTTCAGATTGTAATTTTTGAGCATTTAGAGTACAACAATGTATATGGACATCTACAGCTTAGAATAAATAGAATTTTCAAACAGCCCAAATCATACTGAAATTCATTTTTGAGAAGAGTCTGAAGCAGCTTTGCATTTTTAACCATGAGCATCTGCAGTGGCTGAACTGGGGTAATGGAATTACTATCCCTGAAGTGATTTCCAGTGATTTAACTGGATTGGATATGACTCATTTTATGTTTATTTGAACTGCAGTTTAAACTCCGTAACTTTCATGTGTGAGCAAGTCCTCAGAACTAAGCGTACACCAGAATGCAGCCTAACTCAGCTCAGCACATTCAACAGCCCTTGTTTTCAAATTGCATCTTCTTTTTCTAACAGGATGAGGAGGTGCTAGATAAGTGCCAACTCACAACACAAGACCTGTGGTTAAGTCATCTCTGCAGTCTGGCAGCAATGAAACTGGCAGTATGATTCTAGTGAGTGAATCAATGCAAAAGTCATCTGTCTTCTTTTGTTTGCTTGCAGACACACTCAGATTTTTCCCAGGAGTTTCTTAGAAGTGAAGCAGACTGTGGTCTCATGGGTGTGCTCTCTTTAGGGCACTTTTTACCTGTACTTGGTTGGAGCACAGACTTAAGTACTTTCCAAACATACCAGTTTCAGTGATGCTGTAAGTTCTAACTGCAAATGATAGAACTGCTGTAGAAAAGAATAGCTTCTATCCTTTATTAAACAAAATGTTTAAGTACAGAAAGTGTGTTTAAAAAAATCACAAATTACAAAACTGAGCTCTTTCTGGGGCTAAGCTTGTCATTGGGCATCTATTTCGTATGATGCAAGCAACTGTATTAACACCTCAGATGCCTGAAGCTGTGTGGGATGAATAGAGGTCTAAAACAGTTGAAGCTAATTACCTGATTTCCTGTGGCTTCTGCAGCTAATAGTGCTTAAAAATAACAGTAGCAAAGATAAGGTCTGCAATCAACTAAACACAGAAGTACACCAATGTTTAAGGCTTATGCCAAACAAAGACTTGTTACTATTTTCAGTACGTTGCCTGAGTTCCGTGTGCCGGCGCTGTGTGAGCGTTGCGGCCAGTTCTGCACTGTCTGTGCTAATTTCCATGGAAGGAGGATGGAATAGTTTGTTCTGACTGAACAGGTACTTGAACTGACTGAGAAGGGGAAGCGGAGACGTGCCGTTACCATTGGATTTTTGTTATTAGATAAATAAATACTAGTACTTTATACAAGTGCCTGTACTTACACCAGAACTTTATAGAGTGCTGTTTTTTGTAACTTAACAATGGGAAATGGCACCAGAAAGGCTTCAGCCTGCTTTATGAAAAGCTTGAGTAATTTCTTTAAATTAAAAAATGCACTTAGCCCATAATGAGACTTTGTGATTTTATCATATACCATACTGCCTAGCTATTTTGGGCAGAACAAAAAATGGTTTCAGGCCATAACTGAAAAGTGTATTTATACAAATAACCTAATCATTCCTGTGATGCTTAAATTGATTTCTCTCATCTACAGTCCAGGCTGTAGTGCTATCTTCTGGTTTTATGTTAGGGGCATCACTGAAAAAGCCATGCTATTGATTTCCTACAGTCACCAGGCACTTAGAGTGGGTAACAGGAAGAGATTATTTTAGCTATTTAGGCTTGGGTACTGGGTTTGGAAGTGTAGTTCTTCCTTCTGTATTCAAATATTTTGTTGGACTTTTTCATGGAGTATTGTTCACTAGCTCTTATGTTCAGAAATTGCATACGAAACCTTTTGTTTTATGATTAAAAATCTGGAAAGGGAAAAGTATTTACCTTTATACAGTCAGTCTAGCTATATGGAACACAACAGAGAGGTATACAAGATTGATCTGTAGCGTTTTGGTTTTGTATTTGGAAGTGTCAACTGAATGCTATGGGTATGAGAAGAGACAATTCTTCGGGGCTTTGAAGCTCTTTTAAATAGTTTTGTCAAGTGTTGCTAATACCAAGTGAACCTATGTACCAGATGTTGCTTTTCTAGTCTAATTTTTAGCCAGTGTCTGTTGTTACCGCTACTAATGACAACAGATTGCTCATGCCATGTTGCTGTCAGTGAGGCAGGTGAAAAGGACAGGATGTAATAGCTCTGCTGAAGGGTTGACTCAGCCATGCACCTTTAGGTCCTGGAGGGTGCTGCCCTGGGACTTGCTAGCACAGCTCGTTCAATCCAATGTTTTCTCATGTGGGAGGAAAGCAAAGAAGGGATGAAATTTGATGTACCTACTGTATTCAGAGGAAGGATCTTTGCAACTGATTTGTTAAATTTAAAAGAGACTACAGCTCTCTGGAGTTCTGAGTCTAAATAGGGTTTTAATACATAAAGCCTAGTTTTCACTTTATTGAAGGTTTTTTAATGTTATTTAAAACATTGCTGAGCAATTGTGTCCTAGATACAAACTACCCTGTTCTCTGCTTACATGAACTACAAACTCAGTACGTGTCTTGGTGCTACTGGCTGCAAGGCATTCTCTAGCCATGTTTGATGGGGAATTACACGCCCTAGAAAAAAAATGAATAAAGACATCTGCTTTCAACTCTGAAACTTTCTCCCTAGTTCTTCCTGTGATTACAATGAAAATATTTTAATATATGCAATCCTAACACCTAAAACTGTGCAGTCCATTTTTTGTCATGACCAGGACTTCAATAACTCAGGCAATTCATAGGAGAGTAGTGGGAGCTTTGTATTATCTCTTCTTTTCCAGATGAGCTGGATTAGAGTAAATAGGCTCTGAAAAAAATAGCTTGTTTCAAAGGGATCCTTTCAGCTGCAGACCATTATGTCATCCACTCTAAGAGCTGCCCAGCCCAGCAGCCCTGTGAGAGCTGGGCAAGCGCAGGATGTTTGTCCTGAGGGGTGGTTGAAGGGGCTCCAGTATTCTGCTACAGCCTGGGATACAGGGAGAGTGTTAGATCCACACAGGAACTGGAGATGAGACCCAGGCAATATCTACTGTACTTACAAAAGCATTGTGATTGGGAAGACTTCTTAGTAACATGGGAAAGGTAACAGTGTGCTATGAAAAAAATAGTTATATCCCATCCTTTAAGAATCTAAGAAGATGTTTTTACTCTGCCTTTTTGTCGCAGGCAGGCGTATGGTATTTGTGGAAGTATGAACAAATTCTCACAGAATGCTGTGTTCTCTTTTCAGGCCTCAGAATACATCTCCTGTAGTCATTTGTATGAGGACTTACCACAGAAGTGTAAAGCTTACCTTTATTAAGATCTGTGATTAAATGTTATTTCCGTTACTCTTGATAAAGGGGCTTTATCCACTCTGTTCACTGTGACATGGCTTTAGTAAGCATCCATCTATGCATGATAAGCAAATTCTTTCCTAAATTGCAAAATAATATGTGATCTGTAGAGGTTAAGGTTTTTTTGACCCTGAGGGTTTTACCCCTTTCTTGTATTTCCTTGGATAAAACTTGCCTTTTGATCAAATTCACCAATTTGATTTGATTGGTGAATTCTCCTTCATCTGCTATTGTTGCCAGGTACATCCATAATAATGTCAAGGTTCAAAATATTGGCAAAATATAATATTAAAAATAATTAAAAACATAATATTAAAAATAAATTTTTCCTCTTTTGGATAAAAAGCTTAGTTTATGAGAACACATGTTTGTAATATCCCTTTACAATAAAGCTTCTCCAAATTGCTGCATCTATGGATGCAGTGTCCAGATTGCCCTGTAAATTTCTAAAGGGAAGGAAGAAAGAAGATTTTTATACACAGTCTAGGGTGAATCTAAGTAAAAGCTTAAAATAAACTGAAATTGAAGTCATTGGTAAATGCTACCATGCTTAAACCCACTTGTGACATCCCCCTTCAAATTATTTACTTTATTTCTTCTTGAGATTAATCACTGAATTAATCAATGTTCAGTTGTATGTTACTCAAGAGGAAAGCAAGAGTACAAATTAACACTGAGCTTAGATGTGGTCAAACAGCATTCCGAATTATTTAGAGGTAGCTGATGAGTTCCAGCCACTTTCATTACATAGGAGGATAACATTCTGTATTACTGATGATCTAGAATGCCTTCATGTGTTTACTTTTTCTTTTTTTTTTTTGTTATTATATTCTTTCATGGCCTTAGAACAGGTATTGAATTTTGATGTGTTTAGTGTCACTTTAAGAAAGATGATTAAGGAGCTGTCAGAGCTGCACAGTAATTTTCTGCAAGTAGGTTCTTTAACTCACAACCTGCAACAATCCTGTTGTCAGCAGGGATCCTTGGAAGTATAAATTCACCTTGGAACACATTTGATGGTTTGAAGTAAGAACAGTACCTTGTGGGGTTTCAGGCAGGCCCTGCATAATGGGAATATATGAGCGGTGCTGTGAGGCAAAGCGAGACAAGGTTGTAGGGCCAGAGTCTTTCCCACCCCTGGTTCCCACAGCTCTCCTCATGTGGACCCTGCAGCCAGCGGGACTGTGTCCCAGGGGGCAGAGGTCAGAGAAGAGCTGCTGTGGTTCCAGAGGTGGCATGGCATGGGAACACGAGGTGGAGGAGGAAAGATGGCTGAAGGATGAGGAATTGATGAAAGGTCTTGTCAGGATTGGGAATAATATCTCGTGTAGGGTGGAAGCAAAGGATGAAATGGAATTAAGTTAACATTTTATTGTCATAGTCTAACTACTAGTAGCTGTCATACACTTGTGTCTAGGTGATAAAGGAACTAAATGGAAAGAAGGTGATGGTACTTCTGCCATCCTGATGGAGGTGGAAGGAAGAAAAAGATACCTGAGCTCACATATAGGGAATAGCTTGTATCATCTGGAAAGAATCTATTTGTAAAAGTTTAAAAATAAAAAAAATAAATTAAAAAGCAGAGGTGATATGGAAGAGAATACTGTTTTCTAGCAAGCTAGTAGATGTGGGTAGCTGTGAAGAGCTCTTGCAGCTGGGGGAAAATTAGACACCATACAACTTGGAAAGGATGTAGAAATCCATTTTCAAACTAATAAGGAAGGAAATAGTTGTAAGAATCCATTGAAATATTGTCTATCGAAATAAATCTTTGCTGTCTATAGTTAGCATTTTGCATGTCTTTACTTTAGGAAGTTACCTTTCAAATGCAAAGATAACTCTGCAGGTTGATATTGTAAAATGGAGTTTTGCCTTTTCTTGGAACTTTTTTTTTGTAAGCCTGAAAAACCTGGATCTTGGGTAAAGGAACCTCATTTTCCACCTAAGAAGAAAAATCAGTTCTAAGAAAACTCTTAGAAAGTGCAGCTGAGTTTCAGACACAGCAATGAGCTGTCAAGGAGCTGAGTGTAACTGCATGCAGCACTGCCATGATTTGGGAATTCATACAAAATAAAATAGGCAAGAGAATCTACAGCTGTGTATGTGCTGATGGTCCTTAATCATTAATAATTACTTCTCTTCAACATAGACAAGAAATCTGTTTAAATTATACCACCTACTAAAACACTGAATGTATTGAAGGTGTTTCTGTTTGCTGTTTTGGTGGTTTTTTGGGGAAGATGGTAAAAAGGCTCAGTCCAACCCAGGCTGCAGGTGCATCTGTCTTGTTTGCAATCTTGCACAGAGTTAAAAATATTTATTACTGCATGGACAAGGGCCGGGCACACTGGCTCCTCTGGGCTGTGTGACCTTGCAGCCAGAGTGGCAAAAATTTACAGAACCTGTACAGCTGGTGGTCAGGGACACAATAAGCTTCCTTACCGGCACACAGGTTACAATCTAATGAGAGGACAGGGGACCAAGCAATCTAGGCTCTGGCATTGAGCAGAGTTCACTTTTCATTGTGAAACAGGCAGCCAGGCAACTTCACAACTGTTGTACTTTCTGGCAGTGATGTGGTCACTTGGATTTTTTACAGATGCAGCTCCTTCTGTTACTTATCCCATGGTCTGGCACCAAGTAACTAGACCTTCAACAACAGGGTGTTGCAGAAGCACGCTCTGACATATGCCAGAGAAGATAACGAATGGTGCACAGTCTGTATAACAGCAGAGAGGAAATAACCAGACAGCAAACATCTAGAAAGCTGTTTCTGGGTCTCCTTAATAGACAGAGGCAGTCTCGTTTCATGAGAACTCAGAGGGAATATGGGAGGAAAGGGGAGTAGCAGGGTGCTGTTTTACTTAATATAACCCTCAACCAGACTGTCTTAACATATATCTTAACATCCTTTGTACAGCCTCTTTCTCTGGGATAGAAGCAAGTGGCTTACTACCGCTCCATTTCCTTCATATAAAAGGTAGACACATGTTGTGAGAAAGACGACCACAAATATCTTGCTGACTCGAGCAATCGGGATTTTCACAGGAGAAGAGTGTATCTTTACCATTTCTCTTGCTGTCTAAGGCTTTCCAAAGGCTACTACAGCACCAAAGATGTGTTTAAGTACCTCTTGTCTGCTTCTCCAGCTGGCTACAAGTTGCCTGTGGGCTATTCCTCTAAACTCAAAGAAAGCTGCTGCTGTGGATTGTGCTGCCACATTCTTCTTGTGAAGTCTAAGGCTATGTGGAGTACTCCCAAGAGGTAATACTCATCCAGGACACTCCTACCCAACTTCAGCAGCACGGTAAGGGTCAGGAGGTACGGTGGTGCTCACAGAAATACATCTCTTAAGGATGAGAAAAGCAGAGGGACCCAACTTTCTGGCCAAGTAGTGTGCTTTCCAAGAATCTTTCACCCATTTCTTCTAGTGCTGATCTCACACTTTTGTTGTGACCTTTAGTAATCTTTTGGGGGTTTAGCTGCTAGCAGCACTCTGGCCTTTCACTTAAAAGGAGAACATCTAACCCTATCTTGCATATAAATGGCTGAAAGAAGAGCTAAAAGCTGACACTTGAGTCTTTCTGTAGGATTCTTATACAGAGTGTCCTGATGAAGTGCTGGAGCTGTATCTTTCTGTATTATCATATTTCCCAGATGCTAATTTTATCTAAATCAAGTGAAAAGAGATGGTGTGATAATTTCTAATTGTTACCTGTGAAGCCTGTTTGCATTGTCCTGGAAGCCCAAATAGGGCACCTTTAACTAATATATCCTGTAGTTTTTAATGAATCATTTTTATTTCCAAGGTTGCTTCCACATAGCTGCTGAAAGAGCAGAATTGCAACTAAAGTGTTGTCAGTTACAGTCCTGGCAGGGTTGTTAGCACCCATCCAGTTTTTGCTGTATAATTGAGAATTCAATGCAGCTCTTGCTGAAGAAAGAGAGTTTTTGAGTTGCACTGAGATTTCCTAAGTGCTTCAGATAACCACAGCTAAAAGCATCTAGTGTGCTTGTATTGAAGCAAAGACAACCATTTTTTTTTCTTTATTTTCAGGTCAGTGGTTCCCAGAATAATAATGTATGGTTGAGCACACAGACTCATTTCCAGAAGGATGATATTGCAGCTTCAGTTCTAACACCAGGGCACTATAAATTCTAGCCTCAACGTAGGGCTGTTGCTACCAAATTAAAATAGTGCAGCACCAGCCTGTTAACACAGCAGTGTGATTGTTAATAAGTAATTTCATCCCCCCTATTCTAACACAAAATTGGTCAGTGCTTCTTAAAAAAAAGGAAAATCTTTGAATCTATGTAATATTTAACATCTGCATCCATCTTCTAATTGCAGGGCCGGGGGGAAGTAAATGATACCGGGTGAGTAGTTTCTTCCTGATCCATGCCAGCTGTCTCCGGCTCTACAACATAGTTCTCTTCTGATAGATTAATCCTGTAAAACCCTGACTGTGGTAGAACTTGGGCTGGTTGGCATCTCAAAATCTTCTGCAATCTCATTTGTCTGAATTTGGGAAATTAGTAAGACTCTTTGAGTCTTTCCCCAAAGAGACTAAGACTCTTTGGAGTAAATTCGTATCTGTTATTAAATCAGTGAAAATGTATTCTTTTTTCCTTGTGATTTTTAAGCTGAGACTTGCAACATTGAAAGTTGACGGCTTCCTTTGCATGTTTCAGTATGCTGTTAGGACTACTAAAATTAAATTCTGGTATGGAGAGGAAAGTAATAATTTTGTAATATCTAACCTTAATTTTCCTTTTTGTCCTCTATTTGTGTACGATAATATAACAACCAACCATCGGAAGGGTGTTGCACGTTTCACCCTGTCTCTGTGAGTATTTCTAGAGAGTTGAGTCTGAAACCTCTATAAATTTACCACTTTCAGAGATGTCTGTAATTGAGCTTTATGTGTACAAAGTGTTTGGAGATTCTTGGTCATCATCCCCAAAGAATGTATCTTGTGCAATTTTTAAAATAATTCCCAAGACACTGAGTTCCTGCATTCCAGCTATCAAATTGAAAAAACAACAAAAGCCTGATTCTTTCCAGGCTGTAGCAATAATAAGACCTGGCAGAAGCTGCTACAGGTACAAACATATTCCTGATCCCAGTCTGTTGTACAGAGCCCTTTCTTAAGGGAAGGCACGAGGCATAGTGGTAAGAAAACACGCTTCCCGCTAATTTAGTTTAAAATACACTTTTTAAAAAAAAATTTTTCTCCACCATAACTAATTCATTCACATTATATGACACCTATTCCGTTACCCCCAAGAACAACTAATAATCTGTAATAAAGTCTGACCTAAACCCAAACTGTATTATATAGTACCATCTCTGAATACCAGATGGAGCTCTCAAGCATTTTTGCTTTATAAGTATTTGGGGATGGCAACAATCCTAAAGCAAAAGATGTTCTGTGGGAATAAACTTGAAAGAACTGGAATAAATACATTATTTTGGTCTATGCCTTGCATGCAGAATCTGTAAGTTGATTCATTACTATAGCAAAGAGATATGCTGTAGTTTCTTAGAATTGTCATGGTAGGACACTGAGAATAGAAATGAAATGTGTCTGCAGGAGTTTCACCAGTTTGTCCAGTTTAATTCCATTTTCTTATGAATTTTTCATATTCCTAACTAATCTGAAAAATATGGACAGACTGACATTTAATTAAAAAGTATGCAGCATTGCCATTATTTCTTTTACATGGGGCAATGAGATGCTTATTTCACACTGATTTAACAGTGTTCTTCCTGTCTGCTTTTGTAGCTGACATTTCTGCCTTTCCACTGGGTATCCAAACCCAGTGTCTGAACTAATCAGGAGTGGCTGAACATTGAATGGTTTGGGTGTTCTGGAACCAAGCAGGCATATTCCAGCTTGGAAATAAATTAATAGAGAATGTGTTAATAGCATCATGTACAGTTATAGGTCCACGCATACTGATTTATAGAAGAGAAAATCAAAAGCCTGGTTTGCTAGAGAAACTTTTAATCTTATTTTTCAAGTTCTCAGGATAGGCAACATACTGATATTGTTGCCGACAGTCACTAGTAACTTCATGGAGCAATATAACTTCAAATAGGATGGAATACCAAAGAGAATTTTGTGTGCCTGAGTAAAAGATTTTTCTGATGGGGATTTTCCATTGCACACTGTGTAAATCTGTCTATGTTTGAAATGGAAAGGAGACATTACATGGATACATAGCTCTCCCTTTAGAGCTCAAATAACTAATGCAGATTATATTTTATATATATAATGTGTGTATGATATAGTTGTTAGGGGGCGTGGGGGCAGGGTGGCTTGGTTTTGTTTTCTTTTATTTTTAAGGAACAATTGGTGTAACTTCCACTTCTGCACCTGAGTGATTTTTAAATTGATCTTTTTTCCCCTCTTGTTTGTCATGAAACACAGTAATAAATAATGGGCTGTCCATTACATTTGCTCAAAACACAGTCCGATAATAATCATCCACAACAGAAGAACTTCCATGTTCTTATCGTATTGATTAAACTCGTCTTGCAGCTGTGGAAATGGCTTTCCCATGTAATTTGCTGGGGGTCAGCTTTGTGGGCTCTCTGAGTAAAGGCAGCTAATCTTGTTTGGTCAGTGGTAGTACTGTGCAGTGGAATTACTTGCTGTTATAGAGCAATTCAGTAAAGGAAGTAGGAAGCTAAACTTGGATATTCTGACAGCTACTGTTTTATTCTCCTTAATGAGCTGTCCCCTCACAAAGCTTGCTTATTGTCAAATACATGTTGTTGGGTGTGTTCAGTTGTTCTTGTTTTCCCCAAACCTGTAAGCAGACCTGATGTGTGGTGAAGAAAACTTTCCTTAAGAAAGAATAAAGCATAGGGGTGCAAAGCAGGAGTTGGAGGAAAGAGTGAGTGATAGTTGTGAGCACTAATATTTCTCCACTCTTTCAAAGAGCCTTAACCTTTTGTAAATTTAGCCCCAAGTTTCCATAGTCTCTTTAGCTTAAATGTCAAAAAAAGTGCCTTTAAGTGCCTGTTTATCTTACAGCACTGCTGGGCACTTTCACAAGTTCTGTAGAGCTGTTAACATTAAAATAAATTTCTTCTAAGTGATTTGTGTTTCACACTCACTGTTAGCTAGTTCACAGCTCAGAGCACTGACGTACGTTTGTCCATTGTAGCTTCTGAGTGTGGCCATGCTGAGTTGAGACATGCCCTTGTTGGCATTATGGAAGCCCTCTTCTTTCACTTTGAACAGTCTATCGTCCAGCAGATTTCTGCTTAAAACTTCAGCTGCAGCCGGTGGAGGAGGCAGTATTGACCCAGAATAAACCTTGAATAGAAACGTGACGTCAGTGTTAGAAAGATTTTGGTTGTTTTCAGTTTTGTTAAGGATATGTATAAATATCAACAAACTGAGGAAGGCTGGAGGGTGGATGTTAAGGGGGGTTTGATTGTTATTTGATCATGGTAAGAAAAAAGTTGAAAATACTTATGTTGCAGTAAGAGCAAACCTGCAAGACGCTGGCAGCTTGATGAGTGTATCTGTCAGAACATTTAGGTTTCAGCCACTTGGTGCCAGTGCCTCTGAGCTCAGCTGGGAAACACTGCTCCATGTCTGGTGTGAAAAGGACACAGTCATATGCCTATGATGGTTTCAGCCTTATTTGTGGCTTGGAAACTGTCCTAAACGGTAGCAATTTCACTTACCAAAAAAAAAAAAGGAAGGAAATAAAAAAGAAAGGAAAAAAAAGGTGCAGTGCTGTCTATAGCATTAGTAATGCTAAAGTAAGGACAGGTGGAAACAAGGTCAAGTTTGCAGAGTGGTAAGTCCTTTTATTAGGCTGACATAAACAAAGCAACTTTAAGACACATAGCACCTCATCTAAAGACAAGCATATAGGCTTGAAAATGAACTTCACAGGTGAGTCTAATAGAAGAAAGTCACCTCTCTGTGCAAACTTTATCTTAAAAAGTATAGTCAAATATAACTATGAGATCCAAAAGGGACAGATGGGTCAGTTGTATTTTATGTTCTATTTAATGTTTCTATTTCTGGCAGCAACTATGGCAGGACGCAGGGTGGGGCTGTCTGTATTTTGTTTTATTTTTAGTCTGAACAGACTTACTGAGAGGTCTGAGAATTTGATGCCTTTTTGGTTATCATGTATGTAGGGATAAATTTTTCTAGACTGTTCTTAGTTTCATCTTTCTATGAAGCTATGTCATCTTCATTCTGAGCCTTTTGGGCTTTGGTCCGTCCTTTCAGAGCCCTAAGCTCTTTCTCTTCCTGCTCTTGCCAGCATCTCCTAGGCAGTGAGACAGACACTGGTTAAAAAGAGACATTTGGTAAGGTTATAATCCTGCTCCCTACAATGCCTTTGCCTCCTGTGTATGAATTAGCTCGATTACAGACACCTGAAATCTCAAAGAGAAAAACTGGTTCCCCTGGATGATACTTTCTGTTTTCCATGTGAACTGAAGTCTCTGCTTAGCTCTGACGCAAAATGATTTTTAGATTATATAAGCAAATGATGAAAATAATTAGAGACAGATTTTCTTCTGTGCTTGTCTAGAAGGATAACTAAATGAAGAAGGATAATTACATTGAAGCTTTTTTTTGTCTCATAGATGTTGCAAAGCTCTTTGCTTTGTCAGTTCCTGTTGGACACAGCATATGCCATCTTGTGGACAAGTCACATTATGTCTGAATCCTTGAGACAAATATTTAAAGATCACGATATTTTTAGTACTATAAAATTGCTTAGTTGTGTAATATGTAAAATAGTACATATCTGTAGCTCAGTGTAAACAATCCCTCTTCTTGGACGCTGATTTTGGAATTGGAAGTTACTTGAGTTTCCTTGGTTCCTTTACTTTTGAGGAAGCTGAATTAATTTTGCTAGGATGTTACCACTTGCAAAACTACCAAACATAAAATTATTTCTTCTTGCTTAAGTTTAAATCAATCCCCTAGAATTGTTCATCTGGGAACAAAGCAGAAATAATTCTGAGAAACATCTGTCAAAGCAGCATAGTTGCTACATGCCAATAATAATAAAAAGAAAATAATTTTAGAAATTTCCTTGCTTCAAGAATGAAGGAAAAATATTCTTCTTATTAGAGAGACAAGCAACTTGTACAAATATTTGTTTATCTGAAATTAATGTATCTATAATCTTTGTTGACCCATACTAGTTTGTTTGATTCTTTCTTGGTAGAAAACAAGCGACAACTCTTAAGACGTTCTTTAGTGACTGAAAAGCCCTTTCCAAACGCAGTAAGAATTTGTTTTACAGAGAAGGCTTTAAAGCCCTCCCAATATTTGTCAAAATATTATGCTCGCTGAATGAGATAATTTCCTTTTTCAACAGATCTTGTCTTGTAAAAGTCCTTTAGATAGTCAACTGCCTGCTTCTTCTAAAACTTAAAATAAGGGAACCTTATGATAAATGTTTCCAAAACCAAGTATATAACAAAATGGCTATGAAGGTGAAGTTTTTGCTGTTAGCTTTAAAGTACAACTCTAAGAGGAAAAAGCCTCAAATCAGTTGATCTGACTTAAAATCTATTTTGAAGTCAATTAGAAGCAATTTTATGTATTAAAAAATACTGTAATTTAAATTTGATTTCATTAATAAAAATTGCTGGACAAACAAAGTAGTGTCAATCACATGCTAATTAAAGAAACTTTAATGTTCATTGTGCTGATAGCTCTGTCTATTGTGCAGGTAAGCAGAGGCATTTCTAGCTTTGGAGTAGATAGTTCTTGTTAATTGGCCATTAAGGGATACTGGAAAGGTGGCTGATTTATAAGCTTTCCCACCATTCACATACAACAGAATCATAGTGCTACAGAGGAGTAAGCAGCTTCTGCTAATAGATTTGTCCCCCAATGCTGCCAGGTACCACTGAAGTACTGGAAGCTATCAAATGCATAGCAAAGAGGCTGGGTGAGATGGTTCTACTGATGAGATACACTAATGTGGGGAGCGTACCTGGTAAGAAAACACATGACTTACTAAACAAACATCTGGGAACAAAACGTGTGTCGCAAGTATTTGAAGATACTAACATTGCCCATCCATATGACAATAAATGAGGTCACACATCCTGTGGTAATCATAAGGGTTCGTGTTTGCTGACCAATGCTGAAAAGTTATTTGTGAGCTGATATAAACCGAGCCATGAATTTGCTCAGAAACAGTTTATTTTTAGTTGCTGTAGATTCTGTTCTGGTTGTGGCACAGATCACATGATTTTTCTGCAGGGCAAATTCAGGAGGAGCTGCGCATACAAGCAAGACTTACAGAATCTATGCATACAGCAGATCAGCCAGCTCTCAAAATCCCCAAGTGCTTTCAACCATCACGTGAGGGTTTCTAGTTCACTTACTTTTATTACTAGTGTTTGTCTGCAAGGATATTCAATTGTTTGCTGATTGCCTTGCTTCTCGCTAAGGATTAGTCTGAAAAGACAGAGGGTTCATTTCAACTGAGGACTGTCCTGAACATTTGGTGTCCATATGTAACAAGCCATTCAAGGCTGCCAGCAAATTTGGCGAAGTGCTTTCTTCATGTGTAGCAATGGATGATGAAATTGCATTTCACCATAATTAGTCAGCATTTTGGTAAATGGATATTAATCCTCACATTGCTATCGCTGTTTTAGCTCTGTAGCTGTAACTCTTGTACTGAATTTGTCCCCAGATGATAAGCTTCCTGGTTTGCTGCTTCCTGCAGACAAGCAATAGCAAGTGACAAGATATGGTATGTTAGTATCTGAGTTTCTGGAACAGGAACCGAAACCTTCCCAGCTGAGCCTGTTGACCATTTAATTTACATGAGGACTTGAGAGCTTCACTAAAGTGCCTGTAATGAAAGCAGTCCTGCCAGAGGTGAGGAACTGAAATATTAAACATTATGTCAAAGCTATTCTTAAATCATGTAACATAAGTTATAACAGCTAGAGGTAATAAACCAAGACAGAATTCAATAGCAATAACTTTATAGTTGCCGGAGCTGCAGCAAGTATTACTATTGCCAAATTCAAATGTTTGTAGCATGAAGTGAGAGGAGCATAAGAAAAATACTCATTGACCTTCAGCTTGGCACATACAATGTGTGTGGGCGATGCTGGGAAGAGAGTTTCAGGGAAGTGGATATTTGAGGCCTTAAGGAAAGCCTTATTGGATAACTATGAGTTTTAGCAATAGGGTCTTAATCTCTCTATATATTTCTGTATTTCTTGTCTATATCTCAACTAGGTTGGGTTTTGGTGTCCAGATGACAGCTGTGTGAAAGATTACAATGTCAGAATTATGCACAAGGGACTACTGTATCATTCCTTATTCGCTTCAGATCCACAGAGTTAGATCAAAGTAGTTAATTAAAATAAGTCCAGATGATGACTTAAGTGAAACAATGGAAAGCTTAAATGTAAGATTTAGATCAGTGGTTTCAGTGGTGAGATACAACATGAGGCTGCAAAGCTGGTTTACAGCCAAGATTATACCACAGCTTGGCCAAACAGTAGGTCAGGCATTATTCTGGGGAAGGCTGAGAAGGGGATTTTTGCACCCCTTTGTTCAGCAATGCATCACAGCAGTTGAAACTGTGCTTCAGTTCTGTCTGTAGGAAACATAACCAGGCAGCTCTATTTTTAAAATCATATCCTTCCTGTATCCTGTCAAGGGAGTGGAAGATGAATTTGAGGGATATATGGTTGGAGAATCATAATTTTCCTCTCTATTTTCTGATGGCATTATTAGAGAATCCGTCAAAAAATGGATGACTTAATCAGGACAGATCTGGCATTTTTAAATGTGAAGCTTTTCTATCATAACCATTTTTTTTGTTGTTGATAACTCTAGGAGAACCATTACTGGCAGCAAATGGTTATTCTCCTTGTAATTCTTTACATGAAGTGCCAAGTGTTCTGGGAAAAATAAATGTATCATTACATCTTTTGACACCACACTGCTGTGTTGATCTCTAGGGGAGATGATATGATTTAAATACTCAAATGTTTTGCTTTAGTGTGAAATAGTGTTTTACAATCTGGCAGCTGTTAATAGCTGTTACAATGATCAAATAACACTAGGGGAGCTGGTAGTTAAGAAGGAAGCAATACCAAAAGAAGGACAATTATTAATATTTAGGTTTGGATTAATTTAGAAATTCTGTCAACCCATTGCAATCCGGGGAGATCATTTGCAGTTTCAGACTTGATATTCTAATTCTGTTTCACGTAACAAATCCGTGAATATTCCAGTCTTCCACAAGCATATTACCCCACATATTACCAACTTGCAGATGAAAGAAGTCTTTTTTTCCTTAATGGTCATACCTTTTGGAGTGTTCACCCTTTTCGTCCCATCAGTTTCCAGCACCCAGGGGGGCTAGATCTCTGGGGGAAACGTAAAAGACACTGAAGAAAATGGGAACAGAGAAAGAAAATGGTTTTATGTAAGGCAGCATGTATCTGAGAGCTGCCTTGAAGTCATTATTTATCTGTCCTGAGGGTTTTTCTTGGGTTTCTCCCCCCCTACCAGTTCCATATTGGTGTAAAGCAATAGTTTTATTTTGAAACATGAACCTAGGCAATGATGCAGTCAGTCACGGGGTGTTTATCTTCACAAAGTTTCTGAAACGGAGGGTGTATTTGTGGGCTCTCTGTTCTCTTTTTTTTCTTCTTTTTTTTTTCCCCTTTCCCCTCTGTCACACAGGCAATTTATTTGGGATAAGCTGAAATTATTAACTGACATTGCAAAGCCCCCTATCACAACTTTTTTTTAAAAGCCAAGTGTTTGGAAACCAGCATTCAAGGTAACCCACTTCCTAGCGGCCCTGAAACCTAGGCTCTGCTTTTGTTTCACACAACCAAACTGCACTGTACTTTCAAATGAATTTGGCACATATAATGTCAGACTCTTTGATAACTGCACGTGTCCATATAGTTGTTTATATTGAACAGGGCTAGTGCTCACCCAAGCAGGAACAATACAGCGGTGTTATCTAGCCCTGTCTCTGCAAACTGTTAATTATTGCATTGTTAGCTCTGAAGTATGTTGTGATTAGTATTTCTGTAGTAGTACATGAGAGGAACTATACTATGGTAGTACTTAGTTTCAATTATTTTAGACAGTTTTATGTGCACTCACTGTTAAAATTAGCTTAGGGAATAAAACTGAAGCTGTCTGCACAGTACAATCAGAATGTGCTGAAGTTACCATAGAGCAGGTTTGGAAGCTGATGAAACCCCAAACCCTGAGCTCAACAAAACCTCGAGGCTCAAGTGGTTCCTTTAGCTATTGCTCCTTTGCCCAACAGGCTTGGAGAGCACCATGTAGAAGTTGAAATTAATTTCTTCTGAACTAAAGTTAATTGAGTTAACTTAGACATAATTATTACGTGGTAAGATTATTCCTTCAAAATGTAGCTCTTGCCTATCCTTCATTACCTTGACTCATGAAGCATTTGGCAGATTTTTTTTATTTTTTGATATTTAGCAAATCAACTAATATGCTGTCCCAGTCTTTGTTTTACCAAAGCTCTAAGCCCTGGATCCAACCTAAATGAGAACATACTTAAAAAACAAAAGTAAATGACACTTTTTCCTTCCTAGTCAAAAAATACCCAGAGTGCCAAAGAGTAAAAGCATTGTATAAAATCCCATAGAATTAGTTAAGGGGACCCTGTATTCTGCCGAAAGTGTTTTGCATTCAGAACCTCAGGCAGAATAGCTGTAATTACTCTACTGGGTGCTAACAAGGGTGCTGTGGTGTTTTAGTACGGATTTCCAAAATTTCTGTTTTCATGCTTCGGTCTGCTGTCAAGGAGCTGCTCAGGTAACTGCATCTCATCTGGGGAAACTGTGTGCCTGGCTCACGACAGTGAAGTGTTATCAGTGCTTTGAGGACATCTCAGCAATGCGAACATGCACTTTACACTGAAATGTAGGATGCGTGTCATGCTTTGAGGCATGAAGTGTGAACTTCAAAGCTCACATCACATGGTAGCTTGGCTAGTCAGAGAGAGATCTCCCTTGAAGATTAGCTGCTGTTAGCTGGAGAGGCGGCAGAATGTCTTCATTTGGACCCTGGACCTGTAGAAGAGAATATTGATTTACACTTGTGGTACTGGTAGTCTTTTTTTCTTTTTGCTTCTTAACCCCATCAAGCTTGCCTGTTTCTCTTTTAAAATATTTATATTGTGAAAGCAAACCTATGAGTGGCTTAAGTTTTATCTGTGACTGTAGGTCAGGAAATTGACTGGCAATTGCAATACCAAAATGACTGGCTGTATTTTGCTTGCACTAACTGCTCAAATTGTGTTGGAGTTCTTGTTCTGTTTGCTTTGCAACTTGAATCAAAGTTCATTGCAACAGTGGGGGGAAAAAACAAACATTCTTTCAGATTATGTGACAATATATCTGCCTTGCTTTCTCTGCCTATGTGTATACATTGACTACTGGTTTGATACTGTATTGTAGCACAACTCTCTTTAAGTATCTACTATTAATGAAATGATCAAAACTAACAGAAATTCTTTTCTAGTCTCAATGAATCAGTATATGCAAAATGACTGGAAAAAAAATAAATTGTATGTGTGCAAGTCCTACTATTTCCAGGCAGGAGACAAATAAGTTGACATTAAGGGATACTTATTGAGGGCATATTACAGTACGTAAAATATGGCTAATAGGCTTTTAAACGTACAGCAGCTTCTAAACGTCATTTCGCTTCTTCGGTGGAAACTTCACTGTTGTAAAAGCAAGAGCCAATAAATCTGGCGTGCATTCATTTTTGGGGCTAAACTGACATCTGCTGGTGTTGTGTAATACAATACACGCGATGAGCGTGATGACACAAGGCAGGCAATATTCCGTGTACATTTCCATTTGGGTGACGCTGTCAGCAGCCCCGCTGGTGACTCAGCAGGGTGGAGACACACGTAACAGCGGGTTACACAGCGGGTGGGACTGCCTGGCACCTCCTGACACCGGGCAGGGGACGGAGCATTCTGCATATGGAATCACTTCAAGCTTCTGAAACGGCCATCTGGCCTTCTTTCTTCTGTTACGATTTTTTTTTTTTTTAAACAAATTATAATCTTCAGAACAAAATTATTCTAATGGGTACACAGCTCATGGGGAGGGGGGCAGAGATTAATAAAGATTTATCTTGATTTCCAGCGTGCAGTGAGCAGGTGCTGCCCGTGTGCCCACCCGTCACTTGGTCTATGGCAGGAAGAGAACTCCTGTGGCTGCTCCAGGGAAGCTGTGCGGGGTTTGCCCAGGCCGGCTGCAGCTCGGGGATGCTGCGGTGATATGGCCAGCCACAGACTGGCTAAAGCTGATGCTTCTTTAACTCCGTGCCACCCAGCAAAGGACTAGAAAGGGGGGAACTGGTGAATGGCGACGTAGGCGGGAAGGAGGACAGGTAGTGAGAGGAAATATGCTCATGCACTGGTAAATGGATGCTGAGTCCCTTGGACTCTGTATTTGGACATCTGGTGGAAACAGTGGTAGGGCAGAAGGGAGCAATGTTTCTGGGGTCCCCAAGGAGGAGTAAAAGCTGTAGCACGAGCCAGCTTTTGAAGAGATGTAAGCAAAACACACAGGAGAGCTTTGCACTTGGAATAGGAAGGCTTCCAGCTGAAGGTCATGTCTTATTTCACTCTGGGAGATGTGTTCAGTTGTGGCTTCTCTCCTGTGGTTTCTAAGCTGCTCATAGACACCTGGGGAAGGGGATTTAGTTACAAAGAGAACAATTATTCCAGTTTTAGTTAAGCCGGGGCACCAAAGCCAAAATTACTCACATTCTGCTCCTGAGAAAAAGATCATAATATATATGTGGTTTCTCGGTAATGATGAAAATGTATTCACCTCCAAGTCTAGTTCTGCTCTCAGGTTCAAATGCTAACTCATAGGAAGGACTGAATACTGCTCAATGAACCGCCTTCTTTTCCCCAGATCAGGGGACTGGCAGCATTCACACTGCCAGAGCCCTCGTACTCCAACCCCTGGTGAAAAACCCTGTACCTGAGTACCTGTACCTGCAGGCGGTTCAGGAGATTGCTGTGACTGCCCAGCTCTCTGTTGGGCTTATTGCCACTTGGAGTAAGAGCCCCTTTTGTCCTATGAAACCTGAATCCTGGCTTTGGCATGGGTTTGAATTGAAGCTTTATACATGTTACTTAGGACGAGGTCCAAGAGAGGATTTAAACACAAAAATAGGTCTTTAACGGATTTTAGATGCTTTCAGCCAAAAGGCCTAACGTGCAATCCCTGCTCAGCCCTCAGGGGTTATTGACTCCCTTCAGTCTAAAGTAGATTAAAGCACTTAAATACTAGGTCTTGCTAACTGGTTCATCTAAACTGTAGCGGGTGAAGCAATCCTTGTTGAATTCCTTTCAGGGATTTGGCCAGTAATTCATTTTTTGTCTTTGAGCTGTTGCGTTGGATAGAGGAAGCGGTGACTCCAATACTCTGTATTTTCAGAAGACTGAATCCAATTTAATTGCCTGTAAAGGCACTAGTTAAAATCACTGCATCTGTTGAAGGTTTCTTTGATCATTTTACGTTTCCTCGCATGCGGTGTTGTCTGAAATGACCGATCTTGGTAACGTAAGGAGTTTGGTAGAATTGAGGGGGAGGGTGCTACGAAACGTGGAGTGTGGTGACGGCGGTGCGGGAGAGTTGCAGATAAGCCGTCGGTCTATGAGTAACCTCTCGGCGGGAGCGCTGGAGTTCCCCGACAGCCCGGACGGCCCGTTGCGGGAGGGGCAGGGGGGGTCACGCCGCTCTGCGTCGGGCGCTTTGGCGCTTCCACCGAGTTTTTCTTCCCTTCTCCTCCCCCGCCGCTCCCAGGTGCGGGCAGGCGCCGGCTCCGCTCGCTAGCCCGGCCGGGGAAAGGGGCGAGGCGCCGCCGGTAGGTGCGGGGGGAGCGGGGCTCCGGGCAGGGCCTGTCCCGGGCCCGGGGTGGGCGCGGCGGGCTGTCCGCCCCCATGGAGCCCCCTGCGGGCGCCCGCTCGCGGTTCTCGGGGGAAGGGGCGGAGGAAGGCGAGGGTGGGGACGGGACGGTGGCTTCGCCCGAGCGGAGAGGAGGGCCGGCGGGCACCCGCTGCGGAGCGGTACGGGCCGCGGGCGACGCCGGGCGCGCCGGGCTGTGTCGCGCCGCCCGGAGCCTGGCTGCTGCCGGACGGGACCCGCGGCGGGGCGGGGGGGGGTTTGCTCCACTGCCGGCGGCCGAGCCCTGACGTGCCCGCGTCCCGGTGAGGCCGGCGAACCCCCTCCCGCGGCGCCCAGGCAGGGCCGGACACCCCCGGCCGGGTTGGGGTAGGGGGGCCGGTCCCGCCGCGCAGGAGCCCCTCGGGGGGAAGCTGGGGCTTGGCGGGACGGTCAGGAGCCGGCCCGGGCGAGGCCGGAGCCGTGAGAGAAACGAAACCCAACTGTTGCAGGGGCAGCCGGGTGCCCTCGGGGAACGGGCTGGAGAGCGGCGCGGCGGCCCTTCGGGGCTGAACGGCCCCAGGGAAGGGGTCTGCCGGCCTCGGCAGCACCCGCTGGAAGCCGCTCACGGGGGTGATTATTCCGAGATGGTTGATCACTTGGTGAAAGTAACATGGGAAACCTCTGCTGCTGGGGAGAACGCGCTGCGTAGTGCCATTTCTGTTTTGCTAAAGTTCAGTGTGACCCGAATGGCATTGGTTGTCTGACTGAAATAATAATACATCTAAGTCCTTTTTTGTAATTATTCTCTCACGAACGCCTGGGAAATTTACACAACTTTAAGATAATCTTTTTTCAGCGGGTTGGTAAACTAGGAAGTTACTGTCCGGAGTTCAGATAACCAAGATGGTGGGTGGCCCAAGCGAGTGCTGTGTTACCACTTGCTGCTCTGCACTGCAACAATCCCAAGGGCTCTGAGAAACCTGTATATCCTGCCTGATTGTTTAAAAAAAAGATTAGCCTTCAGCTCGTGTTTTGTTCTAGGTGCTGCTGATCAGCAGCTGTCTTAAACTCTGCTGTGCAGGGAGCCCCTGTAATTACCTGTGGTGTTGGCGAGCAATTTGGGATTTCTAGTGAAGACGACCGAGTAGGAATTGTTTAATTTAAGGTGTTAAATCGTGTCAATATTTAGCAAGAGATGAAGAGTAAAGGAAGGGCAACAAGATATTTGCTTGGCTAAGCTGGGTTAGCAAAGCTGTCTTTGTACGCAATTCTTTTCAGTTTTGGTTTGGTTTTTTTTTCAATACCAAGCAGAGAGGTGGGTTTTTACCTTCTCTTTCTCTTGTTCCCTGGCTGATCTTCAAGTAGTGCCCAGGATTGTGAGACACATGATTGCACTGGCTTTATGAAGTAATAGTTCAAATATCTCATCAAAGTTGACATTTAAAGCAGAAGGAACATCAGCAAAATTCAGTTGAAAAGCTAAAGTTGTGGTTACGTCCACAAAACTCAGTATTTTGCAGAGATTGTTTTGTAGTATTGATGTCATCTTGTTCTTATTAAGAATGTCTGTTTTGATAGATAAATTAAAGGGACTGATACTTGGTTTTAGTTTTATACCACTCACTGTAGTACTTGGTAAATGTTACCTGTGCTTCAGACCTGAAACTTTAACTTTAAAAAAAGAAAAGGAAGGCACAGGAGAGGTGGTTGCCATGCCAGGGATGGCCCCAAGTGCTGCGAAGACGTGGGACTTGTTTGCATCTGCCTTCAGGAAGGGGGAAAAAAAAAGGTGAAAAGGCAAAAAAAGCATAGTGGTCATTTTTAAATTGAACCAGCTGTCCAAAACTAGTCAGTGGTAAGAAATGAAAAATGCAACATCATTTAAAAATAAGTATTGAATGTTAAATAGCAAGACTAGAAGTGTTCATGCTGGAAATTCTTGTCATTGCTGTTTTGAAATCCATGAAGGGGTGTTGATTTCTTAGAACTCACTCTTCAGTAAAGCAGAGGTGGGGATGGTCTTTGGTCACGCAGGGTCTGCACAGCTGAAGGAGCTGCATGTCGTGGTTCAACCCCAGCCAGCAACTAAGCACCACACAGCTGCTCACTCGCTCCCCCCACAGCGGGGTGAGGGGAAGAGAACTGGAAGGGTAAAAGGAGAAGACTCGTGGGTTGAGATAAGAACAGTTTAATAATTAAAATTAAATTATAATAATTGTAATTAAAAGAAAAATAAGGAAAAAAAACCCAAAACCCAAGACAGACAAGTGATGCAGATGAAACAGCTGCTCACCACCAACTGACCGATGCCCAGCCAGTCCCCGAGTAGTGGCTCCGCCAGCCTTCCCGCAGCTTTTATTGGGGAGCGTGATGTCACAGGGCATGGGATATCCCTGTGGTCGGCTGGGGTCAGCTGTCCCGGCTGCCTTTCTGTGCATCCCCAGCCAAAACCAGCACACTGTGACTGGGGGCGCAGCATTCAGCTCTGTAGTTCAGTCACAAGGGGAAACTTTTATTTTTCTAAAGAAAAAAGGTCAGTGGTTTTTAAAAGTATAGATGTGGAGTATTTGATACCACAAATATCATCACAAAAACTTACTGAGTTTAGTCATCTTTGACTGCTATCTTCTTCCCTCTTCAGTCTGCCAAAGCTGCAGTGTGAGCATGAGAATGGTGCGAGAGATCAGTGCCTGTTCTCAAAGAAGTGATCGCTTTGCACAGTTACTGTTCTGTGTACAAACTGCGCCTGTAGCCACGTCTGTCCTTCAGTACCAGCTCCTGTGTTTGTCTGAACTATGTGGCTACTGGAAAACTTACACTGAACTGAGTACATGATTGCCTTTCTAATAAAGCTTTCTGCGCTTCTGCTTAGTCTACTGGGAAGACTGTGGGACTACTGAAATGTATAAACATTAGTAGTGTTTACTGATGTATTACCATGCCTCCAGTGCAGCAGATTAGTCTGTGTAACCTGGAAGAGTGAACAAACTTGTGACAAGTTCTTTATAGAAATGTTTACAGACTTCACTGAAATCCCGATGAAAGCTGTGTCCTGTAAGGAGGGCGATCAGCAGTATTCCAGAGACTTTTCTGCACTCCAGGGAAGCAAAGAGGCTTGTGTCATTGGGAAGGTTGTGCTCTGGGTCTTAGCGGTACTTTGTGTGGATGGAGTGACTCCATCCACATAATCGGATACTTAAACCTGAAATTCTTTGTGTGTTGCCTTTTGTACCGGTGAAGGTCTCTGTAGGCATCTTTCAGGTGTTGAAACGGCTTTTTGACTTGAGAGACGTGGTCAGAAAAAGTGTAAGATTGAGAGATCCTACCTGAGGTCTGTTTTAAAACTTTAAAGAATGACCATAAGAACATGTACAGGAATTGGCTTGGTTGGAGAAGAGCGGTCATGGATTACAAATGAACTTGTTTATGGTGCTTAGAAATAGCACTTTGAGGTTTGCAGTCTGGAGATGTGTGTCCACAGAGCTTTAATCTTTGTAGTTGAAGGCCTAAGGGAGAGATTTTTGGATGATAAGTGAGGAAAAGGCTGAATAAATAGCTTACCAGAGCAGGAACCAACGACAGTTTTAGATTACTTTTTTTTCCTTTTTGGTATGTGGACGAGCGTGTAGGTGGTATGTACGATAAGGAACGTAAGCATTGGCTACTGACTCAGCAGAGGAATTGGCCTGTGTGGCTATAGAGGCACCGAGGGTGACTGGCTGCATAACCGAGCTCCGCGCTTGCTCAGCTGGTGTGTGGTGGTAGTTGAGTATTCCTAGGTACAGTGTGGAAGGGAGAAGACGGGTGATCCTGGAGGGCAGTGGTGTTGACATGGACAGGTACAGACATGACTGGTGAGGAGGCAATGCGGACATTTTAGGACTAGCAGAGGTTTACCAGGCAGGAGGCAGTCATTAAGAATTCTAGTCGAGAAGTTGCGATAGAAGTATATATGAGATAAACATTAGGATATATAAATGCTTAAAGGATGATGTAGCCACAAGAGAAGCAGGTTATGAGTTAAGGCTAAAACTTATTACAAAGTTTGGAACCATGATAGACTGGAGTCTCTAGAGCATCTGACAAAAAAGCAATAAAATCAAGCTTGTCTTAAAATGGGCTGAAATTCCTGTGTTCTTGAATAGGTATATTTACATTATGTCTTGTGAAGTAGGAAAAAAAAGGTCAGGTCTGCTAATAAAACCCAGCTGCCTTTAGACATCAAGATAGTGATCCAGAATCTGGATTCTACTAGGTGTACAACAGTATTTGGGCCACAATGAGTGTTTAGTAGCCATATAGTTCCTATAATTGCTGCCAGTCTCTGCACTTAGGATGAATTAGTTTTCCTCTGACCTCAACCAAGCAAGGGAGACAGCCCAGCAATTAAGGCAGTTTTCTGGAGAATTGTCCTCATTGAAGAAATCGGTAAAGCAGATGTTTTGTTTACATCATGACTTGTATCTTTTGCATCAGTTTTGTTATAACTTAGTATTTAGTCTTTAGTGTATGGATGAAAATGTAACTGGATCTTTATAATCTTTTTCTAGTACAGTAACCTAACTTCTTTTTTGGGGTTATTATAGAGTAATTTAGTTTGGATAAGGGATCTCCAGAGGTCAATTGGATCAACTGCCTGTTTAGGGACCTACTTAGGTGAGGTTGTTCTAGGCCCATTGACTTCATATTCTTTTACTGCTTTCTATTCCAAAGTGTGTTTCCTACTTCTGTTCTTGTTATGGAATTATTTACAGCCAGCTACAGTCCAAAGGGAAATTCTGTGTTACTATCTCACTGTACCTTTTGTTTGCTTCGAGTAAAAACTGTCTGGTCATAGCTTCTGTCTGCTTCCAACTGAGCTGTTCTTCACCCTTGTGTGTGTTGCCTACAGATTCTGCTGGTATTCCCAGGGGGTGTTTCCTGGACTTAAAAGATCAGATAACACAGTCATCTATAGCCAGCACCTTTCTGCTGTGTGTAACAAACATGCAACAATCCAAGGAAGTCAAAAAGTCAAACCTCCTTTTTTTTTTTTTTAAAATTATTTTCCTAGTGCCTGAGAGTTTCCCCCCTCTGTCCCCAGTTCTCTCCCCACCCAGTGCAGGCTGTGCTGTACTTGCTGCACTCTGTGCTTTGAGGCCTGCTTAGGTAGTGTCTTTCCAATTGAAGTGCACAGTGTCTTGGAATAAGCTTGGGCGGTGGGGATACGTAAAGGATGTTATAGCCAGGAGGAGGTTGGTTGGGAATAGAGCAGCAGGAGTTGAGAGTCTGGCAGGAGTTTCTGAGATGCTGAAGCTTTCGGGGTTGGATGGCAGTGGCAGGGAAACAGTGTCCTTGCTCTTGTGCTCATGGCCACCGTGCATCTCTTCTGGTTTTGTTCTCTGTGTTGTCCACTCTCTTGCTCAGCTGAAGCCCCTCGCATGCTGTGCTGTTTCTCCAGCCTTCCTCTGGCCACATTTCTCCTGCCAGCACCTCTGCTGTGCTCGCAACATGTGGTGCCTGGCACTCTGTCTTCATCCTGGGTAGAAGCTAGTGTGTCCCTGCTTGAGATCTGCTGTCTTGTACCCAAATGTGAATGACGAAATTTGAATATGTCTTGTTTATTTTCATCCAACATATGTGCCATTCAATAAGAGTGTTCTCCCCCGTGTCCCTGTCCCCCCCCCATGAAAACTGGTAAAAAATCTAAGAAAATAATAACTTCTTATGCTCTCATAAAAAGTATGCTTTCTTGATGATATTGCCACCTTGTTCATCACTTGGATAGCCAGATACAGGATTGCTTTATTTTCTTGTCCTTGCCTTGTCTTGCATGGCATCTTCGCTGGTGTGTTGTAAAAATTCTCTAGAAAGCAATTGGAGATAATGTGTTCATGTAAATTCACATTCAGCAACATTCCTTACAGTGGAAGATAAAAATCAACTATGTACTTCTTTTCTAAGTCATCGTGATAAATGTGTGTAACGGAAATGTCCCTCCTCGTCCTGAGAGTGCGTATATATTGATTCTGAGTTTTGGAATGATGCTGTATGAAAGTAAAAACAGATGGTCTGAGATGTTTGGTCTGGTTTCATGATCTGCTTACGTTCCCTTGAGTTAGTGCTGTTGCTATTTCCCCTTGTAAACTCCAGCATTTATGCTGTTGTGTGGCTGGTGAGACTAAGGCACTGATGTGGCTGAAAACTTGCTGCATAGTGGTAGGCAGCCAAAGTGGTGATTTTGGTCTTTATTTTGGTAGAAATAGTCTTAGATTGTTTTAGAACATTTGCTGTTGCAATGTTTTAAGGATGTAAATTTATTTTGATAAAAGCAGGAAAATTGTGAATCCGTACCAAACAATGAAAGTGTTCTTAGTTCATACTTTCATGTGGCTAACTATGCTTATCTTTTATAAAAATTTCTTATGACGGACATACTCTGATATAAATTAAAATTATATTTTCTTTATAGTGAAGTTTGTTTTGGAAAGACTTCAAGCAAATACAGACATAATTATTTAGTTTTAGGGGAGCTATTTAAGAGCAAGCAGGGTATTGTTGGTCTGTACCTGAGTGGCTAAGGAAGATTTCAGATAAGGAAAATTGTTCTTTAAGCTAGTAAGTGTATTCGCTCTTCCAATCTTAGAAACGAAGTACTTGCTATTGCATTAAAAGCAGGTGCTGGGCTGAGGTTTGGCTGGACAGGGAGGGATGACTGCAGTTTCGCCCATCCTCCAGCCTCCCAGGAGCAACACTTTGGTGCGTAACTTTCTCCTTGTGTGGTGTGTCAGCGTGGGGACAGCGCAGACCTCTTATTTTCTCCCTCCTGAGAAAGCACAGAGAGATTATCTACCCACAGTTATCCTTGAGGTGCTGTTGCTGTTACCTGTGTGCTGCTGTGGAATCCATTTCTATTAGACTCCTGTGCAGGTCAGGAAACCAGCTGGGATTAAAAAAATTGTTGTCTAATGATTCATCTGTAATTATTGGGTAAGGCATGAATGACTTGACTTACCTTTCCGCTTTTAACTTGTTCCCCCTCCTGTTTTTTTTCCATTTGTCCTTGGGTGAAAGGTATTTTTCTGCATTCTTAGAATACACATTTGCATCCTGTCTTCAGAAAAAGGCTGCAGTTTTAAATTACTTAATGTTCATAGACCACTCTGAGCAATATCAAAAATTCTCATAAATTGGGGGATGCGGCCTGTGGTGAGAAAATGGTAATAAATATGTGTTCAGTTTTGGGTGTGGCAAGGACAATTTGTAGTTACAGTGATTATCACTAAGTGAAGAGGCATGAAAGGCATGTGACCCAGACTCTGAGCCTGACTGGTCTGCATCACGAATGGAGTGTGAGGAGGGAAGAGGAATATGACCACAGCCCTGTAGCTTTGTCTGTTTCTAATTTTGGGAGTATGACACAGATAATGGTGCCCTAATGTTAGTAAATCTGCCCCTTGGGAGGAAGGAATCTTGAATGCTTTTACCTTTCTAGAGCAGTCAACAGTATAAGTTAACATGTGAATGTGTATGATCTGGCAGATGTAGCAGGTGTAGGGGTATGTGTATATATATAATATAGGGTGTAGCTTCTGGACTGTGATAAACATATGTTCTTTCTTATTTTCCCTGTAATGCCTGTATGCATCTTGAGTCAGAGTCTTTCTCACCTACACCAGGTTTTACAGTTTGATATTTCAATTAACATTCTGAAGAAATTGCCCAACTTTTTACAAACCCATGTTGTGGGAGGGTGTACTAAGGAATGCTGTTTAGTTATTTTTAAAAACTATGTAGGTCATAGCCTATATTTTAATTAATTACGTAAATGTTATTGGACAGTTGTCTTCTCTGATGAGATATAACCCTGCTAAATCCTTCTGCAGTGTGTTGCTGCCTCTGAGCATACTGCTAGTTTCAAGTCAAGGTTTTACTAAATCAAGTAAATCAAGGTGATTTTAGTCAGATACAAACCCTGAAGCCCATGACAGAAGGCTGTAAGAATCTTGGCTTTATAATGAATGCTGGGTTAGTAAGTTCTTCAGATAAGCCACACTAGAAGTTCTAATTCACTTAGTTCACTTTCTCCAATAGCAAGATAAAATGAAAATTTAGCCAGGTTGTATCCTTTTTTTTCAACTACAGCCTGCAAATTCTCTGACCGAATTAAAATTGGCGGTTTGGGTAGGGAGCAAATGCAGACCCTAATTCTGGTTTTAGATTGCTGCACAGAGTTAGAGTTTAGGAATTAATATGAGGGGGTGTGGTGGTGTTTGAATTAGCTGAAATGCAACAATAGCAAATACAACTAGCAAAATGCAAAACCCTGCAAAAGCTGCTGCACACCATTGAGTGGTTTTTTTAAGTATTGAATAATTTCAAAAGGCTTCCATTCCCCAAAATTCATGTGGCTTTCCTGCAGTTGTAGAAGTGACATAGAGCTGTGCTGCACTCTTCGTTGGAGAGAAGGGGATCCGCACATTGGTCTGTTGGTAGAGTTTGTTACTTGTCTTCCTGATCTCTCTGGCTAGCACAAGTAACTAATCTGGTTTCATTTGAATAGAGTGGTTTGTGAATGCTGTGGCTTTTACCAGCCTTTTTCCTGCCTTTATGCCAACTTTCTTCTGTATGTAGAGCAACAGACATCTGCAGAAAGGAATGAACTGGAAGGGTGCTTTGTTCCATGCCAATGTTGTTCCAGTATGTGCTTATGAAGGAAATGATTTGGGCTGAGAAGAGCGCTCGCAGCTCTAAGTACGTGTCATTCTTTCTCTTGAGCGAATGAACAAAAAAGAAAAATCTGGAGGAGGGAGCTGGTGCTTTTGCTGCTTTATTAATTCTTCTCTGGAGTCTACTGACTTATCAGCCCAAAGTCAGAGTGCATCTGGGCACAGTGAGTCAATGTTCACCTTACCATTGTGCACCTGGCATAGAAGAGATTTTTTATGAAGAGCGGAAGAATGGTGTGGGATGGGTAGCTGGAGCCATTGGTTGTTGTCTGACCACACGCATTTATAAAGACAGCAAATCAGTAGTGAGAGTGTGGGAACAGAAGCTACAATTGCTCACTTCTCTGTTTTTAGTGATGTTTGGATCTGAAACTTCCAGATGTGAATGGAAACTTCTTAGGTACCAGCGTAAAAGGCCCAGTCTTGCATTTAATGTGCTTGTTGGTCTTTCAGTGTTTGCATGTCCTGGTTTGAGATAGCTTTAATGTTGCCTAATAATGGTTTGCATATGTGCTACCTCTAGATAACTTTTTGGTGTATTTGACTTCCCTGTTATCCGTCTTATCCTTTGTCCTTTCTTGCAGTCAGGTACCTGTCACCGAGCAGTCTTCCCTTTTGAATTATTTGGGAGCAGCATTCAAGAGTCTGCTTTAAGAAGATAAAACATGTGAGTTCAATTTCTACTTCTGCCATCAACTTGCCTTTGTGCCTGTTTATCTTTCAGTTAGTAAGTTGCTGCTGTTTCTTAAGTAGCTGGGTACAGTTTCAGGTGTTAGAAATTCAAGTCTTCCCTATCCTATATGGAGGCTTAAGATTCTGTATAATTTTTTATATAATTTGCAGTTGGTTTGTAATATTAATCTTTTCTCCTCTTTGTAATCAGGCATTATGCATGAGTTGATATTCCCAAACATGTCTGTATCAGTACTATTTTATATAAGAATGTATCTGTAAAACATACTATGGTTAAAGTTCTAAGCTGCTCTGTACCTATTTGCAGGGAGCAAAGTGCAAATGGAAACGATGGAAATTCTAGTAGTGCCTTATGGTGATTTTCAGTTAGCTCTAGACAAGTCTTGCAATGATTTCTAGGGGCAGGAGGGTGGTTTGCAAGCAGTTTGTTCAGGATTGGGCCTTACCTTCTTCAGAAGATCTAGTATCTCACTTCTGAAACATACAGAAAAGCAGGTGTTTAAAATTAAAAGGCATTGCATTTATTTTCAAAAGCAAGTGTTGAAATAATGGAAAACTAAGTTGGAAGGGATGTGAAGAGGTTCTCTGATTCACCTAATGCTGAATGACATATCATTTCTGATATGTAACTGTTCTTAAAACTTTCAGGAAGGCGTCGCAACACTTACCAATTTATCTAGTGCTTGAGTAGCCTTATTAATAGAGAGTAAAGCTTATTAGTTTAACGTTTTCCTTACAGTTTTCCTTCAAGTTTACACTCAGAGGAGTTTTAGTTCTTCATTATTCTTTCTGACCTTTTGAAGCTAAGGAAACGCAATTTCTTTGGCTTTTACTCTGAAGTCTTCTTTTCTAGCCTTTGATTATTCTTGGTGCTTTTCTTTGGAATATGTTCACCCATTTGTTTCTTAGATACTGTACTCCCATGGGGACTTTCCCAGATCAGCAGGACTTCTTGAGCTGTCATACAGATACTGGTTTTGCTTACATACCCCTGCATGGTGTGTGCCCTTTTTGTGGCACTGTCAGCTCATCTTCAGCTTCTGGTCTAGTAGATCTGCTGGGTCCCTCTCTGCAGTCTGGCTTCCAACGTGTTCGCATTATTCATTCAGAAGAACTGATATATTTATTGGGTAATAGGTGGAAAGGTATGCATTTTAAACAGTACAAAAAGCCGGATTTTAGGAAACCAAAGGAAAAGGGGTGTTTATTACGCAGCTCTTTCATAGCTCACTAATAGTAGGTCTATATGTGTTAATGTAGAAGTCCAGGATGCTTTGACCTCACGGTAGTTGTTATAGAAGTATCTTGAAATGGTGATGAGAAGATCTTTTTTTCAGTGGAAAAGTTCCAGATCTGTGCACAAGCTAGCTACGTTCTTTCTTGTGATGAATCTCGTTGATGCATTTGGTTGTTAAACTGGTGCTTTTAAGCACTACGGTATACTGAAAAGAGCAAATGAATTCTGGAATTCTGGTTCAGGCTGGATATTAGGAAAAATTTTTTCACTGAAAGGGTTATCAAGCATTGGA
>JAOXJM010000071.1:11822022-11840442 GCA_026413425.1 Tringa solitaria
GAAGCTGGGGGGGGCAGGGAGAAAGAGAGGAAGTCTGTACTGAAATCACAATTGTTTCTTTCCACTTTGAGGAAAAAGTAGTGGTTAGCATTCTTATACTGTTATGAAATAACAACTGGTGGAGGAAAGTCGCATTCACAAATTCATGGAAACTTTGGTAAGCAGCAAAATTGGCAATCTTAGACATATTTGAGAGTTGTAGACGCTTTTAGTTGGATGTAGTTAGTTGTTTGGGGTTTCTTTTTCCTTCATTATAAACTTTTTTAAAAATTTCAAATAACAGCAGAGATATATAGTCTTTTTTTAAATATTTGAGCTTTACCACAAAACAGGCACGTGTTAGTTAGCAACTACCATGTTGCCTATCATGCTGTTTGATTATTTTCTTCCAGGAGAACAAGAGGGATCTAAAATACTCTTCTTGGAGAATTGGGAGAAACTGCTAGATAGCTTAGTATACTAATAAAGATGCCTCATGTCCCTGTTGTAGGATTTTTAACTTATAAAAGAAGAATTGGTAGTGGCAAAAAGTGCAAAAACTACCCTGTGAGAAGGAAGAGGGAAAGAAGTAAGAACAACAAAATCAAGGTTAATACTATCAAAACCAAATACCAGTCAATAAATTTTATGCTGGTAAAAGGTGCATTTTACTTTATTTATCTTCTTGCTTTCTGTCTGAATAGAGCCTAATTAGTTGTCACTTGCCCTCAATGTCTTTTGTTATAATTTTCTCTGTGTTTTAGATAAAATGTCTGCTCCAAGTGGTGCCTCTATCCCATCTGCACCACCTTCTTATGAGGAAACAATGGGAATCAATGTGAGCTATCCTCACCCCTATCCTGTCCCAGAACATGGCCAGAAAGCAGATGGGAAGGGAATGAACCCTCCCCCATACATGGGACAGCCTGCAGCGGTGAACAACCCTGGTAAGCCTCAAAAACTCTGCCCTACCTCATGTTAAGGAGGTGTCAAGTGGCTGTGTGTGATAGGTGTTGTGCAGAAGATGAAAGATTGTGGTTCACAGGTGTTCCCTACCTTCCAGAAAATATTTTCAAAGGGAATGAGGTGAATCAATTCTTCCGAATCCTTCAATGTGAACTAGTATCAATAACATCATTTGTCTTTCTGCAGTTTCTAATGCAGCCTTATTGTTAACAGTGTGTTTCTGCATTAGGAAATACTGTGGTGATTTCTCTTTATCATTGTGCATTTCATTGCTCTGAGCCTCAAATATTTCAGAGTAATAGCTGGTTCTAGCTCAGAGGAAGTTGATTAACTATCCTTTTTTCCTCCTTTATCCATTGAGTAAACAGTATATTATTCTGCTCAGTTACAGTTCAGACAGTGTATGTGCAGCAACCAGTAGTATTTTATGACCGCCCGATTCAGATGTGCTGCCCCTCCTGTAACCAGATGATAGTGACACATCTCTCGTATGACTCCGGAGCTTTGACTTGGCTGTCATGTGGTGGCCTCTGCCTGCTGGGGTAGGTCGATTGCAATTTGCATTTTATTACTCTCTTTTTTACATGACCTTTTATAGCTCTAAGGAATAATGAAACTCTCAAGTTTGTTGCTTCCTTGTTCTGTCTGGGACCTGACCCTTTATGGTTTGAATGGCCTACATCTGCATTTAAGTCTTACATGACATTAAAGCAGCTCTAGTACACTAGAGTGATGTGCTCCATAGCCATGTGTGTTCTTCCTGTAGCTTCACAGCACCAGTTTTACTGATGGCTTTTGAAGGAAATATATTTTTACCTTCTTGTGTAACACAGATTGTTTGTTTGTTTTTCTTTGCAGGTGCATAGCTGGCTGCTGCTTAATTCCCTTCTGCATTGATGCCCTAAAGGATGTGGATCACACCTGTCCGAAATGCGGAGCTCTTATTGGTTCTTACAAACGCTTATAGGCAGTGTTTGAACACTGATAATTGATTGATGAAGCTGGTTAGCACCTCTACAAGACCTTTCTGAAGCTTCACAGAGACTTCTGGTTGTTTCTATGCATTCTGTCACTGGAAACCAATCAAAAGTAATGTTTATTGCTAGATTGTTTGAATAAGAATTTGCTTGAGCAGATTCTGATTTAGGTCTGTAAAAAATATATGTAATCTTTATGGGCCACTCAGTCCAGCACCAGCTGATAGCAACTAAATTCTTTGCCTTTCTGCTTTATGCAAAACAGGTTGGTGATGTTCTTCAGCTGATCTTGTCTCAGTGATGTTGCACACTGGTGTGCTTGCTTACAGTCTCGGCACAGACCAGGAGGAAATGTCTATGGAGACCCATATAGTAGTCTCATGGTCGATGTTGATGCTTTTGCAACAGCACTGTTTACAAACTGGCAGGGAGCTGCTTGCCTCTGAGACAGGTGCCCCACTTTGACAAAAGAATTGATTTGTTGGCATCTTTTCATGAGCACTAAAATTCACTTTAAAACTTTCTTAGTTGAAAGAGAACCAAACCTAAAGGCTTCTTCCATCATGGAAGCTGATTTACCAAATGGACAACTCAGGTTATTGTGCATCAATGGTGATTCAATCTAGTACCTGAATTTCCTTGCCGGTTTCAAGTCCAGTCATATCTCTGCTCTGCAGTAAAGATTTTTGTACAGGAATTTTTAATAGATATTTTGGTGGATTTTGATTGGTTGGGTTCTTTTTACTGCTGCCTTATGAGTCTGTGAAGTGTTTTCTCCAGCCCAGTGGAGCCTTGCTTATAGCATTGGAAAACTTCCTTGTATCTTTACATAAGTCAACTGATAAATCACAAACAGAGCTCAGCCTTACCTTAAGGCTTGAATTCCACCTGTAAAACACAGATAAAGGACCTGAGCTTTTAGTTGTTGATCTGTTTGTTAATTACTGCTTCTTCATTAAGAAAGTAACATGTTTGTTAAGAATTTTCTCTCCTGATTATTTAGACTTGTACTCTGATTTCTTTTTAAAGATTTTTCTAAATGAAAGAGGAATTTTGTTTTCAGAAACTTAAGATGGATGTGCTTATTTAAGACGATGATCATGAGGCTCTAACGTTGAAGTATTTTACCATGTCATAAGCAGCAGACTTGGTCTAAATACCATCTTGATGCATTTGAATGATACCCGTCTAGAAAAGGCAGACAGGTGATTGAACAAGGCTATAATGCTAACACTGTATTAATCTCTGTAAAAGTGAAAAGTTTAAATAAATACAAATAAAAATTATTGCATTTACTGTTCTTGATGAATGTGCCTTCTGTAAATATTTGGTATAAGTTAACCTTTCAGAAGTCTTTCAACACTTCACATTTGTAGTCCAGGAGTTTTATGGATCACAAATACAACCTCTAGGCCTGGTGTTAATTAGTTTTTGTAAACTGCTGCTGATTGTGTGTCCATCTGCAAGTGGTTTAAGAGCTTCCTTATGCATCTGGAAAAGCTTTCTGATCATGTCTCCCTGTACCATAAGAATTTACATCAGTAGCTGCTAACTGACAAGAGAATGGAGGTAAAAAGTTGGTAGTTTTGTAGCTTTCGTGTTGATGATGTGATATTATCTTGTGTGTGTCTGCTGCTGCAGCACTCTTTCTGTGCTGCTGAAGGGCTGGATGAAGCTCCATGTTCTGATGTGAGGCCACAGCCAGTGGTTCTAACCTACACAAGTCACGAGCATTACTGTTGAGGAGTATTTCTCCCCACTGGATTTCACAGCAAACGGAGTTCTTGTCAGTTTATCATCAGAGCAAGACAGGAGGCAGCAGTGAAGCATGCGCTGTTGCCAGACTGGATGTTTGCTTGCACGGTGGGGAGGATTTTCAGTTTTTTTAGTACCCATATCAGTCTGGTCTGGATAATCCTGCTCTATATTCATTTGGTAAGTCTTCAAATTGTTACTCCCTTACGTCCCCTTTTCCCTACAAAGTGATGGTTGGATAATCTGAGGTGATGGCACCAGAATGCAGAAGAACACTGCCCAAAAAAATAATTATGTGGGGTTTTCTTTGGTTTGTTTTATGGGCACCGTCCACTGCATGTCTTTAAATTCCTTGTATGGATTGAGAATAGGAGACATATTGTTGGCAGCCATTCCATCTAATTAAGCATTCTGCAAAAGTTTCTGTTGCCCCTTCCATACTTAAATTTCCTTAAATACAAAGCCTGCGTTTGTTCTCTTGTGTATGGAATTACTACAGAATGCGCCGAAGTAACTTGCTTTGTTAAACTTATTTTAGACAGACAAATACAGGATATAACTTGCTTTGTGTGAAAGTGCATTGTGTTTGATTATGTTGAATTTACTGTTTGTTTTTACAACTGATAATATTTAAAATAAAAACTTTGTCTTTTGTATCTAGTGCTTGTAAGTGGAAAACTATAATGTTTGGAATGTTTCTAAACACAGCAATGGCTGAAATGTTAAAATTAAGTCAAGAAATATAGAGGGTGAAATTTTTTGGAGTCTTACTTTGGGCCAGGTCTCTGATAAATGACATTCTCTGGCCTGCAAACCAAACGTTTACACACAAAGCCACATCTGAAAATGTGTTGTTTTCCTGCAGCTTGGGCCCTTTAAATTATTTTTTTCAGTTAAAACTCCTTTGGGTAAACCTTTCACTTGCAGTACAACTAAACAAACACATAGATATGGATATGCTTTTGCATACCACTGACCAGCAGGGAGAGAATAGATATCAAATATCATGATGCTCAGTTGGAAAGAATCCCTATTAATCATGTGAGAATACCCTGCTTTTTTAATGTCTGAAGCACTTTTTTCTTTTTTTTTTTCCTGACGCACAGAAAATACAGGAAGGCAAGATTAATACCTTAAATAATTTTGTTCTAATGCATTGATACTTACTATTTTTATTAAGAAACTCTTTGGTTTATTTGTTAATAAGCAAGTAGAGTCATGAACAAATAGTTTTTCCTCTTTTGATAGAAACAGAAGTGGGGTGTTGATGTCATAGGCTTGTGTGGTTTCCACAAATAGCCAGGGAAGGGGCGTAGGCCATCTGAAATCCTCCGGCCTCGAAGGAGACTTTCGGGTGAAGCCTTCCCCTACTCCCACCTTCATTAACTTTCCAGGATGACATTGCTTTCTGTTACGCTTTGACAGTGTTATTTCCATTTGACTTCTATTTTTAATTGACAGAAGTTGCGCAATACTCAAATTTAGTTAATTCTGATGAGGCTTGAGCCAGAAGGAAATAAGATTTGTTTTTTCATGGAAAGAGGATCCAAAATAAAAGCTGTTAAAACAAGTAAAAAGGAGCTGATAGCCTTACAAGAGGGAGTTGTTAAGCAAGCGCAGAGTGGTTTCAGGAAGCTGCTATTTTTTGCAGTGTTTGTGAAAGCACTTCTGGCAGTCTAACCACAAGTTCTGTTTTGAAGAAACGAGTTGTGATTTGTGTACTCAAACCCAGGTAATTATTCTTCATAACGGAGCAGCAAAAGGTGAGTAATGGAGTACACACTGTCATACTGGGAACAAAAACTGAGAAGTAGAAGCACTGTGTACAAAGGTGTGAAGTGTTTATAGTTCAAGTGAATTGTATTGCAAATTAAACTGTGTTCCCATTTTCTTAATAAGATCCTGCAATGTGCATGGCTTTTAATGTATTTTTGTGAGGTGAATACCCTTGTGTATGATATGCTGGACATGAATCCAGTACACAAGTTCTCTGATGAGTGTCTTACTACTTTCTCAAATCAGGACACCAAAAGCGCATGTTCTGAAACCTGCTCATTTCAAAGGAAGTGCTTCTTATTGCCACTTATAATTGATTTTGTTACAAATATTTTATTCTTTTTTTTCTAAATCTGAAAATCTAGTGTCTGTTTGGACAGGTGGCTGTGTGGTTTGGAGATACTAAAAGTAGTTGAGCGCAAGTCTAGAATAAACCAAGAGTGCGTAGGAGGCTTTTTTAAAGTCCTTTTGTGGTTGGATGTTTTGCTTCATGCAACATCTTGCTCTTTGCAACCAAAAAAAAATATGGGGGGGCGGGGGGGAGTGCCACTTCAATGAGGTCCAGAGGATTATTGCTTTATTGCTAGAGGGGGCTGGAGCACAAGTCTTATGAGGAGCAGCTGAGGGAGCTGGAGTTGTTCAGCCTGGAGAAGAGGAGGCTGAGGGGAGACCTTCTCGCTCTCTACAACTACCTGAAAGGAGGGTGTGGGCAGGGGTGTCGGTCTCTTCTCCCAAGTCACAGGCGATGGGACGAGAGGGAATGGCCTCAGGTTGCGCCAGACTGGATATTAGGAAAAATTTCTTCATGAAAAGGGCTATCGAGCATTAGAACAGGCTGCCCAGGGAAGGAGTCGAGCCACCCTCCCTGGAAGTATTTAAAAGACGGGTGGGGCTGAGGGACGTGGTTTAGTGGTGGTTTTGGCAGTGTTGGGTGTATGGTGGGGCTGGATGATCTCGGCTGTCCCTCCCAAGGCAGGCGCTGGGGCGGCTCAGGAGGCGCAGGGCAGCCACTGCCCCGGGGTCCAAAGCCCTGGGGCACGCACACATGACAGAGGGACCACCCAAAAGCATGAGGGGGGGGGCGGAGGGAGGCACGAGCCCAGAGCAGTTTTCAGCTCCTGTTCCACGAAGCCTCCGAAGTCCTTTCTCCTGGCCTCGGCGGGACGGGGTAGGGTGGGGTGGTGGTGGCAGAGCCTGCCCGACCCGCGCTGTCTCTCGGCAGCTCGTTGTACGAAAGTTCCCAGGTGGGCGAGATCCCCATTTTTGGTGCTTTTCGGCGGCCGGTTCCGCGGGGGCTGCAGCACCGCCCGCCCGGTCCTCGTTGCAGCTCGAGGGCTGCGGCTGGTGTTGGAGGGCGGCCGGGGGGTGCTCCGGGCCGGGCCGCCTCAGCCCCAGCGCGGCCTTCCCGCCTCCTTCCCACGGCAGGTCTCTCGGCTTCCCCGGCGCCAGCTGAGGGCCACCCCAGGAGTCGGCCCGTCGAGGGGCTTGTGTGGAGTGGGGCCGCCGCCGCCGAGCGCTGCCAGAGCCCGGGGGAAGGCCGTTCGCCCCTTCATCGCTTCGTTTCCTCTTAGCAAACGACCTGAAAAATGTACGTATCTCAGAGTGCTTTTCTGTTTTGGGGCTTCCCCCCCCCCCCCCAGGGAAATAACGTCTTTGGAACCCTTTCCCCGAAGCCCTGCTCTGGGAAGGGATCCGTTCTGTTAGGGCCTCTCCCGGCGGCGGTAGGTGCGGCGGGGCTCTCGTCGAGGTTCTCGTCAGGGCTCATTTTGGGGTGCAGAACTGGTAAAATTTGTCAAGAGAGCGAGCAGTTGTAAGAGCAGGTCGGCGGGCGGGCTCAGGGGGGCTGCAGCAACCCCTGCCGCCATCTCGGGCGCGGCGCGTGCAGGTGCTGGCACTTGGAGGCGCCATTTTGGGGCACGGCCCGGGGCCCTTTGCACCTGCCTTTGGCTGTTGGGGTTAAAGGGGACCTTTATAGTAATATTAATTTAAAAGATCTCGAGGGGCCTTGTTAAAGCTCAGATTTTCTTGCAATACTAGTGTAGAGTTTCCAGATGTCCATGGGCATCCTTACTCTGTTGTCTGCTAGATGGTATTTTTGACTAAATTAATTTTGCAACCTTGAGTACAATGTCCATTAAAATGAATGAATACTTTTTTCAGACTTACCGCTAGTATTGATCTCCTGTGTGTCATTAAACCATTGTCTTTGCAGCACACGTGCCTGATTTTCTTCAATATTGTCATATTATCTAGGGCAACGCTATGGTGGATATTTCTCTTTGGGATGTTCTTTGCCGGTTTTGGAGGTGGTGGTTTAATTTTTTTCAGAGAAATCTCATCTGGGGGGAGGTAGGGGAAAAAAGCATTTAAAACATGTTGAGCTTGTTTTTCAGTGTTGGACTGCATCTTGCACTTACCAGTTCACTCAATGAAATTAGTTAAGTGCACAGGACACTAATACCATGCTGTTTTATCTTAAAGATTTGGTTTCAGTATGCATTTAAGAGTCTGTTGTAAATCAGACGTTTAATTTCTAGCATAGAAGTTTCGATGCGGAGGGCCCCAAATCTGTGATATACTGAAAAAAGCTATTTGAAATATTTTTGACAAAAAAGCCTTGGAGTTTCATTTGTGAGTTTCTTTGTTCTTTGGTGTATGAAATTGTCAAGATTGAAGCAAGCTCAGATTTGTAAATTCTTGGGTGTGCTTATACACCTGCAGTAAGATATTTTTATTTGGTTTTATTAATATAGTTTCTTCCCTAAGAACTGGGAAGCCGCAAAGTTAAAGCTTGAAATTAAAATGCAAATTTGATTATTTTGGAAAGTGTGATTTACAGCTGTACCTGAAAAAACAGAGCAAGGCAGTGGCAACAAAGTAGAAAATCAGATGCAGTTACTGGGTAGCATTGAATTCTATTTTCTTTCTCCAAGCCAAAGCCCAAATCCTTGAGCTTCTCTGTTCCAGCAGCCTTTCCATAGGTAACATACCTCGGGCTCACAGCCTGAATCGGAGCTCGGATGTGAGACTGACCTGTGGGTTGACATGTAACCCATTCTGTAATTAATGTTTTTACATAGAAATTCACCATATCTGTTATTTTGCATAGATCTTCTATGTCAGTATTCAGCTTGTGGCTCCCAGTGTTATTCCTGGCTGTTGATCCTCAGTTTGGTATCAGAAAGGGAGAATCTTAGCTTCGCTCTGGTCGTGCTCATGTTTGAAGCTGGAATTGTCCAGTTCTCAGACACTGGGATCACTGGTGACTTCTGATGAAAGGTTCTGAATTGCTGCTGCTCTGTTCTTACAGATATTTGAATTTATCTTAACTCTGTTCAAGCATGTGTTGTGTGTCTGCCTTTATGTGATCTTTTACACCTACAGTATTGCTTGTGTATATATAATTGCATTAATGACCAATGTTTAGAAATGAAAACTGTTGCTCCCTCTTGAATCTTTTGAAAAAGTTTGTTTGCTGATCCTTGAAGAGAATCCTTCTAGGACACACCAGCTATTTTTGCATGAAAATATTGTTACTCTAGAAGTTGTTATTGGAATGCTAATATCCGTAGCTAAATACTTGTCTTAAAACTATAAACTATGTCTTTTACTAGACAGTGGCACCTTATCGAAAAGCTCATCAGAAGAGTCTGATTTTCGGAGTGTGATGCCTGTTGTGTAACCTCTTGGAAAGACTCTCTCCCCACGTGACAAGTCTTGTTGGTCTGCACACGCACAGCAGTTCTGAGGCGTCCCCAGATCTAGTGTGCTGCAGTCTTGTGAACAGAGCTGACACATTTGATCCATGTGGTTAGACCCTGCTTTGTTTCAGGGACTTTGGGCACAGACTGTCTCTGAGCAGAGTTCATACAACCATTCCTGGTCACCCTCTTTCCTAAAGATCCTTCCTTGTGGGAGAGGAGTTGCCTGTGTCCTGCATGAATTCTTCTGGGTGAAAAATTAAAGATGTAACTGAACAAGAAAACGTAATACTTTTTTTTTTTTAATGAGAAACACACCCACAGTGCTCTAAGGGACATCTAGCTATTTAGAGACAGAAAGGTTTCTGAAGGAGCTTCTGGTGTTTGAGTAGGGGATGAAATGACTAATAAAACAGCCTTGTTCCAAGAAAGCATTTAGATTTAAGCACATGCTTAATTTTTGGGGTGGGTTTATGCTTAAAATTAAGCACCTGTTTATTTACTGTGCTGACTCTAGACACTGGTGCCATACATGAGGCTAACATAAACTAAGTGGAAAACTTCCTGTAAAGTGCCAAATTTGTTAATGTGTGGGTAGGGCTACAAATGCTCAGCACACAAACACTGCTTGTAATTTGTTGTTATTTGGCTGTGTGGTTCTTAGGAGAGCCATGATGAGGCAGAAATTCCCTCTAATTCCAATTTTTATATTCCCACTGAATACAGTACAAGTTTTATGCTTTTATGATATTTTGCAATAGCTACGTGAAATATGTTGAAAAATCTTACTATATAAACAGTTAAAAGACTACTGTGGAGAATGGGCAATAGTAGTGATTCAAGAATTGTCACAGTATAGCAATTCTCCAGTAAATTCATTGTGCTTTTATATTCATGCTCAGCTATTAATTTACCTGCTTCTGTCCATATTGCTGATAGTAGGCCAAGAGCTGGATGCCTGCAGAATGATTTACAAAGCATGTACTATGCTCAGATAAGCTGTAATCTTAAAATGAATGAGTACAAGACTGAGGAACTCAGCAGATAAAAACGACAAACCCAGTGAGTTGCAAGATTTGCATAATGAATCTCTGAAGCAGTTTCAAAATTAAAATATTCTGAAGAATCACAGGGGAGGTGGAAGGTGGCTTTTTCAGTTGCTTCTTCAGCTTGATCGTGGGAAATCCAAGTCACTCTATGAAATCTGTAAGTTTTTTGGTTTTTTTTTAAATTTAGTTTATGACCTCAGCTGTAGTGGAGTTTGGCATTTGGTAGATCTGGGATGTTGATAGAGGGGGCAAGCTTTTGTCATGGAGTATTTTTTTAGACTTGACTTGCTCTCTCACCTTCTTTGGTCATTGATCTATGCAAAGCATATGTGAGAAGTTGCTTTTTAAGTAAAAATCATAAGCATTTTGAACTGAGCAAATGTTACCTGATGGGGAAAGTAAGTTCAGACAAGAGACTTGGACAACACAAGACAAACTTAATGGAGGAGAGTAGTGGCTGGGATTGTTATCTTTGATTATTTTGATTTGTGAATCTGGTTTGAAGCGAACAGTAGCTCGGGGTAAACCAGAGAGTCTTACGGCAGCAGGAGAAAGTAAATTGTGCACAGCAGGTTCCCTCAGAAGGTCTGGTGTGCAAGCGTAGCTGAGTTTTGAGGGTGCCTCTGTGGTGTAAGCACTCACTGATCCTGTTAGGTGTGGAGAGGAAACATGGCCAAGGGCTGCCGGGGAAGGTGTGTGACAGAGCCCTGATTCTAGGAGGAGTCAGTAGGACAGGGGGTAGATAGTAACTCACAAGCAGGAGCGGAAGGTCTTTATCACAAATTCAGTGAACCCTGGAAGACCTATGACTGACGTGTTGTAAAATCCTCATTGCTACCAGAAGGAATGTAGTTTAGTGGTTTTGTGTGTTACTTACATACAATTTCACCCATCTTAGTTTTGGGACTTTGGCTGAAGGGAGCTTCAGACTTTGGCCTCCCATGAGCTTGCTTGCTCCCAATGGAAACACCTGCATTCGTCCCCAAAGCTTTTGCTTTCATCCTGTGTGCTTTTTGGTTGATAAATCATCAGGAGACAATTGCTAGGGTCATTTTAAAATTTATTTCTTTATTTAAACCTACTGTCAGGAATTGTTCTGAGCATTTGCTTTGTTGTGATGCTGCATACTTAATTTATTTTCCTTGCAGTTTTGTGGAATTTCTAATAGGTTAGCTTCTCTCTCTTTTTTTTATTTTTTTTTTTTTTTTTTGTAAAACGGCTGAAATGCTGTAGGAGATTGGATAAATGTTTATGTATGTCTCTCTGTCTCCCCTTACTACACATGCACACCCTCCCCTCTGCAGGCTGCCCTGCGAGAGCCCCTCCTCTGGCTGGATGAGGGGAGTTGAAATAGTGAGCTCCTGCTTTGTGAAGGATATTTTCTTTCACTGCCTCGCTCAGAGGTGCCTTCGAGTGGAAAACTGATGTGGTTTTGTTAACTTCTGGGCTGAGGAGGTGATTTCGATGGCCATGGGGCTGCACACCATCATTTTACTCTGTGCTGTTGTGGCAGGAGCTTCAGGGAGTAAGTAGAAGAAACTTTTTCCTCTCCTAAGATTGATTTCTCTCAGTGGAAAATACTTCTGTTAAGGAGTGATCTTACTAGCAGAACTTCTGAGATGTTGTAAATTGTGTTACTACTTGTAGGTTTGCAGTAACTCTTGTAGCAGCTTTGTCTTGATTTTCAGTGCAGTGTAGCAATTCGCTTCGCTGAGCTCTCTGGGTGGTACTGGGCAGGTGGGAGGGCTCCCTGCTTATAAAGAGTGCAGTTAAATAGTGCATCTTCCTTTAGCGTTACTAGCGAAAGCAACAGAAACAGTGAGATTGTGCCAGTCAATTTATTATCTCACCTGAAAATAACGTGTTAGTACCATGTTCTAAAATTGTGCTCACTTTGGTATTTGGCAGATGAGGGATTCTGTAAAGCACAAATAGATCATGAAATGTCAACGGTGTGGTCCTTTGTTACTCTTTTTCAGCTGAAAAGGAATAAGTGCATGCTGTTTCTAGAGCCAAAATAAATTATGGAAGAAAATTTTAAATGTAAAAAGAACAAAGAGCAGAAACTCTAAATCTAGGCACCTTCACAAAGTTAACTAAGTGCCTGATTGTCCAGTGTGCTCAGCCAGGCTATCTGTTTGTGATAAGCATGTTTAAAAATTCTGAGCACAGCATTTGGGCACACACGCAGGAGCTGAGCTCTTAAATGTGGTGCTGGAGAGGAGTGCTCAGCATCTGAAAAATCTGATGCTACGTAACAGAGGTGAATTTTCCAAGTTTGTCTTACTTATTTATTTTAAAATTCTTCAATAAGTTGTACTGATTTCTGTGTTAGGAGCTATTAACTTAACACTACCTTTTTCCACTGTTTAAAAGAAAAGGGTGAGCTTGATAGCTGGGTCCACTTTCTTACCTTACCCACTAGATACTTAAGGATGATTCCTTCTCCCCACCCCCAAGAAACTGAGAAGTGTTCTCATTTCTCTCCAAGTGCAGTGTGTTTGGAATGT
This sequence comes from Tringa solitaria, assembly GCA_026413425.1. NCBI lineage: Eukaryota > Metazoa > Chordata > Aves > Charadriiformes > Scolopacidae > Tringa > Tringa solitaria. The sequence goes on from JAOXJM010000071.1 coordinate 11,834,736, forward strand.
TAAAATGAATGCATATGTTTTATGTATAGATAGGTATATTTATAAAAATTAATAGTTGAGTGATAATTTTAATATGTTACGTGTCCTGGTCTCTCTATGCTAGAAAAGCATTCTAGTTTTGCAGATATCTGTAGCACTAGACCAAGTCTGCTTGAAAATAGCACATTATTCATACTTTTTAAAGGTAAGATCTGAAGTTCCATAGAGAGAATTAATTGTGCAAAATAAAAAGGAGTATTTGTTGGGAAAAAACCATAAATGTGGAGGTGGGACCTTTTCAAGAAGAATGTAATTCTACTCTATAGAAACTTAAATTCTAACTTGGGAATAAAAATGTATATAAGCTTGAGCGGGTGCTGAAGAAACAAACACTTTCTTATTTTTGTTCCAAACCTATGAATTCCCTTCTTTCTTCCTGCCAGTAATTTTGACATTTCAAAAAAAGGCATAGAGAAGGGAAAATATGGTTCCGATAAAGAATATAAACATAGGCTTTTAAATTTTGCCTTTTGACAAAAGCATTTCCTTCAGGCATATAGCACGTATAAAACATCCAAAAGTACAGAACCAGAATAAAGGGAGTCTCTTAACTTCTGTCTCCAGTGGGAAACAAAGCTGAGCAACACAGGGATGTTTGTTACTGCTTAACAGGGAGGTTCATTAGCATATAGTTGACCATAGAGGTTGGGGCGATTATACTTACTACTGAACTTCTTGTGGGAGTTCTTTTTAAGAAAGATTTATCAATAATGGCAAGTTAGGATTGAATGCTTTTAATACGAATGAAATCATGTAATGCATGATTTATTGATAAAGTGGCATTTTCTTTCACTGTGGTACTACAAATGCCATGTATTGAAGTCAGCAAGATGACATATTTGATTTTGGCTGTTCCTCCTGTATCACTGCGGTGCATGTGGACCGCTGGGATCTGACTGATTTTGCCGTGTGCACGTTCTTATCAATATCTAGGACTTGGGGTGACTTGTTTAGTTGAGTGCCAGGGAGTGCAAGGCATGTCCTGCAGTGTGCATTTCACATGCGTCCATCATGGGGCTCCTATCTGAAAATTTCTGTAATTCGCCTCAAATTTATCAGAGAAGTTCTCAAGAAATTGGGATGTCAGAGGTGAAAGAAATCTGCAATGTTTCATGTGCTCAAAAGTCTAGCCCTTTGAGTTCCCAGTCATCATGCTTGTAGAAGCAAGTGATGCCCAAGAAATAGATACCCTGAAAATTTCACTGTTGCTTAACTTCTCTGTGAATTTTTTTTTCTTACACTTCATCATAGGCTTTTATGTTGTCTAGCAGTGCTTGCAATAACTGATGAATATGATTCTGCCTGGCTTATTTAATATCATTCAGCGTCAGAGCATTAGAATGAGAGTCTTACTAGTTTACTGTGCAGATGTGTGTGCACAGAGTGAAGAGAAGGAATGGAGGCTCTGTACATTGCAGCCTCAACTGTTCATGCCAATTTGAATCTGAAGCCGTTCCATAAGAAAGTGTGTTCTGCATCCCTTCCCCGTCAAAGTCTGCATGAAAGTCATGTTGGAGAACAGGCTATTCATTGTTACAGGATGTGTTAACCAATTGACACCCTTGAGTTGTGATGGTTAAGTGTTCCTTAGTGTGATGATGCTGGAAAATTCTTTCTTGGGCAGTAAAGCTTGCTCTTGTTCTGCTTTAATACTTATGATTTCTTGAGTGGTCATGTGCAATAAAAATCTTAGCTAATTAGAAATTTTCCCTAACTGCAATAAAGTTAAAAGCCTATGAATGTGAAGAAGTGTGGTGTATAAAATGTGTATTTCTTTCTTGGATTAATAATCCCTTCTGTTAATTTCCTTGGTAATCCATGGTATTGTTGCATTTCCATATCTACCACCATGAATACACTAAGTCATGTCATTCCTTTATGTGCTTGTGTGGTATAGATGTGGGGAAAGGGACGAGAGCAGTCTTGTTCTTGCATGGATTATTCTTTTTTTTTTTTTTGAGAGTTTCAGTTATTTCATGGTAATGGAAAAGCAGTGGGTCTGTCCTGAGCCGTGCACAAATTTTCAGTGCTTTTCTATTATCATTGCAGGATCCTTGGAGAGTTTAAATTATGGAGCTTCCTGTTTTGCGGAGTGTGTAGGTGAGTAAAACGAGACTGTGTTCAGGCCTTGTATGTGAAAAGGAAGGAGGGATTTGAAAAGTTCCTTTTCTTCAGGAGGGATGTTGTGTTCTCAGAAGAATGATACTTGTCCTGAGTGATCAGCATTCGTGGAAGTAGCAGAGAAGTTCCCCTAAGGTTTACCAGGTCCAGATCTGCCTGAAGTTTCCATTGTGTGGACTCAGAAAACTCACAGACATTGGAGCTAAGCAAACTGCTAAACCAGTGCCGGGCAGAACACATCTATGTATCTTTTTTTTTTTTCCCAGTAGTACCCAGTGTTACCGCCTTTCATACTGAAACAGGCAAGAGGAAAGACTTCTCCTTCAGTAAGCAGGCACAAATCTTACATTCTGTACTGCAGGAACAGATGGGAAGACAGGATATTGAGCTGACCTGGAAAGGTTTGGTTGGCTTGAGGTGTAATTTATAACTTAGGTCTCATTTACATTACCAGCAGGTACCTAAGTGTACAGAAGTACTTCTCAGTATACCAGCAAGGGGAACACGTGGATGTTGAGCTCCCAAGGAGTTCTTAGCCTGGCTTCTTATCTGCCTACTAGACAATGAGGCATAGAGACCCTTCATTTGTTCAACATTGCTTCATCTCTGTGTGCTTTGTCATTGAAAGTGCTCAAGTGTTGCAGTGCCGCTGTGAGGCTGAGAAAAAGAAGCTCTGTATTATGGGAGCTACAGTGATCATTTTTCCTAGGCATTGTGCTCTTCATCTGAGGGAAGGGAGAGTATTTTATTTGCATTTTCCCTTTTCTGTACTTCGTGGTCCCAGTTGAGGTCATATCATGATGTCTTATCTTTTAGGGATACTGTACTTGTTATATCCTCCTCCTCCTCCTTTCAGGGTTAATTCTTATGATCTGGTCTAGAAAAGAATCTCATTCAATTAGAGGAATACAGAGACCATGCAGCACACACAAGGGTATTTTACATTACATCCACTAGAAGACAGTACTACCCATGGACACTTGCCAGGTCATTACAATGTCTTCATACAGATACAAATAATCTGTCTTCTCATGCTTCCCTTTCCTCAGCCTGGATCTTTTCAGGCAAGCCTTCAGAAGCAAAATTCTTTACTTAAAAACCACATCATTTAGTTTGTCTGCATATGTGTAGCTCATAGCATGGGCATGAAAAGCACTGAATGCATCAGCAGATTTTTTTCATGTTGCTGTTGCAAAGGTCCTGATTTGCTATTCTCTGAAAGGTGTTAAAAGAGCATCATGCTGTAAATGCAGTGACTTCCTTATCTGCTCTTGGAAGTTAGATTCCTTCTTCAATGGAAATTGTGAGGTTATGTGCATAAGAGAGAAAGGAATTCCTTTCACCTTCCATACAGGAGTTATCGCTAGCATACAGACTGCTTTCAGAAACCCAGTTCTTTCAGTTGTACGTTCAAGCGGGAAAGAAATATTCGGAATATCCATGCCTTTGTTTAGCTGATTTCAGTGGCCAAAAGATTAAAAAGTGGGAAAAAAATAGGGGGACAGGGAAGCCTAATAAACTTAAAAAAGCATTTTTTGGTTTGTTTCCTAGGACACAGTGCATCGTACTTCCCCAAAAAAGCTAGATACAGCTACAGGTATTCAGCTATCACCAACACATTCCTGCAGGGAAGTATTTACAAAAGCAGTAGCATCTCTCTGGAGAGCACAGTGATCATTGAGGTACTGGGGAATTGCCAGATGGTTTTGAAAGTAAGTATTGTTATAATCATCTGAGTGATTGGGATGAGCTGATGTGGAACTATGTCTTTCTTTGAGGTTACTGCTACATTTAAAACATTTGTTTTTCTTGTAATTAAAAGCCAGTTCAATTCTGGATATCCTAATTAGAGTTGCAGAATTGCTTGGAGGCAGCACGGCTTCAAATTAAGTATTTGCCAGTTTTAAATGGTAGGTTAAACAAATAATTGTGTTCTGTGCTAAGTGGCACCACAGTTTCACTGTTTTGTCACATGACGTGTAGAACTGGAGATGAAGCTAGTCCCTTTGAAAGGAACTTCATTTATTTTTAAGCACTTTCATATCTGTAGTATAATTTAAAAATGCAAGTGTTTTAATAGAACTTGAGAAACTTGTATGATGTGCTGGATTGGTGCCATTCCTAGCCCAGTGTAAAATTCAGTCTTGTAACACTCCCTTGATCTCGACAGGAGATCTCTCTCTCAGTGACAAGAGCAACAGACCAGCTTCAAATTGCAGATCTTTTCCTGGGGTGAGCTCTGCGGTAGGCCAGTTTGAGAACTACAGTGCTTCAGCAGGGGGAGCATGAAAAATAAACTTCTTTCATCTGCCTTGGTTTTCTTTCAGGTTAACAGAGGGGATAATTCATGGGTTCTGTGGGAGACATGTGTACTGTATACACGTATACATGAGGCCAGCAAAGAATAGGATAGTTATCCGTGTCCTAACATCGCCATAGGGATAAAATTAACTGGTCAGTGGTCCCATGATTTTACATGAAAAATGAGAATTTGGGTACTGTCTTCAGATTGAATCACTGTCTTCTGCCTTGCAATATAGGTGGCTGGATTCCCGAACTTCTAGCACTTTATCTTAATTTGAGCCTTCCTCAGAGATACTCTGAGGAATCTCAGAGATTCAAAACAATATGTACTTGAATGCTTTCTTTATAAAACATAAAAAAGTAGAAGATACTAAGAAACAAAATTACTAACAGTTGCAGTCTGTGCTGTACTTAAAATGGGGCAGAGTGCCAGCATTTTTGATCTGCCATTTGAGAACAGTTCTTCCTTACCACAAACAGCCAAACTGCAAGTACTTTAGGAAATTTCGTGTTTAACTTAAGTATGGATTTTCTCCTCTGAATTCAGTAAAAGTAAGCTATGGAATGGCTTCTGAATACTAAGAACCAGGTACAGTCTCAGGAGTTAACTGAGATGTATAGTCATTTTTCTTCTCAACTGGAGCAGAAAGGACTTATGTTTATCATGGCTTCTACTTTACCCCAGAGTAGATGATTGCTTCTGGCTTGGAAATGAAAGAGAGATTATAGTGCTGTATAAAATGTATTTAATAGTGAGTGAAACTTATTTATAGAAGAAATTTCTGTAAATCATCTCAGATATGCAAGCTGAAGAGGTTGTGGTTGTGTTGATTGCAGCACTAAGCCTTTTTTCATAGTCTGTGGTATTCTATGTAGATATCCTTATGTGACAAAGTTGACAAGTTTCTGTTGACAATGATATTTGTTGTTTTATAATCTTTCCTCCTAGGTGCAAGATGTGCAGATTAAGAGAAGTCTTGCATCCAAACAGGAGTCTCTGAAGGAAACGGACCGTCTAAGGTAGAAAAAATAATCTGGTCTAGTTCTTGGGTTTTTTGAAGCTATATGTCTTAGCAGCAGCTTCACTGGTTATTGTTCATTCTGTTTCATACTCTGTTTAATTGTAGTTGTTTTTGTTTTGTTTTTTTTTTTTAAAGTAAGGATCATAATATGAGCACCATCAGCAAAAGAAGAGGTATTTGGTCCAAAAATGTTGTTTTGAACCTAATTTTCATTCCTTTGT
>JAOXJM010000071.1:11842893-11853062 GCA_026413425.1 Tringa solitaria
TTATGTGTGTCCAGGTGCATAAGCAAATCATTAACTACTTCCTCCTGGATTATGGTGGGGTTGTTCTGCTCTCTCCATCCTTATCTTCCAGCCCAGGAGGCTGAACACCCTGGGGGTAGCTGTTTTGACTATTGAAGACAGAGGTATAGAAGGCATTAAGTATCTCAGCCTTCTCCTCATCCTTGGTCACAGTGTTTCCCCCTGCATCTGGTAAGGGATGGAGATTCTCCCCGACTCTCCTTTTGTTGAGAGGGCTTGTGATTTACCTGTTCTTTGGGGAAAATACAATATTAATTATTTGTGATTATTCGTCATGACTTTTTTTTGTTAATTTCAGGAGGCTTAAGGTCAGACTTCTTAGAGCTCTTGGCAGGTTTTTTTTTTAATACTTTAGCTCAAGTTCGGCAGTGTTACACTGAAATAATAGTCCAGAGTGCCCCTCTGTCACCTGTGTGTTTGCACGAGCGCAGCTGAGATACCTCAATGGCTGCACTTCTGTTGTGAAGAGCAGTCTCTAGACTGACCTTCGGCATGATGTGCACTACCTCATTCTCATGCTATTTCTACGTATCAGTGCTTAAATAGGTGTTCTGCAGTAAGGCTTGGGACACCCATATGTAATTATGTTTCTTCTGAGTAGAAATGCTCTTCTGACTTAATGCTTCCCTGCAAACCCACAAAATCTTAAATGAAAAAGTGTACATCTGTAATTGATCTGTTTCAGAATAACACAGTGAAATTAAACAGATCAATAAACCATAGCTATTATAAAGTTTCACCAAGGTCTTTAAAATTATTTACCTTTACGTGGCTTTTGTGGTGAAGCCAGTGTCCTGCAATGGAGAATTTAAGTGTCTGGTGAATTGTTATTACAACAAAGCGATCATTAAAATTAATTGTAGTAGCCCATAATACCTGCTTGTATTGTATGTGTGACTGTACGTTTGTTACTAGGTGGATGTTCTGGGCATATGCCCAACCAGATACCAGCGCAAAGGTCCTATTCGTATGAAGACAAGGGACTTAAACCTCTGCTCTCATCGATATTCTGGTTTTACTTCCATGCAGTCTGTTGCTCTTCCTCATGTGCCAGTAAGTGTTGGGGGATAACACTGATTCTTCCACAGGGCCTTTTAATTTCTTTGAAGAGTCAAAATGTTAATGAAAACATTTGAACAGTCATTTATGCTCAATTATACTTGTGTCTGCCCAAAATCAAATGCTTAGCAAAAAATGGGGAATATGATTGTCCTTGTTCAGCTGTTCCCCAACAGCTTTCTACTGTTCATGGCAAATACAGTCAATGTTTGTATCTTGTACCATGTTTATTAGGTGCATATTACTTGTTTCTTGTATTGTACTAAGTGGTTGTAATTTACCAGCCTTTTGCTTTTCTCAACTCTGCTGACCAAAAAAATTGGCATAACACTGATGTTTTGTGAACTGAAATGAATTGAGACCATTTGACACTGAAAGTTAGCAGTTGCATTTCATTGGTGGAAAAACTAGACTGAAAATAAAGAGTGTATTAACCTCCACAGGCTGAGTGCTGTCAAAGGTCTAGACAAGAGACTTCACACTGTATCACAGACCTGGAGTTCTCTGTGAAGTTGGGAGAGAAAGGATTGGGCAGGCTGACATAGGTCATCAAGACTTTACCTGAAGTATCTGTTCTTCTCAGTCCGAGCAGCAGATCCTGTCCTCCAAACTGGAATGTGTTCAGAGCATTAAAGATGGAATCCTGGCAGAGGCCAAATGTACTGAGTCCAACCTTGTTACGCTGTTCCCTCAGAAGAGCAGTGGGGCAAAGACGCAGACACAGTCTTCACTGAAACTCTTCCAAGTGGAACCAGGGACATGGTACAACAAAGGTAACATGGATGTTTCTGCTAAAATAAATTTATTTCTTAGAAAAATCTTGAGACTGTGTCTCGCCTGTGAAAACTCTTTGCACCTGATGTTTCCTTTAATATATTAAACGATGTGAAAGGGGATGTTTTTACAGGCAGAGCTACTGAGAGCTGTCCCTTCTTTGGGAGTTGGGACATGCTACAACAAACCTGGGTGCATCTCCAAAAGTGACTTCCGTAACGGCCAACTCTTTTTTACCTCCTTTACATACCTAATCTGCTTGTATGCAGAGCAGCAGCCTTCCGGTGTCTGTGGACAATTCCTAGTTTGTGTACAGATGGAGCCTAAATAATTGCAAGTCCTAAGCACATGCAATGTCTGAGAATGGTTTCGGTTTGTGCTGCTTCTTTGCTCTGTCTGCTTCTCCTTAGAATAATTTTACTGAAGTTAATGGGAAGCTTGCCTGAGGAAGAATTTTAAAGTCGAGCTCTAAATGTTGAGAACCACTTTATATTATTTTTTTTGTCCGCTTCTAAATAATGTTGCAATTTTAAAAGGAAAATCTGAATTTCCAGGACACTTTTTGTTTATAGTTATGTGGACATAAGATGACAAGATTTTTCCTCAGGAAGAGGTTAAGAGCCAAGCCATTAATTTTTCTTGGCACCTAGATCTCCTGTTGAGTTTTTGTGAGGTTGAAGTGTGGGACTTAGTGAATGAATAGATAAAATTGGAAAGGATGATGGAAGTGAAGTAGCAGAGACATTCTAAGAGGCATATTGATGGAAATTGTGACTTGTTTCATACATGTCTTCTTTTTGTTTCTCTGACTCAGGTCACACTTGTCTTTAGGCCTTTATTCTGTTGTGTTCTTAAATTCAACCTGACTGCAGGCCTTCATATTCATTCCTTGGCTTTACTGAGACTGGAGAGATTCTTACATGTAGAGATAAAGGGTTGGAGAGAAATTTTCGTCTAACATTTAGGGTTAACCATAGCAAATGGCCAGCAACCACCAGATACCTGATTTTTCCTTATGTCTTTCCAGTGGACTCCAAGGATCTCTATGTGACCAGCATGCTCTATGAAAGGGAAGAAACTGAGAGGGAAGTCACTGGAGGGGAAGTGACTGAACTAGTGTGGAAGCTTTGCTTAGCACATAGTGCAAGTTTTGAGGTAAGCTTTTACACATAACTTCCATTTTCTTGTAAGGCCCTTTGTGGTTTGAGAGTTCTCCTACACAGATAAGAGGTGACTAGGAGGGCAGCAGTTCTGAAATACTGAAGCTTCCCAATGTTTTGGGAATTTTTTATGTGGGATTATAGAAAGATAAAATGCTTTGAAGTATCTTTTTCTTATGTAAACAGTAAATCAAACTGAAAAGAAGAGTCAAAGCATCATACGGCCCCTAAGTGTTTGGCAACAGCAATTTTGAACTGTATTCTAAATGAATCTGAAAGAAAATGTTCCTAACTTTTCTTTTGCCGTAGAAAAAACAAACAAACAGAAAGTGTCTGGTTTGGGTTATCACTGATGGTTTCGAAGCTTAATTCTAAAACACCTTTTCTACATGTTTCATGTGGGATACTACCCTGCGTAATGCTGTTGTTTCCAAGTTTATTGGAGTTTGCAGTTCTCCTCCTGTTGCCTCATCCCTCAAAATAGTTTGCACATGAAAGCCTTGCCCCTGGATCTTGGCTGATTAGTTCCATCTGCTTCTGATGAATTCTAGTAATAACCATCATGTTTGCTTGAGTCCAGAGGGAATCTCTTCTCACCTAAACCACTTTCTCTGGTGAATGCTGCTAAAATAGGGTGGAATACTCTGGTCATGTGGAACATGCAGTGGCTTAATTTTTTTCTATGATGACCATCATTCTAGATGAGGGTCTGCCTGTCTCCTTAGCTCACTCAAGTCTTGTAATTTTTGTTGATACTGGCAGCAGCTGGATCAGTCCCTGTCTTTGAAATTTAGATCCCTGTCTTCTGTGAAATTCAGAGATTATCAAGAACACCTGCTATATGCAACACTGAAGGATCAACAGATGATGGTGTTTAATGATTGCTGACCCAAGATGAATTGAGGGCAGTGACCTAAAAGAGAGGGCACTTCATATCTTGTTATCCTTCAGGTGCAATGGTTCCTGCTAATAATGGGGTTCCTATATAGAACACTGGGGGAAAAATGTAAATTTGAAAATAGAAAACAGAAGTGTGTAAATTAGAAAATAGAAATGTGTTATTCTAAGTCATTCATGGTAATGGGGAAAGCATTGAACTGGACCTTGGTGCCTCCATGAATTTGTGACTGATGAGTTTAGTCAGCTCATTCCTGATAGGGTTCCTGTCCTCTGATGTTCTTGTTGTGTGCAATGGGGCTGTGATGTCTCCTGTAAATGCAGGTAGGTACAAGTGATGTTAACAAAAAGCTTCAGACCTAGCTTAGAAGAAGGCAATTCCCCTTTCTTTGTCCAGGTTAAGTCCCATACCAAAGAACAGAAGCTTGCCTGTCCCTTCCCTGGAGGGAAAACAGATGCTGGGGAATGGCTTTATGGGGACTGGAGAAGCACGCTGCTGGATTACTGCTCTGCAGGCCAGTGGTACCTCTTTAGAAATCAGTATACTATGTATATTCACATTTCACTTAGCTGTAGCTTTGTTCAGTGAGCAGAAGTAGGTGTTTGTTTAATGTGTTGTGAGACTTTAGGCACAGGGTGGAGAAGAATGTCACAACTGAAGCAGGCAGCTTCAGTCAGCTAATATAAATTACAACCCTAGCAGTTACTCCCAGCCTATTAAATGGTGATTGTAGTCTGAACTTGTATCACAGCCTGAGGAAGACCTCAGCACAGGGCTGAGGAAGAAGCAGCAGGTGGCCTTTCTGAAGATTTCTTTCTATTTGTTAAAAGCAAGTCTGCCATCTTTTTTAGCTGCATGCTAGGGAGATTGGGGCTATGGAGAGCTACAGAGCCATAAACGTAATGGTTCTTGCTAATGTAAAATAAAAGCAGCCTCTTTGGATACAATACTTAATTCTACGTGGAAGTCATTGTAACAGCAGTATGTAATGGCATTTAGGAACATAACTACATACTGCTTGGAAAATGTTGAAAAAAGTTTCAGTGGACCTGAGAAATTATTGCAGTGGATCTGAGAAACTTTCTCTAAATCCTATCTTCTTTTGAACAGCCATAGTTCAGTGTCTTTGAGAGAATGGTGGATGATTTTTTCCCAGTAGCAGTGGGATGTCACTTCTGTCTCCGAAGAGGCCCCCTGGCTTCATGTGTGGGAAATCTGTTTTGTAAATTAGTAAGATTAGCACAAGTGGCTGCTGTCTTTGCCACCGCCTAAAAAAGAGGTGAATTATTCATCATATTCTTATCCCAGCACAGGGTTTGGTTGTCAGCCATTTTCACTGTTCCAGGGTGTTCCTTCTGTGTGACAAGACATTTCAAAGGGGATCTTTATTATCCCTCATTCCAGCTGATAAAATGTCCTTTGGGTCAGGAAAGAAGTTATGGGAATGCCCACAGCGTTGCTTGGGAGACAGCTCTGCTGTTATGCATGTGTAGCTTGTTTGTCCCCTTATTGTTTGACTCTGAATGAGGCAAGATTATGCATATCTTTCAGGACACAAAACCAAGAATAGATGGAAGGGAAAATCCCCAACTCCAGGGAGAACAGTGAAGGGATGAGAAAATGGGGGTGGAGACTGTGTCATTTCCAAGGAAGCAAAGTTGTTGTTTAATTTTTTAATGCTATTATGAGACAAGATTGAATTTCAATGCGGATGTAGATTAGCTAATGGACCATTAAATGAACAAGCTGCATACTGACAAAGAATGGTCAAAGGGATGGGAAGGAGGGACCCTCGCTTGAGAGAGGCTTGAAGGAAGCCTGTCACCCAGCTTCTGTTGGGGGCTGCATTTACATTTGCCTGTCTGGATTTTGATGCTGGATTGGTAGTGAATGTGTCTGCATATGCATTAAGCAGTGTAGGCAAGAGTGTGTCAGATTCACTCTGCTGGACTCCTGCACCCCAGTCTGACATTCTAATTGCTAATTACTACCTAGTTGAGTGTTAGGGTTTGCATGTTTCTAACTTGTGGGCGTAGGGGGTATAACAGTACTTCCTAGGTAAGGAAAATACTCTGATTATCAAGGTGAGTTAAGATACTGTAATTACATGGATAATTTTGGTTTTTGAAATTCAACTGCTCTTTTTCTGTATGACTATAGTAATAACTTCACCAGGAACAGAAGTCTTTGTTTTGAATTGGAAAGCCTTACAAGATAGTACTGGGAGTGGTCTGTTAGGTAACTTGAACCTGGTCCATGACCAGGCACAATGGCATCCTTTCTGAAATTGAGGGTGAAATAAGGTTCACTGGCAAGGTAGGAAACCAAATATGAAAGAACTGATGAGGATCAGAAGGAAATGAAGTTATGCCATGGAAGGGAGAGAATAACTGTAGCTGTTCAACCAGTAGACTTCAGGGACAAGAGTGTCGCATCTCCATCTGATTTCATGCTTGGCCTTCAATTCAAGGAAATCACTTGTTCTTTAAAATAGGTATAGTTGAAGAAACAAATCAGACAGCTGAAAGCCAGAAAATCTGTACAGAAGAGACAGCTCTGTAGTTCCAAAGATGTATACTAAATTTACTGGAGAGGACTTTCATTGAGAACATAAATTGGTAGGCAGAAACAGATGTTCATTGAACACATTTTCAAAGCAACCTTCCTTGTGATTACATGGCTTATACTTGGCAGCAAATAAGGTGTCAAGCTTTCAAAGCGTCAGTGTTTGTATATATCATAAATAGAAACACTTTTATTGGGAAGCATTTGCTACTTTATCTTCCAATCTAAACTGTACCATGTTTATACTTTTAGAGGAATTTTATTTTTTAAATAGAGCTACAGTATGTCTGGAGATAGAAGGAAAAGCAAACTCATATGTAGAATAAAAGCCACGCTTCCTTATGTTTCATTTAGGAGTGGGAATGGGAGCTAAATTTGAATGTAGTTTGTTATTACGCTACTACAAATAGAGGCATTTACAGTGAGGTTATCGTATATCTGACAGCTCAATTTGAGTGCAGCCTACCTTAAAAAATAAAAATATCCCACCTGACCAGACAGTTCTTTCTGAAGCTTTATTATTAAGAAGTAAAAACAGCTGTTTCTCTGAGAAATTTGGCACTGAGTTATCAGATCGATCTTATCTAGTCACCAGGTGTGAAGCAGAATAAAGTCATTCTACAGTCTTAAAATTATATCACCTGGAAATACGTCAATCTGGAAACTTTATTTTGATCTGTGCTGTGGCCTCCAGCTGATGAACTTACCTGAATTGACCAGAAGCTGCCACCACAGCTCCATTTGATGATATCTGTGAAGCTCCCCTGCTCCCCTGGTCATGCTGTCCATAATGTATCTGTGTGTGTAAAAATGCACATAACGCCTGTGTTTCACAAATCCTTTTAAAGAATTTAATTAAATACAGTTCTCTGTATATTTTATAGGCCATGAAATGTAATCTGTTTCACTAGCTCCATAATCTTCAGGATTTGGTAATTTCTTTTTAAAGTAAGCTTTAGAGGTAACGATGGTATGGTATATAATGGAATGAAATATGTGTGGATCTAACTGAATTTTAGCTATGGAATTATAAATGTTATTGGAATTAATACCTAGGTAGGGCTTCATGTATGAGAATAAATTTAAATTTGATGAAATTAACATACTGTTGCTAAAAGGAAGAGAAACTTCAAAAGAACAAAAACATAAATAATGTTTGTATTGGATCCGACAAATTATTCCCTCAGCCTATCAAACAACATGGTAAGAAATTACTCCATCTTCTTACTGAAAGACAACTTCTTTTACTGAAAATGTCTTGGCAGTCTTAAATTAAAATCAGATGCTGGCACTGAGTTATTCCAATTTTTCATTGCTTTTGGAAGCAGCTCCTGGAAGGAAGGTCAGGAAGTCAAAGTAGGTCTCTTCCCGGACCTTTGGAAATGTTACTTAGTGGAATTAGACTTTGTTTGTATGATTTCTACATAAAGAAAAACATTTTCTTTGGAACCAGAGCAGTCGTCCTGTGTCTAAGCCTTTCACATTAAAACTTGTACATTATGAATTTAGGTTAAAATGAACATGCAAGCTGCAGTATTTTAACATTTTGTTAATTTTTCAAGTGATAAGACCTATCTCCCTTCTTGAAGAGGTCTCAGAGGAACTCTGAGCCTCTACAGGCTGTTTATTGTTGAAAATACCATTTTCCAAAAAGCTTCTCCTGAGGCCAAAACAACAATGTGATGAATAGTGTATGTGCAAATGAAAAAAGAGGGGAAAAGATCATCCTTTCTCAGCAGAGGATAGGCTGAGTAGGTAATACAGAGCCTGCTTTGAGTAAGGATGATGCTGAAAGGTTTGTGCTCTATAAAAATAGAAAGGCTTCTATCATCTTGATAATATGTTCAGCTCAATTCAATATTTGATTAATTTGATTTCCAGCATCGCTTTTTTGAAAATGATTATTGCTGGTAACATAACACGCATCCAAAAGTACCTCGAGACAGTAGTTTCTGAAAAATACTTGTTTCATCTGATAGGAAACTGATACTGCCATGTAAGTTAAGTGGCGGGTGGGAGTGCTGATTTTTTGAATATAAAGTCTAATACAGGTAGCTACTTCATGTAACAGAAGCGTGTGGGTCTGCTCTGAATTGTTGTTAATTTCTTTCAGCTGTGCACATGCAAATAAATTATTAAACAGGCTGAAATAAAGGGGCAGCTTGTGAATGAAAGGCTAGAATTTATTTAAACTGAGAAGTGTGTGTGATAATGTACTGCAGGTAAAATAGCTGCTGTATGTTGTAGCAATTCAGCTTAGCCAGGGAGAATAGCTCTTCTGCTACTACACTTTTAACTAAGCCCATGCTTTCTGCAGAGGTAAGAGCAGTTATGCTTGGGCTTTTCCCTGGTAAAATGGAATGTTTTCACACAGCACCAGAAGTACTCAAGCAAAACCTTGAAGCTGTCCAAACCTCAGTTAAATGATCTTTCTCATAAACTTATAATTAATGTGAAGTTAGCTTGCCTTTTGTTTCATTTTGTGTTGAGGCTATGTCAGCACTTCTGATCATAAATCAGGATCCTGCTGTACAAACTCTGAGATTATGGCCTTTTCTTCTGGATTGTAACCGCAGTGCTGATTCTGGTTTGCTATTCATTTGTATGCTAGCGGTGTGCATAGTGGTCCCTGAGCACTGTTGCTTGAGGGACTGACTGACATCCTTAGTGAAAGCCATTCTCCTTACATGTTTGCAGCCTAAAGAGAAAAGCAAGGGAAGGGAGGAAGATAGGGACACAGGGAAGGGAGGGGGTTTTACTCTCAGGTTACATTGTAAATCAATGGCAATGCTGGTATAACCCAAAATCACTTCTTGTGTTTCTGCACAGCTGTAATATTACATTTGTTGTGCTCTCTTACAGACTGCAGACCTTTTCATGACTCTTGTGTTTGAGCTTCGACATCTTTCTCTTGAGGCCTTAAAAGCAGTATGGCAAAGATCTTCATTTAAATGCAGAGACAACTGGTAAGGTGCCTTTGGTAATTACATTTAAAAAAATATATATAGGAAAGAAATGTTTTGTAAATATTTAAAATAGATTAATGTTTTAAATCCAAATGTTGGAATTAAATTTGGAGCACTTTAAAGAAAGAATGTGTATTGCAGATCTTATTTATGTGACAGAAGGATGATATTCTCTCCTCACTGAATGAACATTGTGTACAAAGGAGACTTTCCTGTCCATGCCTATTCCTACACACAGACTTCCTGTTTGAGGAACAACGTGAACAGGAAACTTGAGTCATGGCTTAGGTGGAAATCAGCTCTGCTGGTTTTAAGCATCTACTGCCATTTGTTATGAAAAAGCTTACCTGGATCGGTATCTTCAGTGCCCTTAGTATTCCTGTGGGAGAGGAGGCAAACGTGAGGCTGGGAGTGTGGATATGGTGGAGCCACATCTTTCAGTAGCAGCCTGATCTTAGGATGTTTTATACCTGTCATTGAACTGCAGCTTTAAAAATCAAGGCTCCTGCTCCTCTGCAGTCAGGAATAATCTGATCCAATAGTTGGAGACTTTCAAAAATACCAATCCAGTATTACTAAAATCAATACAATTTTTTCTCCCTCTGAAACCAGTATTCTGAAAAGTGTAAACAAAGAAACACGTTTTTTACTTCCATAGGTTGAATTTCATTTTGACTTTCATCTTGCTATTGAATCCATATTTCAGAA
>JAOXJM010000071.1:11853661-11886618 GCA_026413425.1 Tringa solitaria
GGACAAGGTTATTAACTTTAGGAGCGAAAAAGAATCCCATGCAGACTACTTTCTTACTCTGATGTAAGTGCTTTTACCCAGTTTAGTTTAACTGCTTCTTAGATAATGCAAAAGTGTCCATCCACCAGTACAGGTAGTAGGTACAGAATATTTACAGAGGGGCTCTTAATAACTGAACTTCGTATTGTCTGTTGTGCTGGTGTAACCTTTCCACTTAGGTACGATCTAAAGAAGCACAGGAAGTAAAAGCTAGTCAATTCAGTTTTAATAACTTCATTTGTTATTGGTGAAATTAAAGAAGAAAACCCACCTTAATAAAAAAAATAAGTACGTTAAGGTACCTCAGTCTTTACAGTTCAAACTTGGGATATGTTTTGGCTTCATTTGCAGAGAAAGAAAATGAATATTTTCTTAAAAGCCTGGTTACATACATTTCTTGAAACACCAACACACTTACCACATCTTAGCTGAGGCATATTTCTGTAAGGTCACTAAACCAAAGGATAATGTTGATTTTTATGGAATCTGGCATTTGCTAAGACAGTGGACTTTTACTTGCTCTGAAAGAAGCCGAACCTCAATGTGTTTGTTATTTGATGATTGAGTATTGTGGTCATTTTAGATTTACTGTACTTTTTCTTGTGTTACAGGCAGCCGCTAATAGATGCTCTCCCATCTTGTGCTACAGAGGCATGTGTTGTCCTAATGAAAGAAATTATAGCTTCTGGAGAAGTCGAGGAAGACAAAGTGGAATATTTCTTCTGGTCCTTTTCATTCATTCCTAAACCTACCTCAGGCATGATTGAATCTCTTGCTGTGAGTGGATGTTGTTCTTTCTTTTTTAATTATTGTCAGTCTAGCTGGCTCATAATTTTTATATTTTACAGTATTAGTCTTTTTCACAGATTTGTACAAAACTCTCTCCAGTTGATTTTAGTGGTAAAACTACTGGCTATACTAGCCTTGATCCCAAAAGAGGATGCAGTCATGTTTG
The DNA here is from genome assembly GCA_026413425.1 of Tringa solitaria. NCBI lineage: Eukaryota > Metazoa > Chordata > Aves > Charadriiformes > Scolopacidae > Tringa > Tringa solitaria. The sequence goes on from JAOXJM010000071.1 coordinate 11,854,656, forward strand.
GTCATAGGAGCTTGATTTGCATTTGTAGCCTAGAGACTGTGAGCTGCCCTGCAGACTCCAGAGTCTGTTTTGGGCTAATTAGTTTTGAGGTTCAAGGTCATGTCAGTATGAGGAGAATGATGGCAGTTACTCCCTGTTTTGGATAGAGAGCTTTATTCTCCAGTTTGGTCCATTACAAGCTTTATATTTAGCACCTGGAGACATTTCAGTCCTTTGTATATGCAGTGCTATTGCGGCTTTTGACATTTTTCCTTAACTAAGTTAATTGTATGCAGAGTAATACTGGCTCTGTTTTGTAGTATATTTTCCTTTAAAGATCTGTTGTTCTGCTGGGTTTATACAGTGTAATCTGTCATGCTTTTAGAGTCTGAAGTTGGACTTGCTGTGGGTTTTTTTGTGAAGCTGCAGTGTTCTGGGTGGTAAAATCATAGATAGTCTCACAGCTTAAATAAGGCATTAAGAATATATTTTTTAATTAAGTAAACTGCTATGCCTGCTTGGTGTGTGTGCTAATGGCTAATGAACCGTTGATCAGCCATGGAGAATCTTGTGGAGTATATCACAACTTGCTGTTCCCAGTCACACGGGTGCTGATCAGGATTACAAAAAACAGCTCTCGGTGTTAACAGGCTTTCCACAACATTTGCGTGAAGTAATTCATCTTGAGTTCATTTGGTTGAAGTGGTGGGATTTTCAACAGTAACAGGCTTGCTTCAGAGGATGCAGAAATTTGAAATTTGGAGTTTTATAGGACAGAAAAACTAATTTCATTCTAAAATTGGGTAAACTGCCCATGACTTACTGAACTGTCGGTGCTTTTTGCTAAATATTGAGGTGGGACTGTTTTTTACTAGGTATCGAGAGGAAACTGGTGAAGGTTTAGTTATTTTGAGGGTGTTGGAAAATAGTTTTGTTTTGTTTTCACACTCCTTCCTAGCTATGCAGGGCATGAGTTCTTTTCAAAAGAACTGAGTTCTATATCATGTTGACACTAATTTAGCCTGTATGTTTACATACGAAGGTGGAAGAATTTTCCCTTAAAACTCTGCAGGGTTGTCCTTTTTTGTTTGTTTAGACCCTTTGAGGGCTGTTTGAAAATATGCAAACCCAGATTGAGTTTTAATATGTAATTGTTTTGATATATTTGTTTTCTGTGGTGTCTTGCAGCAATTTTAAGAATGACTTTTCTGAAACACCCTGTTCTTTTTGTGCTTGTTTACAGCCTTTGCTGAAGTCACCAGGAGTAAGCCAGAGCTGCTTCTTAGGAGTAACTGCTCTCTTACATAGGTTTTGTTCAGCTTACAACTCCTGTGATGGTCTACCTGCTGTGCAGAGTGTGATGAGGACCCTTGGGAAATTTTTGGGAGGAAACTGTTCTGTGCAAGATTCAGAACGTCTCAGCGAGGTATCAGTCATACAGAAGTGTATGATATAATGCTTTACTTTCCTATTCCCTTTATGATCTAGAACTTGTTTGATGAAAATGACATTGGGGGGATTTCCTGAAAGCCATGAATACAAGCTTTGTAAATGAATATTGTTTGGTAGGATGGGCAGATAAAATTTTGTAATCCAACAAGTACAACCTATCAGCATGGGTTTTCTTGGGTATTTAAATAAGGAAGTCTTGGGTCTTCTGATGTAGCAAATTTTGTGCTGTTCATCAGTATGAAAAGCACCCATTACTCCCCTGTAAAATGTCATGTTGATGAAAGTTTCCTATTCCTTTGTTGACTCAAATTCATGTACAGTGTTGGCTGTGGCTAATAAGTTCTGCTGAGTTGCAGTGTTACTGACCCTAAGTCAGTCATGATATTGGGAGACTAACAGGAGAGGAAAATCATTCTGTTGCTTTGTGTGATCTTGAGTTAGTAATCTAGTCACAGTTCTGGGGCTTTTTATGTTTAAATGACACTTACTGCTGAAGGAATATCTTTCTAGGTTCTGTTTGATAATCTACCTATCAGTTCTTCCTTATCATGCTTAGAAAATAGAGATACTGGTGACTGTATCAGATAGCAGTAAGAGCCCAAGAGCTAAGTTTATCTCATGTATTTGTGTCTGCGTAATTTTCCAGTTTGCAAGATAAACACACGAGATTTGTATTTTTCTTCATATAGTGTGAGCAATCTGTTCACTTTTAATTATTACCCCATTTATTGAAGGAATAACTTAAAAAATCAGATTTTATGTATTGGGAGCCTTGAACAGGTTTTTCAGAAAAAAAAAGGAAAAAGAGGTTCCATTGCTGAGCTTCCTGCTAGCCATAGAATCGTAGTTTCTATGTTTTCAGTTTCTTACTCTGTGCTGTATGAAGTTACATAGTTCATTTTCATAGAATTGGGATTTTACATGGTTTAGGGATACATTACTTGCATTAGAAAAAATTGGAACAGGTAATGTATCTTTTAAGGTCTGTGGTCTCCATTGGAAAGAGGCAGCGCTGCACTGGTGAGTGTTCTCGTGTCTCAGAGATGCGTCACTGGTCTCTACTGAGCCCTTAGAAAGAAGTATTTCAAAAAATCGAAACAGCCCTTAAGTTGTCAATGATGGATGTGGAGTGAGATTTTGAAGAGGAACTTTTATTTCAGTGTCTCTAATTGGTTGTCAGTGGGATTGGTGTGTCCACCTGAGCATCTGCTCTCTTCCTGCTGCTTCTTGCACCCCTTGCTGCTGGCTGGACAAGGAGACTGCCGTATGGGTAGTTCCAGGTTAGGATTGTGCTGCTGGACTGGATGTCAGTTTGCCAGCAGTTGACCAAAAGAAACAAATGTCTATTCAGTTCATATTGCAATCTTTCTCTGCGGGGAAGGGCACTAATTTCATGGCTCTGTTGTGGTGGATCAACCCAGTTAGGCAGCTAAACACCACACAGCCAACTTGCTCACTCCCCCTGCTGGGATTAGGGGAGGGAATTGGAATGGCAAAACCGAGGAAACTCATTGGTCGAGATAAAGAGAGTTTAGTAAGTGAAGAAAAAAACCCCAAAACAAACCCCCCTCAAAATTGATGCAAAAGCAATTCCTCACCACCAGTAGTCTGATGCCCAGCCTGATCCTGAGCAGTGGATACCCTAGAACCACCCCCACTGTCTCCACAGACACAGTTTTGTTGCTGAGAACAATGCCATATGGTTTGGCATATTTCTTTGGTAAATTCAGGTCAGCAGTCCTGGCTGTGTCCCCTCTCAGACTCTTACACACACCCAGCCTGCTTGCTGGGTGGCATAAGAAACAGAGAAGGCATCAATGCTGTGCAAGCACAGCTCAACAATAGCTAGAACTTTTTTGTGTTATCAACAGTGCTTTGGTCACAGATCTAAAACACAGCACAATACAACTTGCTATGAAGAAAATTAACTCCATCACAGCCAAAATCAGTACACCCACCCAGTTGCACGTTTTCATGAAAACTTTGCTTTTTTTAAACCCTTTTTATCTTCCAAAAAAATCTGACTAAAATTAGCCAAGAGATTAGTAAATCAGAACAGGAAACTGATGAAGAGGGGCAGAGTGAGAAAGACTGTCCAAGTCTCATTAACTTCTTGAAAATTGTTCTGTGACTTAACACTGAAACGTGATTGTCTGATGAATGAAGAGCAGCCTCTTGAAGCTCAGCAGGTAGCAGTGAGTGTACAGATGTGTGAGAGAGGTACCTTTGATAACTTTACTAAATACATAGAGCAGAATAGGTGACACTTCCCATCTGATGTCCCAAACCAACAGTAAATAGGAGTCTTTGACCTAAACATTTGTGGAAGGTTTTTGAACATTTTAACTGTGCTGGCTTCATTATAGTTGTTTCTAGGGGATTGTCAGCAAAAGGAAAATCAGGCACCATATTGTATTAAAGTCCCTCTTCTCTAAACTTTAGTACAGAGCTTGTCATTAAAAAGTCATTGATTGCCAGCAGTAATGTGCTTTCTGGGTTCTGAAGTTGTACAGGATTCCTGTATGTTTAGAAAAGTAAACTGATGGCATTATGGTGTCTGTTGACAACTTACTATTTTCAATTAGTTGTTATGTCCAGAACTCCATGCTGGATCACTAAAAGGTCAAAATATCTGTGATCAAAAGGGACAAAATATCCAAGTGCTTGAAAAACTTTTACTGCACATCAAATCCATGACTTCTGCTTTTCCATTGCAATGCAGGCTTTTTAAAAATGCTTTTCTATTCCACCAGGTCTAAGCCAGATTTTACTTACAAATGCTACATGACATTAGAACAGCCATCTGTATTCTTGTGAGTCTTGTTCTCATCCTATAGCCAGAGTATAGCTGGTACAATAGGGGCTGCAATAACTCTCCCAAATGATCAGCAATCATTTTAAACAGAATTTTTACAGCAAATGTTAACAATAAAATTTTCTGTACAGCTGACAACACGTGGAGAACTTTTTATTTTACCTTACTTTGTATTTACAGATGCAACTGGTGTTAAAAGCCATTGGAAATGCGGGACTGGCAGCAGCTTCGTTAACTCCTGTTTTGAGCTTGTGTGCTTCCCTGAAAACTAATCCGATCGAAATTCGTCTAGCTGCTGTCCAGGCCTTCAGGCGCATTCCCTGTTCTGTCAGGGTGAGTGATTTATTGCCAGCAGGTGACTGATGTCTTCCTGGCGCTATCCCCAGGTTTTAACTTTCTGGAATAGTTATGCAACATGCAAGCAAATAAGGAACAAGTGTAAACTTGTCTTCCAGCATTGCTCCTCTGCTGTTGGAGAGGTTGGTAGGACAACCCTGATAAATGGACCTATGATAGTCCTGTAGTTGAGGTAACACATCCAATGACTGAGGTTAACATTTATGACTTCCTAGAAAGCTACTTTATTTGGGTGGCTTATGTCTGTGTGGGTTGTGGCTGAAAACCCACAGTACTTGATTTTTCCTGTGTCTGTTCCACTGTATCATTCTCTGAAATGCTAAGTATTAATGTGAGAAGCTTCTTGTGATTGGCAACATGCTGTCACAGTTAGAACATTTTGTTAATGGATTAATAGAAGAAAGCACAAAACTTGTTTATCTCAAGTAGCTTGATACTAAAAAGAATGTCAAAGCCAGGAGCGCTAGCCTAGGCAAAGCTGGCAGTCCTGCTCCAGAAGAACAAGAGGTTGTGCATGGACTTGCACTTGGAGAAACATTTTCTATGGCGTTTTAAAATTTAATTGCTGCATGGATTGGCATAATCTGCTTGTTCTGTAGTTACGAAGTTTAGTGTTGCTCCTTAGACCTGTTGAAAGTATGAAATCTATATGTTATCATATACCCCATCATTGGTGGCTAAACTGATACCCTGTGGGTGGACTGGGGGTGTTAAATGCTGATATAAACACTACTAGAATCAGTCACCAGCGTCTTGATTCCTAGCAGTTCACTGGATAATGCATACTTGTGGATTCTTGTGAAGTATTGAACAGAATAAATTTGTTACAGTCCTACCCTTTCAGACCAGAAGTAATGATCTTAATGGCCTGTTAACAAAAATGTAGCCGTTGTTGTCTGCATATTAGCTGTGGCACATGTGTGAAATAGAATAGAACAACTCTCCCCTGTGATGGAAATAAAACCATAAATAACAGATGTGCTAGCAAGTGAGGCTCTGTGTTGCAGACAGTCCTGTATAAATTAATCAGTATAGGCTTCAGGTCATAATGACAGTTTCTTCTGGAATTGTGGATAAGGTAGTATAGGGAATATGTACATACATTTGTGTACACGTTGCGTGAATTGACTTTGTCAGGTAGAAAGCAATAGCTATCTCTTTCAGAAATAAAAACCCATCTATACCTGAAAGAGCATACATGAGGTGTTTTAGAAGAATAAATCGTAATTGTCTTTTTCTTTTTTGGTTATCTTTTTCTCTTAGAATGCTGTATTAGTTCAGCTGTATCAAGCACACAGGGAAGATGTGGAAATAAGGATTGCTGCTTATTATATAGCAATGAAATGTCCACATGAAGAGTTATTTAAACAAGTACAAAAGACTTTGCAGAAAGAAACATCCACTCAAGGTTAGCCAAGTAACTATTGAAGTCTTACACATTCCTAAATGATACTTCAGTGTAACATTTGTTTTACAGGTATAATGGTACCAACCTATATCAATTTTTATTTAATCTTAATACTTTGTAGGTTGCTTTTAAAAGATTGTTTGTATGATTGCCACATGGTGTATTGGAATTGTGATACTGTTATTTTAGCAGTAGTCAGTAAGGAGTACTCTTCATAGAATTAGTTCTCTCTACTGACAGCATTTTGTTAGCTGAATGCTCGTGAGGAGATGCATGGAATGCCTTTGATGTTTAGTGCATTAGAAATACAAATGGATAACTGCAAATTACATTTTATTAAGTTGAGAAAGAAGCAAGTAGCAGAAAAAAATATCGCAAGCTGCAGTTATAAAGTAAACTATTTCTTAATTAACTTTTTCATTTTCCTAAATTCTGTATTTACTATTTGTTTACTTGATATAATGCAGTTATTTATTAAAAGAACTTACTACCATGGTCTTTCTTTAGTACTGTCCTCTTTTGTTATTTTACATCAGTTTTGATACGATTTTAATATTGATCAAAGTATTTTAAAGATTGCATTAGACAGAAACAAAGCAGATCTGAAGACTGCAAAGAAAGCCTGTTGATTTTCTTCTAGATGATTTTAAGATACTTAGTAACTTTAAGGCTTCCTGTAATTAGTATAGAGACTTAGTGGGAGGTGCTTCTTCACTGTGCCAGAAGTGATTCTTCAGGTCAACTGAAAATCCTCTAAGGATCACAGTTCTCAAATTGTGGATCTAAGGGCAAACACATGACATCAAGAAACCATTTGTAACACAGGGCAAAAGCAAAATGTGAGAACTGGGACATGTTATGTTTGGAATGTTGTGAAAAGAACTTTGTGAGGGGTATTAATCATATATCCAAATGTATAATACCTGGCCAACAGTGTAGCAATCATTTAGAGAGAAGGTTCATATAATTTCTAAATTACTGATGGTTTGTTTTGATTTATGCGTCCTGCTTCTGTGGCTCAGTGATCAATTATTGTCTGATCTGAGCCAGTTTACTGACCTGAGAGACTGAATTGAGAACTGATGCTGAGTAGAAAATCTATACTACGTTTTAAAATACTTGTTTTATTTAAGTAACTTATATGAACTGTTTGGGCTAGTATGAACTGAAACTGTACGTATATAAGAGAATACAGAATCCTCTCAGCACTTTCCAACCAAAGTACACAGATGTTTAAGCTCATCCCATATTTTGGGTGAAGGAGGGATTTTTTCTAAATAGTTTCATCACATTCAACAAAGAATACCTCTAGACAATTCCTTTGCTTTTAAATCTGTCAAGAAGGAGAAAACATGAAAGGCGTATCTATAAGATTGTTTGCAGTCAGATGAAAGCAGTCTCTGCACTAAGATGTGTCTGGATCCTGGCCAGCTCTGAACTTCAAGCTGTGTATCCATATTATCAGGATGTTATGTCCAGACCAGTATATCCTGCAGCGATTATGAGTTCAGGCTCAGCATTGTTTTCATCTGATGATGTGGCTTGTGGTTTGGAGGGGACTTGCTCCCCTCTGTTTAGAGTTCAAATAGAGAGAAATTCCATTGGCCTACACAATACTGTCAAGGTTGGTGTACCTTCAGTGACTGTCCTCCCTGTAGCTCCATGCAGAAGAAATACATTTTCTGATTTATGAAGCAGCTCTGCAAATCCATCCAAAATGTTGTATGTTTTAAACAAATTTAATGTGGTACGTGTTAATTTTGTTAATTTCATTCCTTTGAATTTGGTTAAATTAAAATTACATTAAAAATAATTAATATAATAGACTTTTGAGAAACAAGTGCTTATGGAGCCATGGAGCACATACTAGTTTTTAGATGCCGCATTTAGTCCAACAATATTGTCAGTATTCATGTAGGTTATCTGATCGATACACCTTCCTATATTTAAAGTTGCTTAATGCTTTTCTTTAAAAGGCTTTGTTTATTCCTGTTCATAGTTTTTAAATTGTTTTAAGATTTTCATGTGTCTGCTGTCTATCCCAGACTTTTTTAATGTTTCAGAACACTGGGTCAGTGATTTTTCAAGAACAAAATGAGTGATGCTGCCAGATAAGACCATCTTTTAAATAATTCTGCTGCATCTGTTCTTTGAAGAAGGAACAGAAACAGTCCAATATTATTTGAGCTGCACAGCCTGCCTCTAATGTCTGTATTAGAGCTGTATCTTTTTTTTTTTTTTTCAGCATTCCTTTGAATTTACTACAGAAGATCTTTGCAAACAGTAAATAAGTAGGTTAATGTTGCCTCCTTGCCTCCGTGAGTTAGCTGAGAGGTGTAAATGGAACTAAGGAGTGAATGGCCTCTCACATGCATATTGGAAGGAATAAACCAGTATTTAAATAAACTGACAGTGGTAAAAGTAGATGTATCAGACTGATTTTAATGGTACTGAAAGTGAATGAATTCTGTTCTGGTCAGGGGAATGGTTTAGGATTAATTCTGCTATAAATAAATAAAAAGGGTGCCTTGTATCAGTTTTTAAAAGTGTTTTAATTTTTTTTCTAATTTCCAAATGCTTTCCTGTGTTTAATTTAAGTGGGCTCTTTTGTTTGGAGTCATCTCTCTCAGCTCCTGGAGACGGATGATCCGTTGAAGGAGCATCTTCGAGATTCTATTCCCGATGAAATCCTTAGCAGAGATTTTGACCAGGAGACATGGAAATACTCCTCATATTCTGATGTCACATTCCACTCAGGTATGTGGAGTTTCAGAACTTAATGGCTTGTAGCATATGGATTATTAAAATCCCACATAGTTTTTCTGGTCTTTTACATCTTGCTCCACAAAATTTTAATTCTAGTGACTTAATAGTACCCAGATATGTAAATGTAGGCTTGATTCTGCTCTAACATAAATTGGAATATATCAAATGTAATTCCAGCAAGCCAGGTAACACGCAACTTTGACTTTTGTGAGAGAAGAGAATAAGAACCTGTGAACTTTTTAGATTATTTTTGTGAACATCAAGCTTTGATTCCTTCCTTAGTGAGCTTCCTCTGTAGCAACAGGGGATCAGGATGTATTTTTTTCTTCTGATTCATGTGCTTTTCTTGGTATAAGAAAAGATTCAGACTAGTTCCTTCCTGTTTTACTCTCTGTTCATCATTTGTTTTTGGCAAAAATGCTAGATAATGTTTTTCAGAGTAATGTTTTGATTTTCTGTCCATCTCTTCCAGTGCAATTGTGTATGATATGTATTCTAAATGCTCTTCTTTTAGTGCTGGTTAGATATGTAATGTCCATTAAAACCTTTGCTATACTAAAAACTGAAATAATTTCATCTATTGGCTTAATGTTTTATTCACATTGACTTAATGTATTTGTTCTTCTTCATGAGCAAAGTTGCAGTTTCCCAAAGAGTGGTCAGACTTGCAAAGTATGTGAGAATAGCTGATCTCCAAATGACAGACATCTGATATTTTTCTGTTGCAGCTGGTGCAGGTGCAAATATGGAAGCATCAGTGGTCTTTTCTCCTGCGTCTTTTCTACCACGATCAGTCATGACAAATTTGACTGTTCACATTATGGGTCAGGCTATAAATCTACTGGAGGCAAGTTTATGGACTTTTTTTTTTAAATCCCTTTTCTCAAGGGACACTTGGTGTATTGAAGTAAAGAGAACTATTTTCTATTTTCCCATTAGTTTGTTTAGCAAGGTGTGCTTTTCACTGCTACAGCAAAGTTGCTTCAGACTGATGACTCCTTTGTGTAATGGACTTAGTCATAATAAACCAACTTTGACTCTGATAGTACCATACACGAGCTAAGTGAGTTATATTCAGCTCTTGTTGTTGATTCAAATGAAAGATAAAAGTCAGTACTTTCTGAGACACTGGTCTAGCTCCTGTTTAGGGTAGTAAGATTCCTTTGGTTGACTTCCAGTGGAAAATGGATTGGCTTGGGTACACTGTTCTTTTGATACAGGAGATAGTCATATATACCTAGCTGAAGTCACTGTGTTAGTCCCATTGAGCATCCAATGCTTGGGATATTTAGACGGCTTGCCAGCAGCCGTATCATCTTTAGTTATGTCTCTACTGTGCCTCCAAGAGAAAGCAATGTTTGGTGTGTGGACTTCTTCTTGCAGGTAAAATTGTGTATGTGAAAGGAAGAATTTGTTGTAGCCTTCAAATCTCAAATTTAAGCTTGCAAAGGAACAAAATATTTTTTTCAGTGTCAAATACTCTGGATTTATATGTGTTAGTAATACTGTTTTAGTCAAGCTTCCAAACAGAATCTTATTTCAAGAGCATTAAAAGGGTGCGTTATCATTTTCCAACCAAAATTCTGTTTATAACATGCTAAAATAGCAGTAGCTTAAGCTTTCCATCATGGTGTAAATGAACCAATACCTGAATGAAAAAGAGTTTTTCTTTTGTACTGAGCTTCACATAATCAACAAACTTAAAGAGTTTTTACTGGAAAGGTTTAGTACTAAAATATCCCATATTGGATGCTGCATGAGGCAGAATATTAAACTTTGTAGACCGTTGTGATCTTGTGTGGCAAATCTTTATTTGTAGAAAAACCTAAATGTTGCATCTGGATGTATTTTTTTAATTTCTGGCTATAGAACTGATATGGCTTATGCATTTTCTTGTCAAGCTTTTCAATGCTGTTTGCTTTCCCCTAGGTTGGTGTACGATTAGAGAATGCTGAAGCTCTTGTGCAGAAGATTTTTGGGCAGAAGTCTGCTACTTTCAGTGACTATTTTTTTGCAAACAGTAACGAAAGAAAACACAAGTCAGAAAAACCAGTGGAAACAACAGGAAAAGTCAAGCAGAGGAAGCTGAGTTTGAAGCAGTACAGCCCTGCTGATCATCTTGTGACCAAGTCTGGAAAGCCAAAGTTGCAAAAAGATAACCAGAATTGTTCTGGTAGAAAGTACAGTAAGATGAGTGAGTTAGTCAAGAAGGTAACTGACTCTGTATATCTTGGAAAAATTGATGATGTTCCCTGGTTAAAACTTAGGGCCTCATCTAGCATTGGACAACTGTTGTGTATTACTGTGACTCCTTTGCATAAAGCATATGTAGCTTGTTCCACTCGCAGAGAACTTAACAGCTGCATAAAATACAAAGCATCAAAGAGCCAGATACTCTGTTTTTCAGATTGTTTTATTGTCTCAAAACAATGACTCTCAGCCAGGGGAGTATGTGGCCTGTGTTTTGGGCTTCCTCTCATTATTTTGAGCTCTGGTCCTCTTTATACTGATGCTCTTTTGTCTATTGACTTCACTTCTGCAGCACTGTAAACAGCTGCTTGATGTTAAGTTCCCGAGTCATGCTGTTTGTGATGTGACTGCTCAGTTTGATGTCAGATGTTATATTGACCCTTTGTGAATTTACCCATGTTTGGAGAGAGCTATGTTCTCCATATATAACAGGAAGGCTTTGGGAATTGACTTCAACTGTTGATGTATTATATGGAGAATTTGGGCCCATGATTTATTTAGTCTTAGACTATCCATCTTCTTGGGACTCATCTTCTTAAGAGTTTCTTCTTACAGTGTAAGCTTATGTTCATGTTGTGTTGCTGTTGTATTGATTCATAAAGAGGGAAAATGTAAATTTTTAAATTCTTAGCAGTTTACTTAGCAATCATGGCATCCATAATGTTGTTTCAATTGAGATCGTATTTTTCAAAGCATCATCTATTTGTGGGTATGTATTACTATAATTCTTCTTTTGCTCAGTCATCTTGGGACTGGACATTGCCTGTGTTCATAATGAAAGATTGTGTGGTAGGGAGTAAAGTTTAGCTGGAAAGAACCAGTAGTAATCCAAGGTTGTAAGTGGTCTTGAAATATTTATAAAAGGGGTCTAATGTCTGTCTGCTAATGATATAGTCTGCACCGACAAGTTGTTTATTATGAGTTTGAAAGGAAATGAATACAAACATAATTCTCTTCCTGATTTATTTCTTTATCACATGTCAGTTCACTGAGAGAACAGTGAGAAAGGAGGTGCTGAAATGTGAGCTAAGCATCAAAATCTTTGGAAATGAACTTAGCTTCTTGGATTGTGAAGATTTACGAAAACAAATGAAACATTATTCTTTAAATGTGGCTGAGTTGGCTGTCAAACTTCTGAAGGTAAAAGGAACATTTTTTTGTATTTGAAATAAATTCCTTGAGAAGCTACTCTGACAGATATGTAAAAGATACAAAATACTACTTATTGTTTCTCTAAATTGAACTCTAAAAGTATATATTGGGTTTAAACAGCATTCAGTACATTAGGCAAGGACTTGTTCTGTTGTCTGATGGTTTATTATCTCTTTCTTTTCTCATTCAAATTCATCCATACTTAAATGAAAAATAATTATTTCTTCAACTGGGATGGGACTAGTGTCTAACTCATGCCCTGGCCAGATGCAGGCTTTGGGCTTCTTTCTACCTTATTTGCCAAATCACCTCAGTTAAAAACACCTTCACAGCAGAAGACTGTAGGGGATAGTTACATCTTGAATGGTGGTTTTTTTATGCAAAATAAAATTCTGGTTTTTGTTTGTTTGGGTCTATTCACCACAGGGGCAGGAGGTCCAGTTTAATAAAAGGCTGAGTTTGGGCACTGAAGAATTGCAGTTTCCAGCAATGTCAGGCTTTCCTGTTCAGCTGGCAGTCAATGCCTCAGCAGCAATCAACATAAAAATCAAAGGGAATGCGGATTTCAAACAACAGTCAGATTTCTTTCTAAATGGATATATCAAGCCAAGGTAATAACTGGTGCAAATCTTTCACATATTCCTGAGTTCAAATCCCTTACTTGGGAGATATAGTAAAAATATGCTTTAATTCATTTTAGAAATTGTGTGTTTGTGTAAATATAATTTTTTCAGTGATTTCCTGAGAGAAAACAGTTGTCGTGATTTTAATTTTAGAATATACCGTGTTACAGCATCAAATGCTATGTATTTCTTGAAGAGGATGAGCAGCCTATGGTTTAAATTAGGTGCTTTAAAAAGAAAGTGCTTTTCATAGAAAAATGTGTATGACTCTTTTAACAGTGCGGTTGTCCAGCTTTCTGTCAGAATGGGAACTGTGGGCACCCTGGGACAAACTAGCCTAAACTGGTTAGCAGGAATGAGGACGTCTACTAGTCTTGATGGAGGAATCCAGGTAAAAAAGGGGCAAGAGTTCAAAGTTTTCTTGAACACTCCAGAAGAATCTATGGAGATAATTAATTTCAGGTAAGATTAAGCAAGTACATGTTTGTAAAAGAGTAACAGTGATAACTGTCTTGCATTAGAACTTAACTGGGAGGCTCATTACTAGAGCGAAAATACATTTTGTCAGAAAACAAACTGTTTCAGTCTGACTTGTAGTCTAAATCTGCTATTCAGAAGAATAGGAAGGGGAAGTTATTCTGTGTGTTTTACATTGTTTTACCATAAAAACATAAAATCAAATCAAAGCCTTATGATAAAAGATGTAAATTCATTTTTTGTACCCCCTTGTTATTTCCTACTGAACATCGGTGCTGTTTCTGCAACTTTAGTGTCCAAAGAATCTAGTTCAGGATATGAAAATGGTGGAGGAAAAGCTTAGCAGTGCTTCTATAGATGGTATTTAGCAAAACTCTGGAATAATTTGGAATATAATGCTAATGAGGTGTGCTCATACCCTTCTGGTGAATTTTTAGTTAGGTTCTTTAATGTGAGGTAAAGGTTACATTATAAAATGCCACCTCAACAACTGTCAGAGGTAAACCAAACTAATTACTTGTATTAATGCAAGCTAGGCTTTTTAGCTCTTTTTTTCTGCTGGCTTTCTCTTTTTGTTGGACTCAGATTTGATAGAAGTCCAAGTAAAAGGCACATACTGTAAATGACATGTCAACTGCATGGCTCCTAGAAATGACAGCAGATGAATGAAGAATTTGCAGTATGTAGATTGTTGTTCCTTTGTGTTTCTCTTGATTTGGGACATTGTGAAACTGTAGGATATGTGCCTCAGAAGAGAGCTAAAAGGCTCTGGACTTCACATTTAAACCATCCATTCCCTTAGGACTTTGGGAAACTTATGGATAGAATTCTGTTTCTGTCAGCTAGGATCGATGACAGACCACAGTGAAATTCAAAATAATGACAAACCTGTATTGCACATTATTTGAACAAAAGGCTGTCTATAGAGTCTATTAGATACTGCATTAACTCTCTTGCTCCCATCAAATGTAGAGGCTATGATTCTTGTACAAGCAGTTTAGTGAAGTTCTGGAAGAACTTCAAGACTGGAATGAAACTGATGTCCATAGCCTAAGGGGGGAAAAAATAAAATGTCTAGGAGCCAGAAAGTGAGTGGAGTTACAATAAACTGACCATATCTAATACTGACTGAAGAACTGCAGAAGAATCTCGAGATAGTGACAGATTAAACATGGAAACTGGATAAAAATCAGTGCCAATTAGTAGAAGTGTATTCTACCAAAGCAGAGCTTCATCTTTCTTGTTTTTCCCATCTGGGAGAAGATACAACTGAGAATTTTGTTTAAATATTGCTGTAATTTTAGCGTAATTGTTTTCAAGTTACTGTTTAAAATTCTTGGTTGTAGCTCTAAACTCTACTTCTACCATCCCATGGTGGATGGGACAGAAGATACAGGTGTTTTCCAAGACCATGCAGAAACCAGATCTTGCACTAGGGAGGAAGGTGAGTCTAGCTATTATGTTTGATTAGAAAGCTTAATCGTTCTGAAATATCCCGAACTTATTTTATTCAGTAGAATTTCTTTTTTACGTATTAGTTCTAAAAGGTCTTCAGTACAGTGTTGATTTGCATGTTTTCTTTGGTTGTTATTCTGTCTGAATGTTCAACTGTTGTCTTTCACCAGTGTCTGAGATCATTGGCTGGCAGCTGTGTTCTGAAGTGTCATATCCTGACCCAGCCAGTGGTTTGGTTTTCCCCCTTCCTGGACCTTTGCGAGTGGCTGTCACGTTAACTAAGCGGGACAGAGGCCTGCAGCAGTACGTTGTGGAAGCTGCGTGTAACTATATTCCTCAGGTACCATTATGGCATGCTTTACTTTGGCATTAGTTTTGCTTTATTATGCTGATGAAAGAATGGTATATCTCAGTACTGTATATTCAAATTAACTGGTGTTCAAGTTCTACATTATTACTATTATTTCCATTCCCATTATAGTGAGAAATGGAAAACAACTTACTGATGCTAATAGTAGGTACATACTATTCCTGTATAGAAAACAGCGTGCATAAATCATTTGGTTAGATAGTCCTTAGGTTAGAAAAGACTAATAGGTCTAGAAGTAGAGACTGGGATTTTTGACTTGGTGCCCAGTACTAAACCGCCTGGCCTCGCTTCAGTGACTTGTTTCTCTTTGTGACAAAAGAAACCTCAAAACCGAAATCATTAATTTACATTGAATACCTTGTTTAAAAGCAGAAGTTAGGGTCCAGTGAATCCACTCCAGAATGCTGTCAGTTGTTCTGTTTGTTTGGGCTAGCCTGGGGAAGGAATGCTTTTCAGCTTCTGTGGTGGACAGTAAGAATTTATGACATTTTCTAAAATGATAGTATAGGTGTTTAACTCAGGGAGTGGCTGGAGTCTTATCTTACAGACCAAGTATTCTTTTTACCAGGAGGCAATTTGGGCTTTAACTGTATTCATACACTGCTTAGTATCTCTATGACAGTGAGATTAGAGCAATAAGCAGAGTAGCTTTCCCTTCATTATTTTGTTTTTTTGACTTTCTCTAATAAAAGCAGGAAGGGGAACAGCCATTTTCCTCTGCCAGAGAGTCTGACGTCTGTAGGCAGGGCAAGGCTGAAACTGTCAGTTTAAGGCACTCACTGTAGATTCATGATGCTGTGTACCACATCCCGCGGCTGACACCACTGCAGCTATAGAGTTTAAATTTATAACCGTAAGTGTGGTCTTATTTTCCATAAGTTTTGGCAGGATTCAGCGTAATTTCAAGAGGAGGTCAGTATGCTGTGAAATTCAAGGTGTTCAGAGAATGTTTCCCAAAGACAAGCACTGGACAGGGAATGGAAAATACAGCCTTGGAAAAAAAGTTTCTTGCTGAATGTCTTGAAAAGCAGATAGGTCAAAAATTACTGTAGCAGTGAAGGTGCCTATGATCGTGTAACTCAGTGTGATCGTTTGTATTGTAAATGCTGGGCCAATTGCAAATGTGGTTATTTGTTCTTTCTTTCTTTCAGGACAATTCATGGATCCCAAGTGAAGCTGTCCTTCACTTCTTTATTGGGACTCCAAAGTCAGATGTGAAAAGGGATATTGGTGTTGACCTAAATTTTAGTGTCCCACAGAAAAAATTCAGAATTCAGTTTATACAGCCTAAGAAAAAAATCGAGATTGATGGTAGGTTTTTCAACTAAGAACCAGATCATCAGTTAATTTCAGTTAGAAGAACTTGATTAGAATTAACAGAGAAATATCAGTATAGTTCAGTCAGTAATCTAGTGCTAAAACTACATTATTGTGTGATAGTTACCATTCAGTTACTGCTTTAGGTAACACCCATTCCCAGTGGTTTTTGTGTCCTGATTAAGACTGTATTGCACAGTCAGTTTAGTACCTGATTCACAAACTCATGTTAAAGAGGAAAGCTGTTACCAGTATAGATGAAGTTAAGGATAAGGAACACAGGGAATTGTTCTGTAATCATTTATATATGCTGGACTGGCCTTACTATTCCTGAATTTTAGTTTGCTGTATTTTGTTAGTTCTGATATGAAATTGCTTGTTGCCAAATCTATGAAGTACTGACTGTGATACTGCTGTGTGTTATAATAAAAAGTAACATTCCAATCGCAGTGGAACATAGAAAACAAAATCAACAAGCACATTAATGAAATATAAACTGATAAGTATATGATCTATAATAGTATAGACTATATATTTCAGATTCTTTGACATGCTAGACAAATGATGTTTTGTTTTGTACGGTATAATACATCAAACCCACATATTTAGAATGTGTCCCTCTGTATTCTTATTTATTTTTTCTTAATCGCAGTTCTTTTCAAATAGATTGCATGGAAGATTTACCTACACTGTGCAAGGCTTTGCGTGCACAGTGTTCTGAGCTCAGGAGGTATCTCCACAGCACAACACAGCTTACAAGTTTTAGTGCAGGCCTAAAGGAAGTGTATATATCGCTTCTAGAACTAAGCTGGTTTGTTGGAGACAGCTTTGTTGCTTCTTCTTAATTAGTATTCTCAGAACGTCCTTTCAAAATGAAATGTGTATTCTGAGGATGCTTCAATGTCTTTGCAAATTCTGTTCCTGCATTTTTTCCTTTGCTCTGGTATCTATTATGGTTTAATTTTGTAAATAATTGTTCACAACAGTGGCAACTGTCATTTTGGATACAGTTTTATGAAGCATCACTGATCAGTATACATCCAGAAAAATTAAATGGTTTTATTTTTCTCCAAGGAAGAATTGAGTTTTCTAAAAATTCACGAATTGGACACCTGGAACTGATAGTAGATGACAGAGATGTATATTACATTAAGGTATGTTTTCAGGTTATGAACTCTCATACTAGGATGAAAACTTAAATAAAAGCACTGAAAAGAAAGGCAGTGAAAACCACACATATTGATAAATAGTTTTGTGAGCAATCTATCAGAGAAATTACAAGTTCTCTTCATTACGTATTTTTGAGACAGACTCAGTGCTAAATCACTGTGTTTTAAAAGCTTTTAAGGCATGGCTTCTGTAAGTAATCTAAAGCAATTTTTTCACATTCAGAGGTACTCAAAACTTTTTGGTTGCTCCCAGTGTTAATTCAGTAGAGGAAGATCCATTGACTCCTGTGGACTTTGGCTCATTATGTGCACATGTAGTCATGGTTTTTCAGGCCTGTACTGTGACCATGTGTAAAGACTCTGAATAAGTCCAGGTTAATTTCTTCACTTGTGGACTCTGTAGACAGAAGAATCTCTAAGATACTGTTCTTTATATCACAGAAATTGTGGGATTTTTTAAAGCACCAGGGAATAAGGAAGAGAATGCCAGTGTTTGAACTCTGAAATGAAAAAGCAAACAAAAATGCATGTGGGAGTTTATCACTGAAACTCTACTGACATTTTTGTTTATATTCCAGGATTTTTCATTATGCAGTTGATACCCGTAGCAGATTGCCATGTCTTATGTGGGCCTCCAGTTGGTTTCAAACACTCTGCATTTTCCTACAGTGAGCACATTACTTAACAGATCTCTTTTTTTTTTTTCTAGAGTAGTATTTCAGCAGAGACTTTCTGGATGTTTCCCACGAACTCAAACGCTAATTAGTGTTGCATCTAGTCCAACCTAAATCTAATTACCTCTGTGAGACTGCCAGTATTTTCAGTAACACCGTATTATTTTTTGGCCCAGTATTGTAACATTCTTAGTGATTTCAATCACTACTGAAGCCAGCAGGAGGTGAACGAAATAACATCTCATACCACTGTGATTTTTGTATAACTGGAAAAACCAAATCCATCCTTCCCATTATTTACTAACAGCAAGTTTTATGGTTTGGGAGGTGGAAGGGTGTTTGTTGGGTGTATAGAAAAAAAATCTCTTTTCTTACTCCTCATCTCACTTCCAAAGTGCCCAAGTCTGTACTATTCCTTTCTCAAACGTTAATCAGTTCATACTGTTGAGTGGCGTGGGGTTTGTTTTTTTGTTTTTTATTTGTTTATTTATTCTAGGCAATGACAAATTTTCAGATGCTAAGTGGAGAGCAGAGGGACATGATCCAACTGGAGGTAAAGCTGGTAAAGCAAAGCAGTCCTATCATTCTGTCAGGAAACATCACTAAACAACTTGGCAAGAAGATAGCTTTTTCATTATCCCTGAATAATTTATTGAAGGATGCTGCATTTCTTTCAGGTTAGAGGACAATAAGTATTTGCCATATACATGTAAGTTCTGGAGCCCTTAGCTATTAGGGTTGCCTTGTTTTGGACACATATTTCTAAAGTTCTTTCAAATAAGTAAGACTGCTTTTAAAAATTATTAGCCTTGATAAATTAGTACTAATATGTATTTCAGAATAACAGGAATGATAAAATAAATTATTTTCTAAGTGGGTGTTTAATTACTGGTGGAGGAAATAAGATGTAAGGGATCGCTTAACAAAAAAAATTCCAAAACAATAACAGCTCTTAGAATATTTTCTGGTTTTCACTTAGTACAAAACAGTACAGAGGCACATATATGTAGCTAAATGTCTCTTAAGATCTGATCTAAAAGTCTTGGAATATTTTTTTTTCTCACAAATACACTAAGAGGAAAATAGAAGTATCAGAAAGAGGGCTTTACTATTTGTATGACGTCAGTTTGTTAAAAGGTAAATTAATACAGTGGAATAAACCAGTAATTTAAGGCTCTCATTTTTTCGTTAACGTTTCTTACTGTAGTCCCTGTGGCAAAGACGTTGAAATGTTATAGAATTACCCAATGTTTTCAAATAGAACTAACTTTTAAGGAATGCAGAATGCCAATTTGGTGAAATCTCCATCCTTAGCTTTCAGATGGATTGCCAGTGACTGCATCTAAAAACAGTTCTGGTCTGGTTTCAAGCTCTTATTTCCTGAGAACTAGGCTGCACCACTTGTTGTAAAGCCACAATCTTGCTCTGACTTAGTGTAGAAGTAGATATCCGCATGTTCACGTTTAGGTCTTAGTTTATGAAAAGATCAGTCTGTTAGAATTTATTTCCTTTTAGAAGCAGCTTTGGCTAGATTCATTTTGCTAAACTTCAAGCATTATCTGAGAAATGTGATCTACAGGCTGTATATGTAGTGGGAGAGAGTGAGTGAACATCCCCCTCTGTTATTTATGGGGTTCCTCAGCATGAAACTGAATGCATTTGTGTTTTTACCACTGTAGTATTCCTTTTACTAGCTAAAGTAACTTCATGTTCTACCACTGCATAATCACTTCTGCTCTTTTTGTAGCGTTTCTGGAGAAAAAGGTTGATGATAAGCTGAGACAATACTCATTGGAAGGGGAGACTTACCTTCCAGGTGTTCTTGGAGTTCATGTCGTTGGTCTTCTCCAGCACTGTGAGGGCTTATGGTCTCATGGTTTGAAGATAAAATATGGACTCCTAGGTACAGTGAAAAAGAGGGAAAAGTAAAAGCATTCTGTTTGTCTCATTTTTATGCAAATTGTTTGCCTGTATGATGAGGACGCTCTCTTTAACAACAAAGATTTTGGTTGATTTTTAAACTGTCATCTGAGACCTAGGGCAAGTTTCTCTTTTCACTTGGATAAACTTTACTCTTTGAGTATGCATACAAAAAAACGTTCATTTTTTTGATGTGCTTTTCACAAGCATGTTCAACACTTTATTAAAAGTCACTTTTCAGTGGGAATTGCTCCTAATTGATTTGTGTTCTCACATGTTTATACAAAACGAATGGTTGTGTATGTACTCTTAAAAATATGAGGGGCTGTTTCTAGGAACCAGTCAGCTGTGTTCTCCTGGCTGCAATGTATGAACTGTGTGTTAATTTTATTAGACAAAGCAGGAGAACATCAGTACAATTTCATCAAGGTATTGAATACTTGTAGTAGCTAATTATGATAGGCACTACAGGATGATTGTATATGTAAAGTTTGTTGCACCTTCAGAGACAGTATGTAGCAATATGAGTGGTAAAGTTTTCTTAAACCTACACAGGTATGACCCCATAATTTTGCTAAAAATGACATGATGATCGGAGTCTTTTATATATACAAAACCAAACACTTAGAAGATACTAGATGATGTCTAGTATCTATGTAATTATGACGTTATATAATTAGAGCTTAAGTCATATTTTGATATAAACCTGGTTTGGCAACTCTTCCACCTGAAGTGGTCAGCAAGTGATTCCTTGTAGAAGTATGGGATTAAAAAAATCTAAAAAAAAAAAAGAAAAAAGTAAGCCTACTCATTGGTTGAAACTTCAGGTTAATTATTTTAAGCTTTTTCTCAGTGACCACAACGGCTAGAAGTGCATTATTTTTTTTTGTTTAAGACATAATGTCATGATGTTGGGAGCTGAGTGGTAACAGAAAATCATCAAATATTATGAGACCACAAGAAATCTGCAGAGGTTGGTCATGATTAGTTTGTAGTGCTTTTACTTCACCCAGGTAAAATTCCATTTAAGTAATAAACTTAGAAACATCTTAAATTTTAATTAAATATAAAGTAAACAAAGGCCTAAACACTTACATGCAAAGCCTATAACATGGTTGTTCCTAGGATTTTCATTTGTAGTACAGTTTCTGGAAAAAAATAAAAATTTGCAATGCCTAATGCATTTTTTCTAAAGTTTTACAGATTGTTTTGCATATACAGCATGTCTGTAGTTAGAAGTGCAAAGCTATTGACTGCTGTTAGATTGGATATGCGTGTATTGGGAAATTGAAGTTAGGTGTCAGAAACAGTGTTTTCACAACATTGTAATCTGTAAAATGGGTCTCGATTTTGAGCAGATAGGGAAGGTAATTCTTGAGCTGAACTTCATGCTAATGTAGTTACACCAGTATTGGTACCAATCTTCACAAACTTTGGTCAGTACCTTTAGACTGCAGAATGTACTGCCAGATGTTTTACATGAATTAAATATCTACTTGTCTTACTTTTTACTGTGATAGTATTTTCATAGATGTAAATCACTTCTCTAGTAAGTGCAAACTCGCTGTTCTTAAATGCAGGTTCATTAAATGTGTGCTTTCCTTTGGATTCTTAGGGTAAATCAACAAGTATATATCTGTAAAAATAGATCTCACTTCGATGTTTTTGAAAAATACAAACCTTGAAGCCAGTGCTAGGTTTATGCTATTAACATTTTGAAAGTTTACTTCTGATTTATTTGAATAGGTTAACTTTGTGATTTAACTCAACAGGAGAGGCAAAAAATCTTCATCATGAATGCAGTACATGGCAAAAGATTAAAGTGGAGACGGGTGCACACAGCGTCTACAAACTTGATATTGGGCATGAATTTCACTGTATGCAGGCTCCAACCTATAATCACAAGGTAGAGATACTGACCAAAGCACTGGTGCGCTGAGTACCCCTGTGTCACTCCCGTACTGAGGGGTTTGAACAGAGCAATGCCCAAGATGCCATTTTTGGATCAGTCTTTTTCTTCTCATCTTGTTTCTTTGCTTTCTGTGTAGACAAAAGTATCTAGTCAAATTGCTAATTTATGCAGTCCATTACAGCTGTGATGGAACTGTCCAGTGATGTAATTTTTAATGTATTAATTCACAGAACTTCTGCAGAATGTTTGTTGTGAAAATTCTTGTTATATTTAAAACAATAGTATTAATAAGTTTATGATTTATCTTGTGCTACTTGTAACTAAAAGTCAGGAACTCTGCTTATTCATCAGAAGTTGTATGTCTGGAAAATAAAACATTTTACAGTGTTTTGCATTAATTTTTGGGTTCAGACTTACATGCTTTCTTAGAAATTTCAGTGTGTGACCCGTTTCATGCAGAAAAGCAGATCTGTTGAAAATAGCTTCCTTTACAGACTGCCAGAAGGCAAAGGTTAATTTAAAGGCAAGTGACCATTAATACCGGTTATTTGCTGCAGAACAGAGAGCTGGCTGAAAAATAAGCTTCTGAATTAAAAGGAAATTTTGTGTCCTTTCAGATTTGCTTTTGGTCCAGGTTGGACTGAAGCTGAGAACTGTTAGGATTTCCCATGAAGCAAGATCTTGGCAGGCTTTGCAGCTGCACAGTGAATCCACGTGGGGCAATCCATCAGGAGTTAACCTAAATCCAGTTACCTTAGCTTTTGAGAAAAGCAATTTGATTAGCAGCGCATAGACTAAAAGTTCTGGGCATTTTACACTGAATTTGTATCTTCTGCTGAAACATGATTTTTCTTTGGAAAATTTGCAGCCCTTTCTGCTTTAGTCTTGCTTGCTTCTTGGGAATATTTCTACAGGTAGTTAATTAGCATTGAATAAAATAGAAAGCATGGTTTACAGGAAAAAGGTGTGTTTCTGTTCTTTAGGCTCACCTGAAACATGAGGCAAGTGCATCTTGGCTTTCCTCCCAGGTGGAAGTAAACTATGGGAAACACTGGGATGAAATAAACAACAAGAAGAAACTGCTGATCAGCCAAGCATTTAAGAACAGTTCCAGTTCATCTCTAGTCAACTATTTCATGGAGGTAATCATGATTGTTGGAAGATTAAGACCATCAGTTCAAACTAAGAAAAAATTTGGGATTAATTAATTGATTAAGACTTCTTGTTTTTCCTGTGTTATGTATTGGTATTGGTAAGTCAGATATCCAGACCTAATAAGTTTGAGTTTGGTAAGGTCTTTACCCAGGCACGTAGAGATCACTGACATTTAAAATGAACAAGAGAAAGCCAGTAGATGTTTTTTTTTCCAAACACTAAATATGTTTGAGTGCAATGTGTTCTGAATTTTTTGCAGAGATTGTGCATATAAAATGATTACAGAGATTTATGAAAGTTACTTTACTCACACAATGTGGAAGGAGGGTGCAGGTGATAATAACTCAGAATATGACAGCATTTAGGTGGAAGTTGGTATGGAATGCCGTAGCTGAACTAAGATCATACCTGGGTTTTTGTGGTTGTTTTTTTTGTTACATATACTGATTTCTGCCCTGGATCAGTAAAAAGTTTTCCCATGTAGTAAAGTGTAATTATAAGCTTTACAGGAGGTTTATGCCTTCTTTTGAAGCATATTCTATGGGCTACAAAAAGAAATAAAATAATTCTTACCCTGTTATGTTTTGATTTATATTTAGAAAGTTCTTAGAGAAGCGACAGAAACTATTCCTATAAATTTTCATGTAATTTCCTAGAAGTTGCAGCTCTTATTTGCTGTTGTCTTAGAACAGGTAATAGTTTTCCCAGGTGGCTTGTCGTTATTCTGTTTCCATAGGGAGTACCTGTAAGCTTAGAATTTATCTGTGATCCCAGCATAGACTGACCTAGAATTATGGTCTTTTTTTTTCCACAACAAAGTAAATAATCTAAAAATTAGTGGAAGTTTTCATTTTTGAATCTTCAGTAGATTTAACAAATGCGTATTAAAGAAATCCTGATCCATAATTGGTCAGCATGCTTGAAAAGCTATAAAGTGAATTGCAGATGTGCAGAGCAGAGGCACTAGCTGTGACCTTCCTGCTGCAATGTGTGTGTGTTAGCTTAGACAGCTCTGAAGATGGAATTCTGTCTTTATTTAAATTTGCTTCACTTCTTTTCCAGTTTACCATGCAAATCCTGGAAAAACAGGTGAATTACAGAACCCAGCTGCAGCACTCGCACAGCTCTCAGGTTTCTTTGCAGAGCAACACTAACTTGGAGGTGCACTATAATGACTATGTGCCATTTGTGGCTGGGCTGCAGTGGAAAGACGCGTCTGGAAGTGGCCTGAAGAAGTGGGAAGGTGAAGTACCACATACCATTTCCATTTTGTGATTAGAAAAGCAGGCATTGAAACTTGCTGCTGGGGTTTTATGAGGTGGTTTTTGCATGGGTCAGAATCATAGAAATAATGGTTGGAAGAGACAGACCCTGGAAGTTAACCTTATTCCAAAACCCCAGCATTTTACCAGATTTCTTGCGGAATTAGGATCCAGGTAGCTTGAAATCTCACTTTTCTGCTAGCTTTAATATATGTTCTCTCCAGGTGGATTAAATATAGACACCCCATGGCTATATCTGTATGCAGCTAACAAACTACATCAGCCTCAGCATTCTACTTATTTATTGACTACGGAGCTGACAACTGGAAAAGCTCTCTCCATTAAGAATCTTGTAGTGGAACTATTTTACAAAGATCAAGGCAATGAAAAGGAGGGGAAAGTTCACATTTACACACCAGCTACTACGTACCTGCAGGTTAGTAACATGATGCTTCCTGTAGTTTATGGCTTTGATGATACAGAGCTTTGTGATAGATACCCAACAGAACTGTCATCATACTGGAATAACACTTGTTCAGCACGCTCTGTAAAGTAGCTTGTTTGAGAAACTCATGCAGTGTATGCCAGGTTATGAGAGAGGATATTGAAATGCCTATGTACATCTGTTTTCTGTGCTTGAATGATGAGGTATTCTTCCTCTGGGCCAGCCGAATCAGTACAGGGAGGGTCTTTTAGCTTTGAAAAAAATCTTAGGGCCACCACCTCTGCCCCTCCTTCGAATGGGAATCCCATCACTCCCTGCACAAAACCCAAATACATGATGGCAGAGTTCTGCCTAGGAGTGCACAAATAATAATGACTATTTTAAAGTTCTCTCTCCGCTTCTGCCATGAGCTAACAGTTTCAGGAAGTAGGAAAATTGGATCATCATGTAAGAAGTGATTAAAACTTCATCCTTAGTGATATGAAACAGCTGAGAGTGTCTTTCATTTAAAAAGTAGGAAGAACAATAACTAAACTTCTAAATTAAGAGCCTGGTCATTACAGCATTCAACTGAATTTGAGGCATTAGATTTAAAGGCATCCTCTGCCTGAGAGGAGAGGAATGTAACCCACCTCTTCCTGGAGAGTATCCTGCTCATGTAGTTCATGGGCACTTGCTGCCTCTTGATATAGGCACTGTTTGTAAAAATTCTCCATGAGTATTTGGAGCTCCATTAATATTAGAGTTCTGATCTTGCAGAACATCAACTTTGCTACTGAGGTGCTTTTGCTGATACTCATAAAGAGTAGCACCCACTATATCTCTACAAAATGAAGAGGTATCTACAGGTAATTCTGCAATATGAACAGATTCAGTAGGAGAAATGGTAATCCTTTTGCAGGCTAGAGTACTGGATAGCTGAGTGGTTCGGAACAGTCCTGAGAAATGAAAAGTTATTTCTTTTGTTGTGACTTAGAGAATGACTCCGGTCTCCCATAAAACCTGTGAGAAAATACTCAATAGCAGGTTCTCAAGGTGATAGTCTTTTGCCTTTTCTATTAGGATTCTTTTACTTTCTATACATAAAATAACCACTGAATGTAATCAGTGTGCCCTGAGTCTAATTTATTTTAGACTGTGCTATGCCATAGAGGTTTAAAACTGATTTCATCACAGTAGCTGTGCATTAAGCAATATGATAAACCTCTATCACTATGCGAAGTGTAGATTTATCTTGGAGAAGCTTAACTTCTCATCTGCCTCTTATAAATGAGGTGCCTTTTTTTTTTTTTTTTTAAGAATCCTCTGCAGTTGTCTAAATCTTTAGCTTAAGGTATTCCTTTATTCTGAGCTGCAGCTTTCCCTCATTACATCACTGCTGGCTCAAGCACAGTGTGGAGGATTGTGAAAAACATCCTTGAATGAGAAAGAAATGTTTGTCAGCTATTTTCTTTTCAACTATTCAGCTTTTTCTGTCTTCCTTGCATAGAAGGGATAAAGATTTGAGATCTTTATGCCAATTCAGAGTATTTTGATAACAGAAAACATGGCACACTATTTCTAATAGTTCTGGTAATGATTGTCTCCTAGAAAATGTGTTCTTTACACTTCTGTGCTGTACTGTTGGCACAGTAGGATTCTGTCTGTCATAGCTCAGCCAGACTAATGTGTTTTTCAGGCATCCACATTTAATCGTCTTGGGAGGAATGTTCTGCATAGCTATAGTGAAATGATATCTCTGTGGAATCAGCTTGTGAAAAATGAGATTCGTTTGGAGAATAATGAACAAGCCAAATATCTCTGCTTTAAGATAAAGAATACAAAACAGGAATTTAACTTCACAGGCAGCTATCAGAATCTGCCAATGGTATGAAAGAAATACAAATACAATTTCTTTGATTCAGCACTGTGTTTTTCAGGTCTGCCATCTGCCTGAGAGATGCTATTGCTAGTGTTGAAACTTAAACACTTCTAGTGCTGCTTCTGTTTCTGTCTGTTTTGACAACCTGCAGTGTAAACCTAGGTTCTAAAAGAAAACAAAAAAAACCTTCTGTGGTATAGTTTTGAGTACTTCTCACCTGTTAGGGAGGCCAACTACTGACAGAAAGTCAGGGAGGAGAGGACAAAGAGAGACTATGTGGCTAGAAAGAGAGCTATAGATATGATTACTTACATTTTGATGCAGATGTTTGGCAGATGTGGAAGATGCTACTGTCTTGGAGAATCAAAATATCTTGCTTGCTAGTGAGCATAGTAACAGCCTGGGTTTATATGCTGTTTTAGCCTCTACATCCCTTCCAACCTTAAAATCATTTTTGTTTTGCTTGATGTGTGTAGCGCAGGAAGTGTAATCAGCAGTTTGTTGTCCAAAGGGACACTTGGATCGGTTACTTTGGTCAGTTCCTTGCAGGACTTCTTAAAACAAGGTTTTTTTCTAGTCATAACAGTCCATGCATTCAAAATCCAGTCAGTTTTTATATGTCGATGTATTCGTACGGGAGCAAAAGCTTGCTCATAGTGTAAAAAGGTTACATTCAAGTGATACATTTTAGGGCATTTGTCTTCTGCTGGAGGGAGTTTTCTACTAATGTCACTTTTAATCCTACATAAATGGATTTAAACTGAAGCAAAAAGGGGTTGATCTGTGAAAGGACAGTCTCGCTGCAGCCTGTTGAACAATGTCGTTTCTATATTGATGTTCCTGAATATGAATGCAGTAAATCTGATGCAATTTTCCTGTCCTCTTCTGGTCTCATGCTCTGAGTGCAGCCTAAGAAGACAAACTTTTCTATGAAGACTGTGTGGAAAGATTATAAAAGTATGCCTGTCGTGCTGCAGTTTGAAGGTCAGATAGAGGAGCTGAAGAAGGAGAAGATGCTCTATCAAAAACGTGGAACCCTTAATTTCAGGTTCAGTAGTCATTATTTCTATCTCTGAAGAATGTTTTGGCCTAAATTTAGTGTGCGTCCTGATGCTCCTGGGAAACATTTAGGACTTTATGAAGTAGGCACAAACCCTATGCTTCCTCCCATCTGACTCTCTGGGCTTGCTCAAGCACGCTGACTTGATGGGCTGTTTCTTTTGCATCCCTTAGCTTTTGCACTCTTTGTTGAAAGGATAGTGAGCAAAGTTGTCAAATACAACAGGCCATGTGTGCTGTGGCAATGTGTTTGTTGGCAGCTCTATTGGCCATGTAGCCTCCTTTCATGAAAACAGCAGGATTTATGGTGTATCCAAACTTTGAAGTGAGGAGAAGTTCCAAAATCCAGATCTGATCATCTGTGCCATCTGGATGCCTTTTTTCCTAGCCCTTAGGATTAATATAGCCATTCTAAAGCCAAAGGTATCCCTCTGAAAACACATAACAAATGATCTTGTTTAGATTTTGGAACATGTGCCATTTCCTGATGAGAATGAGTGCACTGCTTCTAATTTTCTGTCTGAAATTTCTCTTTGCTACCCATTATCAAAACACAGCTTGAAGGCCTTGGTAAAAATGTATGTTCAGACTTGAGACATCTGGATCATCTCTGAGGAATCTCAGCTTTCTTAGGGCACAGTAAGGCAACAGGAGTGCAGAGGCTCCCTTAGGAGCTACTGTGCACCTTGAAGATAGCTAAAAAACCTGCAAGATGCCTTTTCAGTAATGGAAAAAAAAAGATGAAAATGAAGAACAAGAGCTGTAGCTGATATCTTACCATGTATAAAGGCAATTCAATATCTGCTTATTAAAGCTAATGCATTTTTCCAAGACATCAAACTAAGTAAATGTGCAGGAATATTTAATAAAGTGCATAAAACATTACACTGAAGTAGTAAACTACTCTGAGAAATATGTAGTGGCTGAACATCTGTTGCATGGGATTCTTGGCATTCAGATATTGTTTCTACAGAAAGCATAAAATGGGGTTGATAAGTGAGATTTTCAGAGCTGCCATAATCTTTTGGACAATGTCCCTATTTGAAATGAAGTCTTGGCCTTGCAGGTATTTAAAGAATACGTAGTGGTTATGCATGTCAGAATTTTAGAGCATCACCCTCTCCCATACTCTTCTAAGCCTTTCCTGAATTCACCATGGAAACTGTACCAGAATTTCTGGTAAATGTGTGTAGTTTTTATGAAGTTGTAATTATGCTCTAGGAATTTCTTAAAGGTCCTGGTCCTATGTGGTTTACTTCTGTACCTGACACCCTGATGGCATCTGCAACTGAAAATTTTGGAGTTCAAGTTGAACTCTGCATGATTTCTTTTTCTAGTTGTCTGTTAAGATCTTTTATATTTTGCTTATTCCTTGTTTTGTTCCAGGCATCCTTTTAAAGTGCCCATTCTGCAGAGCTTCCTTCTGCAAGAGACATTTACTATTGACAAAAAGCAAAAGCACTATTTATTGGAAACAAAAGTTTTGATAAATGGGCTGGAGGAAACAGTTCAAACTCTTATACTTGGTTACCAACCTGAAAAACCCTATGTGAGTTATACAAGAATTTACTGTATTCTGTCATACCAAAAAAGCCAGCAAATGAGTGACTTACTGTATATATCTTATGTTTCTTGCCTTTCCTCTGAAACTTTTTTTAGATTTGTGCTGGCTTAACTCATCCTTATAACTACAGTTTGTTCCCCAAAGATGTTGAAATATGCATTTTAACTCAAAGTCACCAAAATGTGAGTAAACTTCCTATCAAATTCAGTTAGAAGGAGAGATTCATTACCTGTTTATTCCCAGTTTATTGTCTTTTCAGACCTAATTTGCTATAGGTCTTTAGTTCCTTACCATGGGAATGCTGCAGCCAAAAAGTTAAGAGGGCAGTGGTTTGGTTGGTGTGTCCCTAATACCATGTTTTGTATAATATATAATAATTTGTTGTGTAGTAATATATGATAATAATATGTAATATAATAATACTTAATAGATTATTTGAAAATATTATTATGCATGCATATTAATAATAACAGGTACTGGGAAGGAATGGATTCAGGGTTTTCATTCTTATCTAGGTGTATCTATTCATCTTTCTTATCAAATGCAGTTATTTTTTTCCTGCTTTGCTCATTTTTCATTCTGAGTCACAACGTAATAGCTTGCAGCTCTTTCATTTTTCATAATATGCAGGGATGACTTTTCTCATGTTTCATAATATACAGGTTTAATATTCAGTGAAATTCACTTACATTCTTAACACATAGGTGACAAATGGGCTTGAGACTACCTTGAAGGTCAATAAGGAAGATGTTTTCAGCTTTCTAGGGAGGTATCAGGACAAATCCAGTGGGGCAGATTTTAGACATCTTTTGCAAATGGATGTGACACATTCATTCCAGGTATTGATGGTTTTCGTTTGTGGCGTTTTATTTTTTAGGTCTTGATGGCTGTTTTACTGCACTTAGAATTATAATTGATTTATGCTCATAAACTTCCTAGTTCAGTGAAGTTTTGGCCCTGACAAAGACCCTAGGTATCTCAGCAGATCAAATCATAATCTGTGTCAGTAATGTCATATAAGAAACAGATTGCCCTTTTGTTTTCATACCTTTTTAACTGAAAAGTATTGGTTTAATTTTCAGTGTCTTCGGGTAAAATTGTAGAATGTTATACACACATTTGCTTATACACATATGCCATTTCGTGCTGAAAGTTCAGACTGAATGATTTGAATGCATGATTCCCATTTGATTAATGGGAATGCAGTAATTATGTTTACATTTAACTTTGTCAAATAGCTTGAGTTTCCACGATCAATGGGCCTAAGCGGGGAGCTGTTTTCCAGGCAGATTAAACTGGAACACTTTGACTACAGTGTGAGCATAAAAGTTGTCATCAACAAGACTGTGTCTTCACAGGTCAGTTCCCCAATTGTTACAGTCTTGTTGCTTGAACTTGAGGCTTTTACCATTGATGCAGTCAAAACCGTGTTGAGTCTCTTGCTTGTCGCATGCATTAGGAGTACATGTCAGCCTGGGAGCTATTTTAACTTTGTGCTATGAATTGTTTGGAAGCTACTTTCAAACATGCGAACACAAAATGTGTGTGTATACTACAAAGCTGGTCAACTCACGGAATTCAAGTGAAGAGGTGTAAATTGTTAGGGAAACAGTTAACTTCTTATGGTTAGAGTTTATTCTCATTAGATGGCTATATGCAGTTGGAATAGGTGGCTTGTGCTTTGGCTGAAATTAAGAAAACTCTGAAAGTCAAGTTAAATTGTACTAAAATTCAACATGGTTCATAATGTTTGGTTCAAAGCTCTAGCCTGGTGGTAGGCGTATATGCAAAATCGGGTGTCATCTGTAGCTTTTATTACCAGTGCCAAAGGTTCCTTCTCTAGGATTAACTTTGTCCTGTGTGGTAGCTGAGATAAAGAAAGGGAGATCACTTACCCATTACCTTCACAGAAAAAACGGACTCAACTTGGGCAAAACTAATTTAATTTATTGCCAAATAAAAATAGAGTTAGATGGTGAGAAACGATGAAAAACAAAAACACCTTGCCTGCTCTGCTCCCCCTCCCCTTTTTCCCAGGCCGAACTTGTGTGCAGTCTTATTCCTCAAACTGATGTTTCAGTATTCTGTATTATGATTTGAGACCCTTAATGTCCTGTTCTTCTTTTTCTGTGTATAGGCCCAGGCAACCCTTAAGAGATACCGTGAGAGCAATTTCAATGGCTCTCTTTACCTTCATTCCAGTGGAAGGGACATGCTAATGCTGGAGGTTGATACAAACAATGAGAAAAGGAAGAATGCCAGAGTTGTTGAATTGAGAGCTTTCCTCCATCAGACAATCCTGACAAACCCAGAATCAATACAGTTCCAGATCATGGGCAAAATATTTCCTTCAAGGTAGAGAAGTCAGAATCTTGGTTAATGGAGCTGAAAAGTGTTCTGTGATACATATTTAAATGTAACTATTTTCATACAGCTGCAGCAGAAGTCACTGAGCAAATGCCATTTCATGTGTTGTCTCTGTTACTGAAATATTTTTGCTCTTTGTTTCATAGGTTGGTAT
>JAOXJM010000071.1:11886645-11900424 GCA_026413425.1 Tringa solitaria
CTTTCCTAGGTCTTCATATACAGATAACTTGAATGAATGGGTGGTACTATTATATTGGGTTTAGATCAGCATTTGTTTTTTTCCCCCCATTTGAGTTTGTCTGCTGAGAAGTAAGGGACTAATATTTACAAGCCACGCCAGTGGAAGAGGGCACTTCCCAGTGTTTATTATTTAAGTATTGCGGAAATCTCTGAGGTGGCAGGGGTGGGAAATAGAAATCTGACTCTCCTGAGTTTTAGCTGTCTTCCAGCTGACTTTTCAAATTTCACAGATGCAAAAGTGTGCAGTGAAGGAGTGGTTGCTTTTGTAGCCACCCCACTGTTTGGCAGTTTCAGAGTTGGATGGGGTAAGGACAATGAGGAGACAGGGTTAAAGACTACAATTTAGTTGAAGCTCATTAGATTTACTAGTAAAAGAAAAAATAAGATAAAAGATTCAAGAAATATATTTCATGTGTTTCCACAATTTACTTGCAGTTCTGAGGTTCCAATAGTACATTAATTTATTTAAATACCTGGTTAGGCTGTAACAGAGCAATTTATTGCAGCTAACTTCACAGGAAGTAAAATAGAACACTTAAAATTTCTGGAATGACAATTTATTCGGGATTTATTTTACAGAGAGAAAAGAGGAAAAAAAAAAGATTGAATATTTCTGTGGAATTGCTAAAATGATGCAGTCTATACAGACTTCAGTCGCTGACTCATTAAATGAATTTTACTTCCCTGAATTATGTAGTTTGATTCTTTCCATCAAGTGGATTTTCACTGAGATTTTACTCATCATCAGTCTTTCAAGAGGATTCCAATACCTAGGAGGGATGTCTAACAATATGAAAATATGATTGCTTTACTTCTAAGTATTTTACATAGTATACTTCAGTCTAGAATGTCAGACTTTTCAATGGACAGTTTGTTGAAGGCAATATGAAAATTGTGTCTCAGTCTTATACTTGAAACACTGAAAATTGACTTTCTTGTTACTCCAGTAGGTTTCCCTAAAAAGCTATGCTGTGTTTCTCCAACACTGTTCAATTCAGGGCCAAGATACAAAGAAACAATTGTTGGTTCATTTACCAAACTCAAATGGTGGTGGCATTTGAAATTCTTCTTTAAGCTGAATTCTCAGTGCTGTTTTTAAATTGGCATTGAAGAGAGATTTCATATCGTGACAGAGGAGTTTATTTCCAACTCTAACTCTGTCCAACTCTGTCTTTTCCTTTTATTAAGGATCATAACAAAAGCACCCAAGAAATTTGAAGAAAAAACATTCTGCCAATCTGTGAGACTTTATTGAGTAGCTTTATAAACATCTGGTGAATAGCATGTACTTATTGCAGGGCATCTGATTCACTGATTCACAACACTGGAACAAGTAGCCAGAAAGTCGATGGAGTGTCCATACTTGGTGATACTCAGAACCCGACCACACTATCCTGAGCATCCTACTCTCATTCATCCTGCTTTGAGTGAGAGGGGCTTTGTCTTGACAGTCACAAATAAAGCATAATAATAAGATCTTACTAGCAATTTTTATCTCTGACTTTTTAGACTTTTGATATCTTCTGAGATGAAGCTTAATGAAAATAGGCTTCATGTGGATTTCATGGGAGCCAGGGAGCAGAAAGTTGGTTTTATTTTGTCCCTAAGTGGAAGAGTCCAACACACATTTGCTGGATTAAAGGCCATACCTCATCTTCTTTCTCTGAATGGATTCCTGAAGTGCAAAAACAACATTCATGATGGTACTTTTTTACTTTGTGTTTTGCTCCCAAGGCTGCAGCTATCTAAGAAAGCTTCTTAACGTATTCCTTACTGAACTGCATATGATGCAGAAGAGAGTATTTAGCGTGCAAAATGGACCATTGGTCGTTGAGTTGAGACTACTTTTTAGTGAAATAACACAGTTTGATAATTTTCGTATTTTCATTGATTGAAGGAAATAGTGGGTGGCATCTTTCTTATGCAGATCTTCTGAACTGTCAGGGCCGTTTGCAGAGCTCGGAAGGATCATTTAGCCTGGACTTACCCAAGTAATAGGTCATAGTCCTTTTGTAGATTTTCCTTTAGAAGGCAGTGTAGTGTAGTCCGTGGCCTGAAGGCACAAGCAGCTTGGTGAATAAAAAGAAATAGCTGCCAGAAATACTATTATGTAATTTGTTTTAAACACAGATATTTCTTCTAGTGGAGAAACTGTCTCTCAACAATAAACTGATTCACTCTATAGATTTGGCTAAATTATCTGTTAAAATAAATGGAAATTCTTTTACCTCTTCCTGGTATTAAATTAATGGTTAATTTATATGTTGCTTATAAATTTCTGTCCCAAAGGGCACTCTCCACAGTAATAATTTCTGCCCGTTACAGGTAACATCAATGTGATGGTCAACAAAACACTGTATGGACTTCATCTCAGGAACAGAAATGTGTTTGGGAATACCACCGTACACAATGTCACTTTTGCTGTGTTTCAGAATGGCAGTCAGACAATCCCAATGGAGGCAAAACTGAAAGGACACCTGGAACTGAATAAAGAGATGAAAAGGGTGCTAGCTAGCTTCCAGGTGGATGAGGAAGTCCTGTCTTTAGATTTTTCCAATATCATGAGTCTTGGGCACAGCAGAGTCAGTGGGACTTTAACACATAATATCAGCTTTTTAAAAAATGCAGGTATGAAGAAAACTCTGACTTGATGGTGTCTTATAACAAGGTATCAAGGTCAGTTTACCTAAATGAACGCAGACCAGTGGAAATAGATGAGTTGCATTTGCTCACATTGGAACAAAAATGTGATCGGGCCTTAGAACATTCTTTTTAATACTGTTGAGAAAAAAAAAATAAAATAGATACAAAACCGCTTAAAAACTCCCTGAACTACTTCAGAGTGAATTATTTCTTTCTTGTACATCTGTATTCCTGCATGCTGATTAGTTCCTCTAAGCATATTTTTATACCTATTTTGATTTGGGACCAAATTGAAACATTGAAAGTCATTGAATAAATCATGCTTAAGACTAAAATATGCCAAGCATTGTTTCCTAAGAAAAAACAAGGGTTTTCATGAACTGAAGTTATCAATGATTTTGAATGGGTAAATTGCCTTTGTCCCTTTGGACTGAAGAAACCTTGTTTTGAAACTTTCTAACAGCTCA
Source organism: Tringa solitaria (assembly GCA_026413425.1). Lineage (NCBI taxonomy): Eukaryota > Metazoa > Chordata > Aves > Charadriiformes > Scolopacidae > Tringa > Tringa solitaria. The sequence goes on from JAOXJM010000071.1 coordinate 11,889,797, forward strand.
CTATTGGAGTTGGACAGAATGCCCATTGATAGATATCCTTTATTAATAAAATCAAACATCCTTGACTTCCAAAGTGCATGCCACATTTTAATTTAACAATCCTTTTTTAATATCATTTTCTTGTGGTAGGTAATGTCCTTTCTTACTATAAATATCAGTAGGTGCAGCTGTCTGAATGATTGTACTTCAAAAAATGGTCTATCTTTTCTTATGAAAAACTATAGAAGGCGTCTCTTAATCTGTAATACATCTTTTCTGCATTTTACAATGACAACCCAGAAGTACTGCATTGGTTTTGTTTCTTTCCCTATCAATAGGATTGCCCTTGGATGGCATTCTTACTGCTGCGTGTGACTGTGGCACAAGAAATCACACCATCACTATCGCCCTACAGAGTGGCAATGAAAGGATTAGTGTGTTTGGAGGTCACAGACTGTTCACTGAACCTCCTAAATCCCAACTATCTGTTAGTTTGAAGCACAACATCTTAAAGATAAAGAGAAGTGGCATCCCTTTTATTGTGGAAGCTGTTGGCTATTATGAGGTAAGAAGAGTTCTGCTTGTGATTATTTAATTTCTGGCAGAACCGTTTCTAGTAATTGTAGGTTATTCCTGTGCAATTTATTCCGAAAGCATCTGCATTTTTGAGATGTACTAAATTACTGTGTGAAAGAAAGATGTTTTCTGGCTTCTTGTCATACTGTGTAGCTGTCATCTGAAGTCTTGGAGCTGAATCTAGGCTAAATGCAATGCTACTTTCATTTCTCATTTACGTGAAATACTTTGCTGCATAGGAACAGGAGTCTTGTCCAATTTTATTTCCCCGTATAAATGGGAAGGGACAAGCAGCCCTAATTTATTTAGCCATCAGGTAATTGTCGGTGAGCCTAGGTACTGTATTGCATCTGGTACTGGATTTAACTAGTTCTAATGTCATCCTTTGGATGTCTGCTAAAGAGTGGAAGACTGTTTAGCATGGCTTTCCATTTGGAAGTCTCTACCCACAGAGGTGTCGTGGATCGAGTCTCCTGATACTGTGTTCTTGGCCCCTCTTGTCTCTATCTGCATTTCCGCGATAGATCTGTGAACAACGTATAGCTCTTTTGCATCTCAAATTACCCTTCCATAAAAAATTACTCTTCCATAAAAGAAGGGTTCAAGTGTTTTCCTCCTTCTAACATATGCTGGAAGGCTTGAGTCACTAACATACTAACATTTGTGGTGGGTTCAGCCACTGTGGTACAGTGAGACACAGGTGTGTGGAGGAAGAACTGTATAGAGTTCCCCTTGCCTTGCCATTTTATCATGTGTGCCTTAGGACTGGAATCCTCCAGGGTACTGAATGCATATAACGTGTTGTGGAGCCCGAAGGAATTATTCATACACATCATTTTGAAAGGTCTAGCATCACAGGAAAATCTTTATTTGAAATGAAGCCACTTTGATGAATTTGCACTTTTATTTTACCAGTGCTGCTGCCCTAACACAGACTGTGATATTTAAGCATGGTGAAACAGACTGTGCCTTTGCCAGTTGTTGCTGGGGTATTGTCGTTTGTTTCTTTCCATGATTTGTTTTCTTCTGTGCATAGAATTTCACCAAGAAGATTGCTGCAGGGATAACAACTACAGTGGAGATGGAACAGCTCAAAATTGAAATAGAGAAGAAAACCACTGGCAGTGCTATGGAAGTTTCTCTTTCACTTCACCATGATGTGGGAGGACTGATGAACATTGTTCCACATGTGCTAGAGGTTAGTAAAAGTCCTGCTACATAGTGTATTTGATGTAGCTTTCTGCTGTTCATTCTGAACTGTTCAGATGTTCTGCTTGAGAGCAAACTAGCAGGGCAGATCAGAAGGGAGAGAGATTTTTGTCAAACGAGGCCAGTACAGAAAGCCTAAAAATTGTTTGCTTAGCAATAAAGAGCAGGTTTTCAAGACGTGGTGGGTAACAAAACGTTGATGTCATGTCAGGCACAGTAACATGCGGTCACAGCTTTTCCATCTTGCTATGGCAGGGTGTGCAGGGGAGTCACCTGACTGTTTGTGGGTGCAGTGGTTCTGACCGTAGAGTGAATAATAATGGCAGTAGTTTTCATACAGTGGACAGCAGTCCCCAAGGACTTCACTTTCTGCAACGGGGGACATGGTTTGAAACACTGAACGTCTACTTGTGACTGTTGTATTTTCCATGACAAACATAGAAATACCACTATCTTCATGCTCTCAACGTGCTTTGTTGATAATGTCAACAGGTTGCTTGCAGTGGAGAATCTGCTAACAAACAACTTTCTGGCCTTTGCAATGGAGCAATTACATTGCATCATTTTGAGGTACTGGCTTAATTTATAAACTCTGCTGTCAACAACATACTATCTTAACTACCACTGAGGGAATCTAAGTACTGAAAGGTGTCAGAGGTGTAGAAATTGTTTTGAGTTAGCTGGAAGTTTTGCACAAACTTTCAGATATTTTCACTCCCTTGATATTCACAGATTCAAACAGATCAGATTACTTCTCCATCAAAAATTGTACAAGTCCGCAGGGAAGGTTGCACTCGGTTTTACCATCATGCAGTGGAATCAGAATTGTCAACAATTCTAAATCAGAACTGTCAACAAACTTGCATTCAAGTGATACAGATTTACATCTGTAGTGCACAGCTGTGCACCAAGTGCAGAGTACAAAGTAGAGATAGGGGATGGGCCCAACAGGTGCAATTTTAAAGGCGATATTACTGTGTCCTACAGCAGACAGTCAGGTTGTGCTCAGTACAAGAGCTTGCACCCAGCAAAAAAAGTAATACCAGAAGATAAGAGGTGTGCACCAGGCAAAGGGCAAGAGTCACAAAAAGGTGTCAGGGTAGTAAGAGAAATAGTTCTCTTTTAGTAATGTGAGCATTTAAAAACAGTGTGGCCTAAGAGGAAAACAAACTTGACAACAGTTTTTCCTGTAATTTTCCAGACTCCAGCAAGAGTTTCACTGAATGGGTCAATGTTTACCAGCAACTTTACTGTCGTCTCCTTTGGACGTGTTTCGTTTCATGACATGTTTGCCTGCCTGCAACTCAATGTCACCACTGATACCCAGCCTCATTTAGAAGTTGACTTCCAGCATTCTTTGCCTTTGCTTCAGTCTCTGGGAATTGCCAGAGAGAACCAAGTGAAGGTGTCAGCCGTGAGAAGTGACAAGTATAAGGGCATGCTTGGCATTGTCCTTGGGTCTTGCAGCGTAAAAGCTGATGGAGAAGTAAGCCTGGCAAGCAATGAAACAGATACAGAATGGGTACTTACTTTTAGAAACAAGTGTGTCAGTCTAGAGGTAAGCCTAGAATGTTTTCTGTATGGCATGATAGTTTGTGTATTTTGGATCATTGTGAGTCACAGAGAGCTATCTCCTGACATAATTATTTATGGAAAGGACGGGTTTGGTCATTAAAGTTGTTCTGGCAGAGCAATGAGTCAGAGCACTTGCAGAGGGAATGTATTTGAAGATGAGAATGTGGAGTAATACAATGGTAGTTGTTACTGCTGTTGCCGTAAAGTAGTTGGTTAATAATATCTTTTTAATTAAAATTATTTTGTCCTAGAATCTAATGAAAAGCATGTCCTTTCTGGTTGAAATTTTGAAAACTTTTTCTTCTACAGTACTTAGGAAAAGATTCTTGTAGGAAGTTTTGTTTTCCCCTGTACCATTTATTTTTGGTTTCTTTTTCTCTTGTTTCACAGAGAAATTTCTGATTTCTCTGTGAAACAAGCTGTCTTGTGTGGTCCGTTCAGAAAGAAGAAATGCTTTCTCATTAACTAGAAACAAATTAGGAATACAGTTGCATTACCTTGTGTGCTTTAAATAGTGTAATCTTTTCTGTTGCAGAGGATGGGATTGCCTCATGCTGTAACCTTTGGGGGCTCATTTCAACAGAACATCTGCAATGTTGGCTTGTTAATGAATCTTCAGTGTGATGGCAGAACAGTTGATGTGCAGATAGACACTTCCTGCGAACACGAGTATACGCTCCAAGGGATGCTCAGGCATTCAGTTTCCTGGCTGAGTCAGCTTGGGCTGCCTTTTGAAAACTCTGTCCTGTTATCTGCAGCCACAGACTCCACTACTGAGGGCGTTTTGTTGCTGCAGGCTGGCAAATGCAAACTTAAGGCTAGAGGAGATCTCTGTATTCAGAATAAAGCTGAATGGACACTGGAAGCAGAAACAGAATGTCAGCTTCTGCAGGTAGCTCTTGGAGGCTTTTGAAGAGATATTTGGCATGAAATGCAGCCTATATAGGGTTTTAGCTAAAATAACATTGTTTGAGTCTTGAAAAAGCACTCTAAAGACACACCTGCATTACAGCATTAGGCAAAGAAAGTGTCTAATGTATCCTGTTCATAAATGTTCTCAGTAGACTGAGATTAATTCAGTCTTTGCTGCCTTTGCGGACTGAGACTGCCCTCTAAGGCTGAACAGCGGTTTTAATTTGAACTATTTGTCAGAAAATATATTTTCTGGTCTGTCTTTTTTATCAAAGTAGAAGTTGTGAAATTTCTTTAGTGTTTCCACGTAGTCTCACTGGCTACGTTAGAAAGAATGACTATTGCAAATTTAGGGGTTATTTCCAGATGCTCATAGGCATTTATGTTTTGCTTTAACTCCTCAGTTTTAACTTCTTCAACTACAGTAGCAATATAAAACAAAAATGACAGGAAAGTGTGTGTCATCCGCAGTGAAGAGGGAATAAAACCAACCTAAATACTAGAAATAGCAGAATTGTCAATGTTTTTTACATGTACTTTGAAAGAATGACAGGAAGCATTTCATTTAGGAAATTGCACAAGGCAAGCTTGAAGTTCTAGTATTAAAAAAAGAAATCCTGTAACACTGTATGCAAGAATGCCTGTTAGGCCTATTACTATTTTTGGGGGTTAGTTTGTTTGAAGATGGAGGATTGATTTGATCTGAGTGAAGCAGAGGATGTTCATTAAACTTCGCCACGTTGAAGAAATAGGCATTTTGTATTATTGTAGTAAAACTCTGTATGGATACAGAAGTTGTAAATTCTGCAGGGCAGCCCTAAAATCTTCCCTCAGACCTTATTCAGGCGAAATTGCCATCTTGCTGTTGGGAGGCAGAAATATGACAGTGCAGAGATTATAGGTTTTTTCTTTGATATTCCAACATAAAATCTCCTTTATCATATGCTAAAGGGAGAAGAAAAAAGACTCAGTACTGACTTGTCTTAAAGCGTATGTATAGTCTAAAGGATTATTTTTTTTGTATCTTGATAGGATCTCAGTATTCCAACTCAGTCACGGATCACAGGCTCTATTCAGAAGGACAAGTGCCAAGCGGAACTTCTCTGTGTCCTTGAAACAGAGGGCAAGACTGCCCATCTTGAAGTGAGAGCAGAGTGCAAGCCAAAGATTACACTGGAAGTTCAATTCAGGCATGACCTCCCTCAACTGAAGAAAATTCCAAAGGAAAATAAGCTGTCCATTGCTGCACGAAAGCAGTTAAAATATCATATTGGAATAGGAATGAAATCAGGTGCTTGTGAGCTTCAAATGAGCAGTGACTTTGACCCTGAAAAGAAGCTTCAGTGGAAAATGTTTATAGAAAACAAATGCCAAACAATTCAGGTATTGGAAAGAATTTTTTTGTGTTACTCTTGAATTTATACACCTAAACCAGGATCTTTGAGCCTCCTAAAATCAAAAGAAAATAGTCTAATGATTTCACTGGTAGCACAGAAACAACAAAAACATTCTCTTCTTTTAATGTTACATCTTAGTTTTGGAGCCAGACATTTGCTGAATTTTTGTATGGTATAAGCCAAGTTTTCTATGACTCAGTACCTACATTTAATGGACTTGCTTGTGCTAGCTCTGCCATACTTTTTTAAAAGCATGGTTGAGAAATCTGCACTGTTTTAATCTTCAGAAATAATGAGTATTCAAAGTTGTCTTTGGCTTCATTAGCAGTTACAGTTTCTCAGCAGTTTGACGAGACTCTGAAATAGTTTAAAAATTATAAGGTAAATAATCTTCAGAAAATTTTCACTCGTCTTTACAGAAAATTGAAATTGGTAACAACTTCAAATAGATATGAAATGTATGAAGACCATCGTGGAGAACACACAGTGAAAAAAACAGCATTAAACAACAGTTAGGATTTCTTGTGAGACCTCAGTTGAGAAATATTTTGGGGAATTTAGTTGAAAAACAAACAGTGACATTTCGAACAAGATGGCTTGGACTGCCTTGGTGAGCCATTTCTCTGTGGCTGTTGTCCCTGGGCTGAACCTTACCATTTCTAGTGCCTGACCGATTACAGCCAAATTACATCTCGTTTCATTAATGGGATTTAACTTTGAATTTGGTGAGAATCTCACTACAGACTCTGAGTCTGAACAGCAACTAGTAAGATGAAAAAAGAAGTTACTGCTTTGTTGAAAAGGTTTAGCCAGTAGTGAAATACAGTGAAATCTTGGAGTTCTGTGGAAGGTCACTCCACATCACACGAACGTGCCATCATTTGCAGTAGGGTGTCATTTCTATACAAAACACAGGAAGTGAAACCCTGTGTCTGGGACAGCTGACCTGGTTGGCATCAGATATTCTGGGAGTCCTCATCTCTGAAGGAGTCCACAGTGTTGCTGCCTGGGAGGAGCTGTGTGAGCTGGAGAGCAAGGTGGCTGTCACTTTCCCAAGTGAAGAACGGCAGCGTGCTGTGACCTCTCTCAGCTAGTTAGCATGACACGCTGAGTTCCTTTTGCCTTTTGATGGGTGAGTGAAAAATGGCACTTTTGCCCTCAATTCTTGCCCAGTAATTTGTTTTCTGAGGCTGGACTGTTGTACTGTAGGTAGGTGGAGGGGGAGAAATTCTGCAGCAGGATTTCCTGAAGTAGCAGTTCTAAATTTAGCTGGACTCCTCATGGACTCTTCCTACTGAAAATTTGTATTGCTATTGGAACTCCTGATATCACAGTGCTTGGCCTCTCACTGATCCCACCAGTCAGTGCTATATAGGCAGGAATGGGAAGGACAGGAGAAGTATACAGAAAGTTTGAGAGTAATCTGTAGATTCAGTTTGCAGGTCACAGTAAATCTGAATCTACAAAGACGAGATTCACCTACTCTCTTCCAAAAACAGAGCTGCCATAGTGTATTTATGTATGGTTTCACTGGATTTATGGATGCTTTGGGCCACTGGAGCAGTGCCAAGCCTAGAAAATTAATTGACTTTTCACTTGTGCAGGAAGAGCTACTTCGTTGTTCTGTTTATGCATGCTCACTTATCAAAATATGTCATACATAATCAAAATAAAAGAGACAAAATGTGTGAAATGTGATAAAAAGCTGTAAAAATTTCAGAAACATGGATATGCTAGGTGCTATCGGAGCTTTCTATTAGGAATAAAAAGTTCCAAGTGTATAGTGTATCTGTCGGTAAGTGTAAAAGTGGTGAATTTTTTAATTTTTTTTTTGCTTGTACAGGATCTTGGAGCACCAGTAAAAATTGACAGTTCAGGCTATGTTTTGATGGATAAAATGAACCTAGATTCACAGATGTTTATCACTGTTGATGAAAGTAAATTACAAGGACTTCTCATTCTAAGAGTCACTGATGTAAGTATGCTGCAGACCATTAGACTGCATGTACAAAGTACTGAGTGACTTACTCTAAACTATTTTACTGGGAAAAAAATAGTCAAGCTTTAGTAATAAATGCCAGAATAAACATAAAGTCTTTGAAAATCTCATACCTGTAATGTGCATGCAGTGAAACAGATGTTATAGGATAATAGATACAGTCTGTGGCACTTCCTGAATCATTTCCTTGTTATGCTCTTTGTGTGTGTGTGTGTGTATATGTATATACATGTATTTTTTTTATATTGTACTATTTGATGTTCCTTATATTATGTGGCAAATATGATAAGACTTGCAAACCCACAAGTACTGATCTCACTCCAGATATACAACAGGTACTCCAATATAACACTTTTCATTCATCATGAAAGTATACAGCAATGCACAGGATTATAATTTACAGTCATAACAGTGATTTACATTGCAGAATAATAGGCAGTGATTAATTGAGACACTGCTGTTAGCTTCTTCAGTAAGACAACAGCACAGGAAAGGCTTTGAATCTCTTGCTTTCCTGTTGACAATTAAAAGTTTGACTTCTCAGTGCAGGAGAGTAGAGTACACGCAGAGAGAAGTATCTTCTTCCTTGTGATCATTCACTTTCTTGATGTAACTGGTAATTTCTGTGTATTTCTGTGCTTTAGAGAAACAGATAGCTAGTGGGAGTTCTTTGCCACCAAAGAAAAACATTGACACCTTTTTTCCTCTTAGCTGAAATGCATATTTTTTTTTATATTCTATCTATTAGACTTGATTATTTTTCACTTTCCCAGTGTAACTTCCCTAAATTCAGTGCAATTTGCTTTCATTGGTATTAAATGTAGAGCAGTCAGATTTGCTAAACGTCTGTTTTGAGCTTTGTATTGCAGCAAGCTTTGGGTTCTAGACATCCTTTACTACATACATTGTGAAATATTAACAGGAAAGACAAGAATTGGATGCAGTGCTAACCCATAACATCCAAGGAGCTGCTGACATTGGCATTCCTATGAGGATGTTAGTTGATGTGGTATCAGAAAAAAACAGTGACTTCTATAAAAGACTTACTCACTTCTGTGTGGACAGCAAGCAAGTAAGTGTCTCCTCCATATTAGTAAGATGTAAGATAGAGGTTGAAGTGAACTAGTTGATATGGTAAGTACTGTTTCTCCATTTGAAATAGCTATTATGAGGCCCTTATAGGAATACTTTGCAGGGACTGGTTTAGTTTTAAAGGCTTTAATTAAATGAAGATCGTATCTTTCAGCCACTCCTGTGCAATCGCTTCTAGCAACTAATTTGACATCAGCGATGATCCATGACTCCCATTTTCAAACTGTATCAAAACCTTCTTATCAATTATCTTCACTTAGTGCAGCATATTCCCTGTTACAGTACAAAGTTGTGACTTACAAAAAAATTAGACAGTTCTTCACCATAAATTTTTCATAGTTATCATAATTTTACTCCTAAGCTGTAATTAGTACAATAAGCACAATTAATTAGAGTAGTCTCAATATCAGAGATGTGCCACAGTTAACTTCTGTGATATTTTATTTGGACTGAACAGATTACAGAAGAACTGAGCTTTGGCCATAAGTTGGATGTTGTGTCTCTTTACTACAAATTTACTCATAACATAGAGGCACTGAAGACTTTGCAAATCAAAGACAGGATTGAGTTGCAGGTAAGTTATCAGTCAGTGACAGGGAGACATGAATCTACTCTGGAATGGTGGAAGCAATAGCTGTAGAAGTCAGATAGCAAAGAGCAAAGGGTGTCGATGTGACTTTGTGCATTTGCTATTTAGGTGAATTTTTTTGGGTCTCTGTCAATGAGAGTAGAATTTTACTCATTCAGTTGTTAACTTTGGCATCTTTATCATCTGTTGTGTTTTACCATCTTGCATAAGATCATAGCACAGATTTCAAAGTTGCTTCATAACACTGCTTCAGTTAAAAGTCAAGATTTACACAGGAGAAAAAGCATATTGCTACAAAATATAGCCCAAGTGGAGCAAACCACAACCATAAACAAGCTACCTAATGTCACAGGTACAGGTGGGAAAGTTTGTTCTCAACATTTTAAAATACAATATAACTTTCAATAAAGTATCCTTCTGATTTAAGGCGTCTGTGTTGTCACACCACCTCAGCTTTTGTTCTCATTTATAATTATTTCTAGACCCAGTGCTCTTCTTTACCTCTACTCTACTTAAATTGGGCCTTCCTTACATTTAAGTAAGTAAGAAGCTGCCAGAGAGAACAGGAGTGCCTTCTGTCCTTCAATATGTAATGAGACGTATGGTGAAGCATTCATCACAAAAGTGCACTGCAGGACATGCAAACTGTAATTCGCATGTTTTGCCAATATACATAGGTCATACTGCCTGCTTCTGGTTTAAAGACATTTATATTTTCTTTTTCTCCCTCCTCCCTTTCCTTCCTGCTCTCTTTCTCTCTCTTTTTTTTTTTCCCCCCATAGAGTTCAGGGCTGGGGGGAGTCCAGATGCTAACTTTGTTCTTGAGGAGAGTCCAGAAGCTCAGTTTGTTCTCAAGGGCTTGGGAGAGTAGCTTGCTGGACCAGAACTTTTCATAGCAATAAGGGGCTGGAGGTTGGCTCCCTATGTGTGAACAGCCCAAGCCACAGCTGAGCTTGCAGCATGCACTGCACAAGGAGGACAGTGTGTTTTAGCTCATAAGCCTAGTTTGTCTGGTAGATCTGCAGTGTGACTTGTATAGACTAGACAGAGGTGAGTGCTGATACGAGTTCACGGTTTACATTCCAAATGGGATTTTCCTTCCAGACTCTGATTACTTGGCATCTTTTTTTTTTTATCTGAGGTACACAAGCCTACAGCACAACACTTGCTCTTTATTAATTATATAGCTGCTTGAATAGGGTTAAGGCATGACCGTACTGGAGAATATGAGGGGCAACCTTATCGATGCTTACAAGTATCTCAAGGGTGGATTGAAGGAGGAGGGAACCAAACTCTTTTC
>JAOXJM010000071.1:11900524-11930464 GCA_026413425.1 Tringa solitaria
ATGATCTCTATGGTCCCTTCCAACTCCATAAATTCAGTGAAATTCAGTGAAATATGTGTTAAAATGTTGAATTTAAAAATAAAAGGGGCATCTGTAACTGTTGTGTCATAAAATTATACAAGATTAATTTTTTTAACACACCTTTGAGATGATAGTACCTGAACCAAAGAAAGAATTGCAACTAACAGGAGCTTTACCTTTTACAAAGTTCCCTTTCACAATTTACCTTTGTTGCACACAGGCTGTCTTGAACCTTCAAGTGATCAAGAGCTTTAGTATGAAAATGCATTATGGTGCTCACCTAACGGTTCTCGAAGGACAAATCCAGGACTTTGAGACAAGTACCAACGTAACTGGGAATTTCCATCATACTTGGCCATGGCTGCTACAAGCCAGGGTCCCATCATCTCTACAGGTAGTTTTTTTGTTGGTTTTTTTTTTTTTTTAATTAAAATTATATCCTTTATTATAATATAATAGCCCATGGCTTGAATGAAAACTACTGTTTTGTAAGATACAGGATGGAATCTGAGATCTTCTGATACTTAAAAACTACGGATGGCGAAAACCTCAACTACTGAAGTAGAAAATTTCTTTTTGACTGCTTTCTGGACCAGATTATTCTATTCCGATCAGTGTTAGTACAGTGCATATTGTTGATATTGTAGCTCTACAGGAGAATAGTTTCAGCACATTGCATCGGGAATTGGAATATTGTTCCTATGTTCTTTAATGTGAATTTTACACATGAAATGCTTCTTTAGGTGCTTGCTATTTTCAGGGAAGTATTGGAGTACCTACTACCTGGTAAATACTGGCAGTATGCATGGATCAAGGATCCTTTATATAAAGGGAGACATTTTTTTGTGGGATAAAAGGGAACCTAATGAGTATTTGACATAAATCACTGAGGCTGGTGTGGTTTGAAATTCATTAAATTGGATGGACTTCATGTTGGAAAGACATAGATGATTAATGAAAGACTAAGATTATTTTTGTTAATGAGTAGATTTTTCACATAAGTATAGACTAGAGAGAACTTCAATTTGTCTTCTGTTTTAAAATTATATAGTATTTAAATGTTGTTTCAGGAACTTACATCTACATGTCATTTTTTAGATAGATTTGTTTTTTCAAGGGAGAAACACTACTCAAGAGAGATATATGCACATTGCAGCTGGAGAAACATCAATCACATACATAATAAACTCCTATTATGCTGCTCAGCAAGTGGATATCTTTTGCCAAAGTGTACATAGTAGTGAGGCTCTGCAGGCAGCTGGCTACCCTAAGGCAATCAGCTTGATTCTCAGTTTACAGAAATCAGGTAGGTACCTGCTGTTCCTTGTAGATTTCTTGTTGTACTATAGCCATACTTCTTTGAGGGTGTTACAGCTATTCCTTTAACAGCTGCTAACTGACTAAGATTTACTGGTAGTACCTAAAAAGGGGCTTTTTCCTGTACGTAAGTAAAACTGTCATTCTTATACTGCATCTGTTATTAGTTACATTACATCTGTTTTTTTTAATTCCAAGTGACTTTCAGGGCAGCCTCCAGATCTGTCACTGTGTGATTACATATATGTCTGTGACTTTGTCTTCTCCATAAAGAGTTTCGGAGTTTCACATCTCTCATGTCATTCTTGTCTCTTAGCAGTCTGTATTTTCTCTTTCAAATAGAACAGTCTGGTAGAAAAGTTGGAGAAAGGTTTTCAAGTCATGGTGTTGAGCAATGTTAGTCTACTGTAGGTAGAACTGAAGGAGTCAACTGCAGAGGTTAAAAAAGCTTGCAGCACTTCTAGAGAAAGGGGCGCTACCTGCCCAGTGCTACAGGTGGCTGTATAAGGCTAGTAATCTCTAGCTGCAAAAACACATTACTGTTGAGAACTGACTTGTCACTTAACACTTGTACATGGGTACACAGGCTGTGTTAACTGAAGACTTTGTATGCTAAATGATATCCAAAACAGTCTGCATTCCAACCACAGGCCAAAGCTCTTGTCATTCTGACTTTGTCATGATGAGTGTCTCAACCTAAAAACTGGCTGGATTGATTTTATGCAGGCAGTACTGAAATTCCTTGAAAATAATCCCCTCAAAATGGCACTACTTTGTTCTCACTATTTAGAAAGCAAAGCCAAGAGTATCTGTGAAGTCCAGTATGATGACAAAGATTTAACTGTGACTATGGATGTTGACACAGACTTTCCACTCTATGGTATACTTGAATTCATGGCAGAGGTGAAACATTCGATATCACTTCTACATCATCTGGGACTTCCCTTCTTTTTTAAGGTAATAAATCATAGATCTTTCATTGTGCTTAGATTAGAGTTGTGATCTGTGTTACCCTACTCTGAATCCAGAGCACTTCTAGTGCCCTCAGTGAAATTAGTCCAGGTTTATACAACTGCAGATGAGAGGTGACATGGCCCAGTTTATCTAAGTCCTAGTTTAACTTAAGTACACAGCTAATGGTCTGTTTCCAACGAAACTCAGCAGGTATCCTTTAATTAATCATTTCAGGAAGGCACTAATTTACTGTTACTTCCTAGCTGATAGTTTATTGAAGTAGAAAGTACTTCTGGTAGAAATCAGTGTCCTTCATACCTAGAGGATTCCTTGGTTTGGTTAAACCATTTGTAGCATAGATACCTAAAACATTTCAGCGTTGAATAAACAGAAATCAATTTGTGTTCCCAACTACCTGATAGGATCAACAAAGGCTACACATGTTCAATCCTTGGGAGAAAGAAGTGTTAGTTGAAATGTCTCCTTTCATTTTGGAGGGTAGTACCCAGAACAGCACATCCAAGTCATCCATCACCTTCTCTTGAAATAAGAGGTTATGTAGCTAGGATACAAGATTAAAGATAGACTTTTCTGAAAATAAACATTAGCTCAATATTAAACCTGTATATTAAGTGTCAGTGTTTCAAGTGAATATTTAATGACAACACTTTATTAAAAGGTATTAGGATAAATCCTCTGCTTCTTCCCACTTAATCTTTAGTGAAATGTCTTTTGTTCTCTAAATATTTAAGTGAAAAAAATTAAAACAGAGATGCTAATTATTTAGGTGCTTTTATTCTTGTAAAGTATGAGTGTAGTCATGGGACTTCAGAAATTTCTGTTCCCACAGACTTTGGCAAACACAACGTGTGTTGATATTTAAGTGTGGGAGACAGTGTTCATCCCCAGAGGGATTCTTTAGCAATTTCAGGATAAAGCTGTAGAGGAAACAGCAGCTGTGGGAGGAAGAAAATACCCTGCAGTAAACAATTTGTGGAGCTTCATCTGTTTAATCAAAAAAAGAAGGAAAGGCAGTTTCTTTACAGTATATGAAAAAGAAGAGTAGAGGAGACATAAACAAGAACCAGTGGCTCTAAACTTAAACCAAATAAAGGTGCATTGAAAGTAAAGCTAATATTTTTCAGTAATTCAAATTAGTAGCTGTGGAAGCATATTCACAGAAAAAAGAAAAAAAAAGACATCTCTTGATGCTTTTGGTTTAGGTCTAGAGAGCATCTAGAAGGCCTGCCTGGAAGATAAACTTCAGTCAAAGTGATGGTTTTAATCACTCAAGCGTTTGTGCTCAGTTCAGGTGAAATTCTGGATAGAAATTATGGCATGTGATCAGTTTATTCTTTTCTCCCCTCAGATGACAATTCAAGAGGTTCTGACTGAAGACGAAATTGAAGGAGCTCTGAGGCTGATCTATGAAAAAACCACCAACTTCTCCTTCAGCATCAGTAGGAAAAAAGACCAGCAAGGGTAAAAGGGTCATTCTGAGCACTGTAAAAATGTCATTAGCCCACTGTGATTCCATGGAAAAAGTTACTGATTTAGTCACCAAAGCAAATGGATAACAATCTTTGATAAAATGTATAGTCGCAAGAACAGTGTGTATGGCTCAGGAAATGTACAAAGGACTGCAGAGAGACCTTTTTGCCTGCTCCCACAGCATCAAAGTAGCAGACAGTGAAATAATCCAGAAAACTCTAGGTCTGAGCCAGACAAGTACTTAATAACATACCTTAATTTGATATAGCTGCTTAAGTCTTATTAAATAGTTTTGGCATACTTGAACCTTGTAAAATTCAGGAGATTCACTCTTCTAAGTTGGTATCAGTATGGCTGTATCTGCAGTTTTTTCTGTCTTGTAAAATTTTTCAAAGTTCTTTAAAGACGGTAAGAATGAATAGAGTAATTCTTTATTCAGAAGTGTCTGATAATCAGTGTCTAAACAGAAATATTTGGTATGGCATATAAACAAAACTGTAGAGTTTTGAGAGTGTTTAAGAGGTAATATTTTCAGCATTTCAGATATTTCAGTATTTCAGATATTTTTTCTAGCAAAAGACGTTTGCACTGAAAATACTGGTAAGTTCAATTATTTACAATTATTAGAGAGTTTAAGTCTGGAAGCCATGACAGTGCTTGCAAAGTCAGATTCCAAAATACCTATCTCACTTGTAAAAAGCTGATGCATTTACTATAACTAGTAAACTACCAGACAAAGTAATTTCTGAGCTGGTGGGCCATGTTCTGTCCCTGGGATGCATATGCAGATTTTTCACTGAGGTCAGAGGTGGCACTGCTGTTTGGTCTCCTTTACCACTGTATGGGAGCATCAAAAAATGTGAGCTGGGTAAGCATTCAGTGGAAGGTACTGTCATTTGTAACTCTAAAAGCTGTGACAAACTTCAGTGATTACTTAGAAGTGATTATTCAGATGAACTTGTGCTGTTGGTGAGAGTGTACTTTCTGAAATGTTGAACAAAAGTACATTTCTTCCCTTTAGTGAAGAGCTGAATATAAAAGCGCTCCAGACTCACCCTTTCTTTCTACGGTACTTCCCCAGTGCAGCAGAACTGTCTTCGAAGGTAAGTATCTGCCACATAACTGCTACAAACATCACTACAAATTAGACTTGCCTGATATTTTAGGAGTCAAGCTGCATTTTTTCTAGTACTATTGTCTTTTTATTGTTCTTGAGGATGTTTTCAAAGATGCTAAAAATCTCACCCTACTGGAAAGAATTTGTTCTGTTTGGCTCTACTTCCTTGCATCTGCATTAATTAAGACTTCTGGTAAACTCTCAGGAACATTTTCAATTATTCTGGCTACTAAGAATAGAGAGACTGGTCAGAAAGCAGTTCTGGATATTGGCTGTTTGCAGTGCAGAAATACACAACAGCAAGGATAGGTGAGCAAGATGAATGGGGTTATTTGTCAGTCAAATTCAGCACAGTTACTCCTCCTGACAAAAAGCCCAATTTCTTATGCATGTTACTTAGTTTACACTGTTTTGTAGCTGTGCCTTCTAGAATGCGAATATAGGAGAGAAATGACAAATCAGATCTCTCTTAGGTCCTGAGGACGATAATATAACGTACTGTGTGAAGAATGCAAGCACAATATTTGTTTATTTTCTTTCTCACTCTTTTCTTTCTTTCTTTCTTTTTTAATTTAATGGGAACTTGAAAAGGTAAATTATGACATGAGTGAAGCAAAAGGCAATCTCTACCTCAGGATGGAAAAAGGGGATTTCAATGTTACAACTAAGCTAACGTTCGCTGGAACCAGCTACACTAACGTTATTGAAATAGTTCAGACAATGTCCCAGGTTGGTATCATCAACTCAAGACAGCAAAAGGCAAGCTGTGACTGCCCCGTGTCTGCATCTGGCATTCAGGATGCTGGCTGCCAAACAGTAATGGTCAAACACAGCTCCAGCTGCTGTGAGGTGTTTTGCCCTTGATTTCTCTAGTAGCGTGGGCAAACATTGAACTGTAAATTATTTGGGTGTCTGATGGTATAACCTATTGTTTGATTTTATATTTGCTTTTTCCTATAAACAGATACATAGGATATATAGATAATAAGAAAAATAATATATTATGAACTGGGCAATTGCCCATTTTTAATATGCTGGTACCACACATATTTCTTTTTCTAAATAAGAAAGAAAAGATGTCACAAATAGATGTTATTGTTTATGCTGTCTGCTGGATTTATTCTGTGATAGCGGGGCTCTTGATACTGTAAGAATTATTCAGTGCGATAAAAGAGATAAAAATTCAAAATATATAATAAGCAAAGACTATTGTAAAGGGGATACTCAGTTGGTTTTATATGTTCTGTTATATAAGAAGATGACTTACTGTATAAAGGAAGTCAAGTAGAAATGAATAACTGCTTAAATGAAACCATTTAGTTTTAAGGTATCATTGTACTAGACCTTTTATAAACACATTTCTAGAGCTAAATTCCGTAGTACTTTACAGTGTCAAAATTATACACTTAGGTTTTAAAATCCTCAGAGAACATTGTATTTAATATGTGTCACATCTTCTATTTTTAGTTAAAAATTCTTCCGAGGCAGTTTACGTTTATGATGATTTACCAAAAAGGCAACAGAACACGTCTGCTGAGGCATATTGCTTTGTGGGATGGCAAAGAGATCAAGGTATCAGGCACTTATACTGGACTCTTCCCAAAGTTGCCTGGAGGACATGATGTTCAGGGTAGGTTTCTCAAGTCTTTTGCCAGTGTTGATAGCAGAGTATAAAATATACTAAACTACATAAATCTGATTTCAAAATATATAAACAAATGGTTTCAATCCAGGCCTTCTAAGATCTTACTTGCTTTAAATTCATTTTAAGTCTGGCTGTTGGAAATGGCTACTTCAAAACACTACTGCTTTGTGGATTTGGAATGTAAAGCTTAAAAAAATATTAGTAGTGCCAGGGAAAAGTTTGGCCGAGTGAAAAGTCACTAAGAAATTAAAATGTCTATTGTTATTTTACAACAAATTTCAGAACTGTTCCAGATTAAATGAAACATTTGGGTCTATTTTTATATTTGCTTTTGAATATTTTGAATATTTAATGACAAGAAAAGGAAACCTAGGAACTAGTTTTGGACTAGATACCATTTGTAAACAGAGGAGAGTTAAAGTATTGCAGCTACTTTGATTCTAGCCAGGGCGTGAGGATACTTAGCTGGGACATGGCTGACTGGGGTTCATGTCTGCATTTGGTTTCATTCAGAGCAGTGATTTGAATGAGAAATCCTAATCTCTGAGGCTTTCCCTTCTTCCTGATGGTTCCATTTCAAATAAAATAGTTCCGTAGTTCTGTGCCAGTGAACGTTTTATTTTTTTCACAGACTCAAACAACTGAGGTAGGAGAGAGGGGAGAATACACATAGTATGAGCAGCAGTACATTCTGCAGTGTAGATCAGGGTCTTGGTTCTGGATCCAGTTGGAAAGTACTCCTTGCAGGAGGAGTCAAGGCACTGAGGAGGAGCTTTATAGGACCTCTAGTCTTACTGTGCTGTGAGGTTGCCACACATGAGGTGTACACCTCGACTTGCTAGTTAGAAATCCTCCGAGCTCCATGAGTGCATGTGTAGCTTGAGAAAGATTCAGCCCCAAAAACCCAGTAATCTGGTGGTCAGGGTTGCTCAATATGAAGTGGGTACCTTAATGCAGATTTCTCCCAGTTGAGAGAAGGAAGGGGTTTGAGGTGACCCACGTCTAGATTTGTCCTTCAGTGGCTGTACTGGAGGTATAAAGAGGCACATCCCACAAATAACATCTTTTCTGAATGTTGCCCAAATATCACCTTGAATATGGAGAGGAAAACCATTTCATTTTAAGTTAATTTTTGTTTATTTTTCTGTTTTCTTCTTCCTTCATATGTTTTTGCCTCTACTGAACAGAATTTTATATTTTTTGTATTATTGTCACCCATTTCTGAGGCTTTTTCTGTTACTCCACTGGGTACTGCAGGAGAGCACTGGTCATGCTGGCCACTACCTTGAGGTGATAAACCCTTATGTTGAGGCTGTGTTGTCTGAAAATAGAGAAAATAACTCTACTTCCTTGTTTGAGGGTTATAAGTTGCTCCTCATCCAATGTAAGGTCATCTCAGCTTCATAAAGATTACTTTCCTTCCTGGCTGTTCCTGCTGGAAGTCACTTTGGGTGTAGGTATTAATGTTTTGATTGTTGAAGGTAATCACTGTTTTGCTGGTAAATCAAGGACTCCTGTTTTCCCTTACATTTCTTCATATATTCAGCAGAAATCAGCACACTAAAGTTATTGTGGCTGTTGTGTAGGTGCACGCACATGTGTGTGTGGGCAAAGACCATGATTTCTCTGGGAATCGGGTGTTACCCTGTTCCTGTGGAGAGTGTGTCCTATGCCTTTTTCTTTATCAAAAAATGAACAGTCATGATTTATGGTGGGGAAAACTTACTTGTTTTTTTTCCATTGTAGTGGAAGTTTCCCATCCTCTCTCCATCCCTTTCCCATGGCATGCCAAGATCAACTTATATGTGAAGCATTCAGCACGCAGTCACCGGGATGATCTTACTGTCATCTGGAATGAGAAGGACCAGGTACAGCAGCCCAGAGCAAATATATGCCAGGGAATGCAAGTTTGAGGCAAAATGTCCTCCTTGTAGCTGTATCTATGGAAGACGAGCAGCCAATATTCTTGTTGGAAGCATTTTCAGGCCACGCTATTTTTCTGTTTGCAGTAATCCCACAGCTTGCTGCATAACCAACAGCAATGAAATGCATATTGGTTCAAAGCACTGGAGAAGGGCCATTCCCAATGCTTTCAAAGGCTCTAGGACGGCTTTTGAGAGTAGATGAAAAAAATAGAACAAATGTCATGTTTAAAGCAGCTTTGGGGGAAAGAAATAAAATGTAAGAAAAAAAAGTAAGCATTAGTGTGAGGCTGAAAAGGATGAAGAACCTCCCTGTTGTGTGGATATCTGCTGTCTTTACCCACACAGAAGTCTGACATGTTCCTGTGCTTTGCATTTTCAGCATTACTGATTCAATTGAAGCTCTTTTGTATTTCATTCTTTCATTTTTCTCTTTATTAGTGAGAATGACAACTTTGGCACAGTTTAAATCAATTTTTATTTTCTTAAAGTAAGTCAGCATTAATTTTTAAAAGTATAAATAGTAAAAAAGACAGAAGAACTTGATTTCCAAATGTGGCTAAATGGGGAAGCTTACTGTCTTGCAACTAACTGCTATCTTTATATGTGCGTCTGAAATGCAGCACCTTGGCTGAATACTACATTATTTTTTGAATAAAGGAAAGACAAAAGACAATGTGTAAAATGTTGCCATACACGAACATAAATGTGCCTGCAAAAAGGGTTAGAATTTCTTAGTGTCTTTAAGAAGTGCTAAAGTTCCAAAAATTACTTTAGAAGTTGTATAGAATGTATTTTTGTACTACTACTTAAATGACCACAACTATTTAAATGCAACTACTATTTAAGTTGCCACAGAAACACTTTGCTCCAAGCAACATTACAGAATTTAATTCCCTATTCTGTAAATGGTTTTTTTTGTTCTTCAACTTGGCAAGCTGCATGTAGACACTGCAGCAGTGGAATTTACAGTGACTAAAGGTGACACACAGCTTAAGCATGGTTCATGATTTCAGTAAAATACAGAGAATAGTTTTACTTTCAGCTGTGCCATGTAGGAAATTCAAGTAACTAGAATGTCCTCGTTTTAACATTAATTTGCCTCATTACTTCAAATAGGACTATATAATGCACAGAATTCATCTGGGGAAGAGGTATGGGGAAATCTTACTGGGTGTATGTTTGAGGTCACTATGTGAGAGGTGTTTTATTTCACAAGTTCCTTTTACATCTGTTGATGTGGATCAGGTATCAGTGTCATCTTCTCTGAAGTTTGGAAGAGACCGTATGAACTACAGAGCTGCCATTGCCCACCCATTTAATTACACTCTGAAACAATTGGAGGTCCATTCCCTGTCAAAAAGAAGAGGCAGAAAGTACAACCAGCAGGTGAGACCATGAGAAAGGGCTGCAAAATACAAAGCTGTAGTATTACTGTGTATTTATCTTAGTGTGCCTTTCATCTCAAAGAACTGCAGAACCAGATATCATCCTGAAAATTGTGAAGAGCACCAAGTGGTATTACCTCCTTGTGGCCAAGCCACCAGTGTTGTTTCCTTTTCTAAATATAACTTGCTGGCTGACAGTATCTGTCTTGCAATTTAAACATTGACCCATTTTGGATGGTAAGAAGCCAGAAGTGCACAGGAGTCAGCCTAGCAATGAAAATGAGGCAAATTCTGTCCACAAAGGGATGAACAACCTCCTATTCCAAAAAAAAAAAAAAAAAAAAACAACAACAAAAAAACAGCCAGAAACCCTTTGATACCTATGTAAAGCAAACCTAAATTTTTGGACTAAAGAGGAAATTGCAATGCAATTGTGAAAATGTGCAAAACTAGAAAAGTTTTAAAATACAGTTGTAACATGAACTTGCAAAGCATATATGGGGAAAAAGAGGAAGAACTCCACAAATCATCCATCAAGATCAAAGACTGAAGAGAATTTTCAGTCTGAAAATGCATTGCGTGGGCCAGAATGCTCTAGTTGGTGAGGCTGAAGACGTTCTGCTCAATAACGAGCTGCGCAAACTGTGCAGTGTTCTGTTTGTTCATCTTGAGTTTGTTTGGTACTCGCATTGGTGCCACAGAACACTGTCAGGTTGTTTTCACCGAGTAGTCGATGTATCTCAAGCATCATATTCAGAGGAATAAATTCTCTTGTAGTGTCATTTTTCCACAGGTGTCATTACTTGCTGCGCATGACAGACCCAGTGCAGCTTCCAGAGAAGGTAACAGGAAGACTTGATAGAATCATAGAATGGTTTGGGTTGGAAGGGACCTTAAAGATCATTGAGTTCCAACCCCCTGCCATGGGCAGGGACACCTCCCACTACAGCAGGTTGCTCAAAGCCCCATCCAGCCTGGCCTTAAAAACCTCCAGGGATGGGGCATCCAGAGCTTCCCTGGGCAACCTGTTCCAGTGTCTCACCACCATCACACTAAACAATTTCTTCCTGAGATCTAATCTAAGTCTCTTCTCTGTTGCCTCAGTTGTAAAAGTGCAGTTTGTCTAAGGCCCTGAGCTTCCAGGCTGTGTGGATTTCAATGGAGTTTTAACACTGTTCTGTCACAGTTTTGTGTTTCTTTTTTTCTCTACTGGGTGGAGAACATTCTGTTAGATCACCCTGCAGGCTTTTCTGCTGGTCCTAGTCTTGCTTCACTGGCCAAATCCTTCTCTTCTGGTTTCAGCTACAGCTCCGAGGGAATGGTGGGCAGCCTGCTGACATCCGACTGGCCCTGGAGGATAAATCAAAGGTGAACCTCACCGCCTGGCGTGGCTGTTTGACACTCTCTTCAGGGCAGGTATGAGTCTTTGAGTCTACAAAGGGATGGGCGTAGCTAAATTTCTGGGTTAGAGTTTTACAGAATGAATTTTTTCTGCACTGGTTATCATATTAAAACCTTTTACTTGAAGTCAACCTTTTCGTGTCTCAGAAGAAAAAAAAATAAACCCTCTGAAGAATTCTATTTCATGTTGTCAGGTATGTTTGTATTTGGGATGCAACTTCCCCTCAAGACAGAATCATCTGTTTCCTGGTAGAGATTGAAGCAGTGTTTACTGATATAGACTATTCAGGTGTTCTCACAGAGCTCTATTTTTGCCCAGAAAGCACACTCTTCTAGTAGAGGCTGAACACATAGAAAATTACTAATATGTATGTCTTAATTTTTTTCCCTCTTCCAGCTTCAGAGAGTATTAAGTATGGAACACCTGCATGCATGTGGGTCTGTAGAGCAAAGATCAGCATTGTTTAACGAATATCTAGATCTGAACTGGGATGACAAAAAATTCAAACACAACTTAACATATGAGGTAAGAAAAGGCGATTGTATCTGTTAACTCACCGCTTTGTGTGGAAGCTGTTCGTAATAGACGGGAATTTATTAAGTTTCTATATGTAATTTTGAGTGGATTTTAAGAAAGCTTCTGTAGAATACCACTTTCTGTGAAATACCATTACTTCGTTTTACCTTTTACCTTTCTCTGCAGGGGAAGAAAGCTAAATGTAGCATAACTAAGAAAAAATGACCCCTTAGAAAGTAGGGAACTCACCTGTGCCCTAAATTTGCAAAACTGCTAAGTTAATTCTTTAGGATGGGGACTGTTCTGATAAGCCAAAACGTTGTGGAATGTTGTCAAGTGGAAACGTTACATTTTGAAAATGTCACATTAAAACCCTGAAGCTATTAGAATAAAAAAAAGCCAGCACAGGGACAGGATGAGGTTGAGAGCTGGGATGAATGGACACGGAGGAGCGTCTACGATGGTGTTGTCATGTTTTAACTTTTTTTTCTTGGTTCATTGCAGAGAAATCACTTCTGGTATCCTGATAAATTTCAGCTAGAAGCTATTCTGGAAAATATTTTCCTGACCTCATGCACCAAACAGAAGATTCTGGGTAAAATGGAAACAAACTACTCCTCTTGCCTGGACTATTATATGAGATTTGAGCTCTGTGACCTTCCAGATGTAAGTCTTGCATAAACATATTCAACCTACTTCACTTTAAATGTAATTATGGAGACTCAGTTTTCCTCAGCTGCAACTTTTCACAAAAATTGCCATCCTTCTGTAACTTAACAAATCATAAATAGTGTCTTCTGATGGGTTGAGGCAGAAAGGTTGTGTTTGCCACTGTAGTATATTCTGTAGTTCCAGTTACAGTTGTAAACCTTCCTGCTTCCTCTGTGTTCTTTTTTTCCTGTTCCTCTCTCAAAGCTCTTTTAATTTCATGTTTCTGGAGGACATCAGAACAGGCTCACAGGTGATCAAAAAGGAAACTAGAGAGGAATAAAAGTTTTTCCTTCCCCTGTAGGTAAAGGTTTATTGGTTTTTATGGCTGCTCTGCTGGTGGGGGATTTTTGAACCTTAGTGTAACGTTATAGTTGTCTTTTTTTTTTTATATTACAGACATAAACCAAAGACCTACCCATGATATTCCTTAGGTGCACACTGGACCCCAGCGTTGCCTATAGATATTCACAACAAACACAAAACTTAAAACTTGTAATAAATGTGATCACTTTCTAGTTTCCAGTGACTAAAACACATCTCAGTTGATTTCCTTGTTTACTGTCAGAGCAGGTCACACCCTGTTAGCAACAGGAAACAGCAGCCAAATTTTGATGCCAGTGAAAAAAAGACCAAGATGTGTTAGAGTCTGTTAATAATGCAAAACATGTATATGCATGTCACTTCAAAATCAGGTGCCTCTGTATTTTTGTGGATCCTTTTCTTCACGTATGCATCAAAATACCTAGCTAGAGTAGCTGAGAAGCATTTAAAAAAAAAAAGTGGACTTGTTTTAATAAAATAGTTGTATTCCAGCTGTTTCTCTTGTCTTAGGCTGTAATCACTGGACACGCTTTGTTACACCACAGAAACTGAAGATGTAATGAAATAAGACAGTGCTGCAGGAAGGAGGATGCATTCGTTTCTGAAACTACAACTTTTCTTCATCACTTCATTGTCTAATTTCACAAGAAAGCTAACATTATATAACCTCTTACTACGCTATGCAGAGCCCATTTTTTTGGGGAAGAATTAAGCTTTAACATCTGTTTTATTCATACACAGGTAATTGTTTTCTCCGGAAAACACCAGCTCAACAAAGATGACATCATTTTGCAATCAGAGGGCAGATTCCGCTTTGGTGATCATGAGGGAGATGAGGGTCTGTTTGGAGTATGCTTAAAAAATCAGAGTTCAGCTGATATGAAGAACTATTCCTTGGAAATTGAAGTGAGTTTTTATTTTATTTTAGTGGTACTGGGATTTGGGTTTTGGTTTTTAACGGCCTACTGCCATCTATCTTCCAAACTGATCAGGTGCAGCCAGTGGCTTTAAAACAGCAGGCAAGTACAGACAATGTAAAATACTCCTGGTTTTTTAGTTCTCTTTTTAAAGGCACAGTTACGCAATGTACATGCAGTATGATCAAGGAAGGCACCAACTCTAGTTACCTGCAGAGCTCAGTGACGAATATAGTAAGTGTGTATCAACTGGAGTATGTAAAGGTTTTAAGAGCTGTGTGTTTTTATAGCCTACCACCTTCAGCAAGACTCGGGGCTCTGGTGACGCATATTTTTTTGCACTATAGGAAAAAATAAATAAAGAGGGAAACAAAATGTGAGACCCATACAAAGCATCATTTGCCAGAAAAAAGAACTGGCCTTAAGAAAGGTACAGAACAGCCAATATGATGCTCATCCTGAGACAAATATCTTCCTTTTTCTCTCCCCCTCTACTTTGCATTTGCTCTTTATTTTGTGAAATGAATAAGGTGGAGAATCTGATGGTGGCAACAGAGTGAGGCAGAAAAGTAATGTGGTCAGCACCATCCAGACTCTCCATTAGATGGCATGTGAGTAGTCAGTCATAATTAACTGAGACAATGGGCCACCCCTTAACAAAATGATGATGATTTAATACCTAACAGGCTAAGAGAAATACTAAATTCTTTTTCCCCCTCTCTTTGGAAAGAAGGGAGATGAAAGAAGTATCAGCTGTTCTACTTGGATTTTCTCTATTCTTTCTTTTTAAATAAATGGCACAGATTAGCAGCCTCACAGGGTGTTGGCTGTTACAGCGTGTTCTTTCATTGCTACCATTGAAGTGTAAGTCCACAAGCCTTGTGCTGTCCAGTCATTCAGCTCTTGAGCCAATCATCCTAATGCTTGTGCCTCTCTTAAGAGTGAAACTCCTGTGCAGTGCACAAGCACGGGGAAACACTTCCCTCACCACTTACCCTTCTGTGGGAAGCATTGATAATTTGAGCATCATCTCTGAACATTCGTTAATTTTGTGTGGTGACTTTGAATAAATATTTTTCCTTTATGGCTGCAGTTAAGAGCCTTTGAAGATATTTGGCTAGGCCTGACAGGAACTGCTACTTCCTCATCCGTTCAGAGCCAAATCCTGGTGGAAGGGATTATTGATCAGAAAGATAAAGTAAAAGTGGCTGCTTCTAAAGGAAAGGAGTGTTTTCAGTGCTACATGGGGTATTTGAAAGGTACGTACCTTCACGGACGATGCTCTTAGACGTGTGATTTAGTTTTAGTTAGTCATGCAAGGAGCAGGGAGTTGGACTTGATGGTTCTTATGGGTCCCTTCTAACTTGAGGTATTCTGTGATTCTGATTCACAGCTGTCATTGGTATGAAGAGGCAGGAAGAAAGGCTCCTCTGTCTGGTGCCAAGCTAGCTCAGTTTCATGCTGGGTCAAGCTATGGTCTTTCAAATAATGAAAAGCTGAAGCTTAAAACTTGGTGTACAGAGGTCAGTTTGGGAGACATTTGTATGATTACTAGCCAGGGGAGGATTACAGTAGATGGTGATGAAGATAGGATTAATTTCATCTGGATTTAGAAAGTTCTGTGCCTCGTTTAAGATAATCATTACATTCCAATTTCAATGAAGCGAAAGAGAGAGGCACCTCCAGAGGCCAACTCTACCCTACACTGGAACAGATGTATGAAATCCCCCTCTGCAGGTGTCTCAGTGGCAGTCAGTTCTGACTGACAACAGAGGGGGCACCAGGCTGTTGGCTCAGACTCCGCCTAATTTATAGAAGACTAAACTTAAACAAAATGAGACCTGGTGCAAGTGTTTTCAGTTGTGCCCATCCACCTTTCAGCTACATTCTGTTTGTGTGCAAACCAGGTGGATTTGGTGGTGTGACAGTTTCTCAAACTCATGGTGCTTACACTCCCGCTCCTAGTTTCAATTATGGATATTCCATGTATATATTCCACAGTTCTGCAGTGGAATTTCTTGCAGGTTCATGGCCTCACTTGTAAGTGCTGTGATGTCTGAGATTGAGACCATTAGTTAGTGAATTACTGAAGTCAGAAGTTTGTAGAAATAATTCAGCTCAACTCTCTTAACCCAGATTCTGTGTGCAGTTTGGGAACCATTTCTGCTTATGTCATTGCACAGTACTTGCACAGGAACAAGTTGCGTGTGTGATGGGTGGATGAGTGAATGACACACTTTCATTTATGGTCTAAGTTTTGAAACATCAGCAACAAGGGACAGTGAAAGACTAAAGTATAAAAAAGCCTGCAAATCACTGCAACTGAGAGACTTGCTTAGATTTATATTAATCCACTGCTTGTTTTGCAGTAGCAAATCTGTATTTGTAAATGATTCACAAGCCACACATAAGAGAATAATCAAACACTGACACTGATCTCATTTTCTCCTGTTTATCTTCTCTTTGTTTTTTTCACAAGCACCTAACACAGACCCTAAGTAATTAAAAAGCTGACTTTGAAATGTCTGACAGTGTTGTTCCTGTGAGCAAAGCACTCTCTTTTAATTCTCTAAGGCAATTTGGAAGAAGGAATGGAAGTCAGTGCTTGTACTGATGGGCAACAGATGGCTACCGTTAATACCTATCTCAACATCAATGGTGAAAGGCAAGAAAACATTGGACAAATGGCTCTGGCAGCTGTTAATGGAAGCTTGAGTTTTCTGGCTCATGGATGCGGGGATCCGGTTCTTAAGGCAGAGGTGAGACCCTTCAGTGGCAGTTAATTTCAATGTAATTTTTTCCAGAATATTGTTCTCTTCCAGGTAGGCTTCAGGTATGAATTTTGGTGAGTAACCAGGTAAAAAGGAGAATTACGCAATTTTTAAACTCATAATGACATTATTTTTCACTTGGGTGTGAAAAGATACCATGGTGAGAATTAAAAAGTTGAGCCATACCAAAAGTTCAATGTAGAACATAAGGGACCCTCTCCCAAAGGGTGTATCCTGTGAAGAAGGTAAGTAAATAAAGCGAGAGCCGCAGTAATGTGCCAGCGCTGCTCAGCACCTTGGTTACAAAACTCAGATTAGAATTCTTGAATGGGCTGTTACTTCTAATAGGGTTTCACATACTCGCTGCTTGAAGGAGGCTTTTTGGTTTTTCATCCTGAGACACTTCTGTTCCAATTTCTAACCACTAAATAACACAGAAGTCATTTCCCCTGAGAAATGGGAGGCCACTGTGGATCATTTAAATGCTGCAAACTTTGAGTGAGTGAGTTGAGTGAGCACAAGCAATTCTAAGTCATAAAGTTTTTTATCATCTTACAGTACAAACTAAATGAAATTGGGAGCCTTCTGAAAGCCAAACTGATGGAGAAGTTGAAGAAGTTTGATGGATATATGTGGAGATTGAGGAGATCAGTAAGTATCCGTACATCATCTGTGAAAGCACCATTAACACTTTGCAGTGTTAATTAAAAATAGTATTGCGTGCAGCTGTTTTGTTTTGCTTAAACATTTAAATGGTTAATCCTGTGCTAACCTGCAATTCATACATAAACAAAAAGCCTGTTTCATGGTACAGATCCTATATCTCTGCACCAACACTGAGGAGTTCAGAATTGCCTTGGAATGGAGTCAAAGCTTTGCTTGTCATAACTACATATTTTGATAATTGCTCTTTTTTGGGAACCACTGTAGGTGCAGCACGTTGATTTTCTGT
Organism: Tringa solitaria; assembly: GCA_026413425.1. NCBI lineage: Eukaryota > Metazoa > Chordata > Aves > Charadriiformes > Scolopacidae > Tringa > Tringa solitaria. The sequence continues at coordinate 11,917,970 of JAOXJM010000071.1, forward strand.
CGGAAGCAGTGGGCTGGCCTTCAACAGCCTTGCAAAAGGCAGCAGGATTTCTCCGCAGTGTGGGTAGAGCTGTCGCCCAGGTGTGGAAGCAAAGTGGAATCAGGCAGATACTGAGAAGCAAAGTCCCGCTTTACCTGGATAAAATTCAAGACGTTGTCCAGCAAATGCAGAATGAATTGCAAAGTAAGAAAAACTGTGCAAAGCAAGGAGAATATGGACAATGTCGGTGCAGGGAAAAACAAACTTGAGTATAAAAGATGCTGAACAGCACAAATGTTTCTATTTTGATCTAGCAAAAAGTGCTGACCTTGACTTAGTTTACAGAGTGGGAACCTTGATGCAATAAGCTCTAAGTAACCTCAGTGTGACCACCTTCCTAATGAAATCACTGAAGAGGCCTCCTCTTGGACGCGGGAGTCTGGGTTCAATCGGATGAGATCAGAGCTCTAATTCCTAAGCTGAAGCATTTCTGGTGGCATTTCCCTGGCAAGCATTTCCTCCCAAAGGACTGTTCACATCCATCCTTGAGTTCTGAATGCTTGTACTAATCGGATTTCACTTCATCTGTTTTTCCCAAGTCTGTCCAGTAGCCTCTAACTCACTCTTCAGCTGGACTGTGGCCCATATCGCAGCCATTGAGAAATGCGGTCAGCTGTAATTAGCTGAGAGCACCTTCAGTTCTCACAAGATTAAACTCTCACTTTGGGCTACTTCTCCTCGCTTTGGGCTACTTCTCTCTAGACTCTTTCCACTCAAAAGTGGGATTTAGTTGATACACTGGGTTAGAAATTAGTTGTGACCGAACGGTCCTGTTATTCCTTGAGCAGGTGCAGGCTGAGCTGTACAGCTCTGATGGCGTCAGGTATTGCAAAGCATTCCTTACCTTTCTTTTGGAAAGCAGCAATGTATTTTTGAGATGTATGAGTGGATCGGGGTTATAGCTAAATACCTCTTGTAGTTTTTCATAACGGTGTGTCCACGCACACAGCTGTTGCCCAGCTGCCATGAAAACAAAGCTGCCTTTTCCTGTTTTCTGTGTCCCTTCCTCATATCTGGAAGCTGTGGGGAAGCGAGGAAACAACCAACCACTTTGTTAAAAAGTGTTTTCTTACTTTGCTAAGGTTTGTTTCATGTAACCTGTTTGCTTCAGAGCCACTAGCAACTTTGAAGGATGCCTACTACGATGTAACCTTGAAACCACTGGATGAAGTTTGGCAAGAAAAGACAGAAGAGTACCTGAAGAAAATCCAGGCTTTTTTACCCAAGATCATAAAAGATGTGTGGCTAATGGAACCAATCCAGGTGGCATTAAAGGCTATGAAAGCAGGCTTGGATATGGTTGGTATAACTCAATTCTCTGTTTTTTAATGGTTTTAAAGGCAAGGCCTACAAATTTAAGTCTCAGCTTAACTGAGGTTTAACTTACCCATAGTTTGAACTATGGGTACACAAAAATAGTTAAATGTTTTTGTTTATGGAAGTAGTGTGGTTATCTTTCCACATAACAAGCTTGTGCACAGCTAATTACTGTTATTGAAATATTTGTCCTGCTTTGAAAGCAGTATTTTTTGAGCTAGAGGAGAGGTTGTTTTTTTAGTTTTGGTTGAAATTGAAATCACAGCAGCAGTTATCTGTCATTCCTGTAGCTTTTGCTTTTCTTCTGTACAGAGGGTGGATTGTGATTCCAACAAATAATGTACAAATAGTTTTGGGGTCCGCTAGTTTAAATGCAAAGCGTAAAGAATATATATAATGATGCCAATTTATATTAACAACACTATCAATCCTTTGCAAGCTACTGAAGCACATTACTTGAAGTATACCAATACTTCACTGAGTTAATATTATTTTAGGAAGGATGTATTTCTGTCCATTATTTGTTGCTGTAGTTACTAGTGACTCTGCTCTGGATATTAACCTCCAAATGACAAGATGCTGTCAGGCAAGTGACAAATGCAAGAGACTAAAGCGCTGCTTCACTGACTGTTGATTTAAAACTCATTATCAAGTACTGACCCTGCCCTGAAGCCGTACACTTTTGTGATCTCCTTTTCTGGCTCTCCAACAGGTGACACAGCACATGCTCAGGTGGGCAGAGGCCATGTTTTCTAGGGCTGTGAGCAAGATCCGGAAGCCTTTACTCAACCTTTACAGTTTTTCAGCCAGGTAATTGCTGGGTTTTGCAGGATCCCTGCTGCTGGGTAGTGTTCTAAACGGGTATGTGCAATGTTAGTCTTCGTATCAGGTTGTGTGCTGAGCCTTGCGGGCAACCACCTGACCATGCTTTGCTTTGGGCACGTGGCACAACACCATAATGTCCATTTTTGCTGGCTACCGGGACAGGCTGCATTTCAAAAGAAACTGCTCAGCCCCAAAGAGAATAGCAATGACTGTGATAACTGGCCTTATACAGTGTGGTGTATTGCAGGTCTTAGCCATCGCATAGCTTTGTTTTGCCATTCTAGTCAGACTGCAGTTCTTAGAATATTTCACTTCCACATTTTGAATAATAAAGCAGCTGCATTTCATCAGCTGGGCAGATAAGGGCACGTGCTGTTTTGTTTGTATTCCACAGGAACTGTTCAGTGGCAGTAAAACTGCCAGTACTTCCTAAAGCAGACCGCTCCTTGGATCTGGCAAATATAACTAATTATCTCATTGAAGAAAAGCTAATAAGGCCTCTCCAAGACCTCTACAATATCAACATAGTTGCAGAGTATTACAGATTCAAACGGAGGATGATGGAGAGCCCCTTTGAATGTAAGCCCTTTCAAAGTGCTGCTTTGTTTTGTAACTGGGTCTATTTCCATTTAGTTCTAAATTTTACAAATTGTATTTGGAGTACTTGTTTACATAGTATTTAAAATTAATATTTTTCCTATAGACTTTATATATAGTCTTTCTTGTAGAACAATAATTGTATGTATAATATTAGCACTTCGGGTAAAGCTGACATGCAATAAACACTTCTACGTAATATTCATGCAAACTTTGCAACTCTCTACACTTCCTGCTGTTGGGACTAGAAATCAGCCGGTGGCATTTACCCATTTTATCTGTTATGCTCCTGTGAGTTGTTGCTCTGGTTCAGTGCCAGTCATACCATGGACACTTTGGCCATACTTTGAAACTGGTGACATCACTTCTCTTGACTCCAGGATGAAAAAGCTCAGTCCTACCAAACTTCAAAGACTTAGAGGTATTACCTGAAAAAGCATTACTAAATGCTAGAAGGCTGCATGAACAGTCCCAGCTGCACCTTATAGATAATGGCTTTTCCAGAAAGACTCATTTTTTAATGGCTTCCTCCCAGTAGGCAGACCCGACGGAGAACATTGAAAGCAGGTCCTAGTGACCACATGGTGAAAGTGATCTATCAGCAGGGTTCCCTGGGCTGTGACTGTTTGATGCTCTGGTTTGCCAGGGTGTTTTCTTGAAACAGTTATCTTCTTGCTGGCTTCTGCAAAGGAATGTATAATGTGTATCGGGGGGGGGGGGCTTACAAATAAAACTGTCAAGTAGCAGGAGTATAATTGAAGATGAGCTTTGAATCCTAATTCTTGTTTCTCAAAGTTTTAGGACACTCAGGTGGATCTATCATGAAAAAGAAATTATTAGATTGCTCCCTTTCAGGAGAAATTTTTGTTGCAGAGCAACTTGTAACTAATTAAAATGTAATAACAGCTTGAGAAACTATTTTAAGAGTATGCAAGCCAGAAGCTGTTTGATTATACCAGTAGCAGCACTTACTGCTCTGTGGAAAACTCACTGATGCCACTTCTGAAATGTCATTCTCTAGATCATGCCATGTTAATGGGGACCAAGCATCTTATGACTTTTGATGGGAGAATTTATGATTTAGCATCAAAGTGCAGTGTACTTCTTGCCAAGGATTTTGTTCACGATACTTTCACTGTGATACTAAACGAGGAAACTGGTAACTCAAGATCACTGTATGTGGAGATGAACCAGACCGTGATCAGTATCTATCCAAGACTGAAGGTAGGGGGGAACAGTCAACCATTTTTCCTTTCCAGGCCAGAAATTATCTTCAGCCAACCAACAAAAAGAAGAAAAAAAAGTCTTCAAAATACGAGTGCTCAAAACATAGATCAGAGCAGCTCTCAGATCTAAGTGCTAGAAAGTAACCCCTTTTTAATCAGGAAATAACTTAAAACAGAAACAGTTTTAATTCAAGGGTTGCCTGTTTGCTCACTGGGTGCTTAAAATGAGCTGCTCAATGGACTTTTCAGCTTTTCCTCTTATGTGGCCTAAGGGAAAGGCAGTTAGAGCAGGCTGGGCCCATAGCCTCAGTGCACCTGGGAGGCTTTGGGCTTTCCTGATCTTTCAGAAGTTTAAGACAACCCCATTCTTATTCCCCAACTTGGGGCTGAGCAAAGTTGACCCCATCCCACCTGCAAAGCCAGACTGACTTTGCCTGTCCTTGAACTTTCATTGTGATGTATTTGAAATTGTATTTTCATTTTAAAACAGATGTCTAAGGTGTATAACTTTTCCTTTATGGAAGAGAACTGCCAAGTACTGGATCAGTCCCTTGAAATGAATAGCACTAATTCAAGGAGAGACACCAACAAAATAGAAGTGTCTAATCAGAAAGGAGTCTCTGTCTCTTGTGACTTTCAGTATGATCTCTGTACTGTCACTCTGGCTGGCTGGCACCACGGTGAGTATCCATCATACAGCTTCTGTCAGCTGTTACTCATTTTTTCTGTATCTCTTGAGTTATCATTGTCTGTAGTACCAGCACGTGTGTTGTCTTTCGCTTGCTTTTCCCCTTTGTTTACACACACCCTGGAAATGGCCTCAGGCGTTCCCAGTTATTGCCAAATAAAGTACGGTATGTGCTGCTCCAGCGCTTACCTATTGTTCTGGTGCGATAAAGCAGACGGAAGGGGGTGGATGTGATGCAGTCAGCCCAACCCCAAACCCTGCCTGAGAATCACGCCTCTGTTGCAGGCCTATCTTGTCAAACCTGCAACAGCACAAAGGAGGGAGGCCTAAAAGTACTTGGAATACATTCCTCTCCATGTCCCCACACTGTTCTAAAACTCAGACCCCTGAGATTAGCAGAGAGTGGATACGATTGGATGCCTTGATCTGGTCAGGAGCAGCAAATGAACAGTTAACAAATGAGATGGCAACGCATCTGAGAAAAATCCATAATGGATGCCTGGGCACACTTTCCCTCTTCCACATCACACCTGAGCTCTGCTGGACAGAATGCTCAGAGCCCAGAGACAGCTTTTAACATGGCCCTGTGTCTACTTGTGATAACTTAATTCATTTCAATTTCATTCCAGGTATTTCAGCTGGGCTTTTGGGTACCAATGATAACGAAGCTGGAAACGAATGGATGCTTCCTAATCGCTCCTTCACTGACAACGTGCAAGAATTCACACAGAGCTGGCAGGTAAGGAGCTGAAGGGCTTCTTGCTCTATGGATACCAGTGGTGCTGGGGCACAAATGGCAACGGCCGACATACTGTTGTGGCTTAGATGAACTAAAGCTAGAGAGTGAGAACAGCAGCAAACTGTATATAATTTGTTTTCCTGTGTTCAACACGGAAAGCTTGCCTGTATTTGCTACAAACCATACAAGAGTTCCCTGTAGGTGGGTGTTGAGCATTTTTGGCTGAAATGGTAAGGTAAAATATCGAGGCTCCTTCTGCTATTAGAAGAAACTGGTGTTGGAACCAGGTGTCTTTGGTGTTTTCTTTCTTAAAGCACCTCTTTCTGGAATACAGAGCCGGGTGGTACTGAGTCTGGGACAAAGCCGTATGTTCATCAGTCAGGCCACAATTTGTACCAGGGAGTTTTCCTTCCTCAGAGGTTTCTTTAGAGCTGTTTGTTGTAGCTGGGTATGTTGAGCCTCTTCACTTTTTTTGTTCTTCCTGCTTTTCATTTTATCAAGAAACAAAATTTTAGAAAGCAGTAACTAGTAATGTTGTTCCCCATTCTCATATCACTAAGTGCAGAGACTTTTTTGGCAGGTTAGCTGCTACTCATTCACTTATGGACTTGCATAAAAGGAGTTCCTATAACTATCATAAATACATGTGGTAACTCTTACATCAGTAACGTTATACCTCTTTACTTCAAAGAGACTTAACCTTAATTCATGTAGTTTATCATCATCTGAAAATAATCTAAATCCCTTGAAGCCTTATTTTTAGAATCTGTTAAAAAAAAAAAAAAAAAGAAACCAGCATCTTAATACTACTAAGATTTGACTTCCCTTCACCTTCACTCACCAGAAGGTGTCCACGTTCTGGGCACATAAATCCTTCTCTTTTCAGCTTTTTGTCAGTATTTAAAAAAAAAAAAAAGAAAAAAAGGATTGTTTCAAGTGTCTTGTACTTTTCCTTGCTGTTCTTGCTGTTGGAGAGAGATTAATGAGTTTGTAACCTATGCTTATGTTAATAATGGGGTGGGATCATGACATGACTGACTTTATAATTTTCTTAATTACTACAAATATTAATTTCTGATATACTCATAAAAAAGCAACCATCTAATGCAAAACTACCCAGTGACATTCAATTAAAAATAATAAACAATTAAGAGCAATAAACTTCATGTCATAAACTAGCTGGGAGATCATGTATGACCTTAAAGTGGCATAATGGCTGATGGCACCATGGTTACGCTGATGCTGTTGGTGGGTCTGTTCCAGCTGTAGGCTGTGGCATCTTTGCAGTGCTCCGTACTGCCCCCAGACATTCTAGACGACTGTAGCTGAACTCCGTGCTGTTTGCAGTCGTACCCTGTTCAGGCTGACCGGCCACACACGTACTGCTGTCACACATCATTAAAGCCATGGCCAGAAATACAAATGTGCCAAGTCAGGAGTTTGTGCCAAGTCTTAGAAACTTTGCTGAAGTGATAGGAAGAGGCGATACGGTGGAAATACCCAGTTGAGGCAGTGTATTCAGCTGCAGTAATAAAAGGGAGCTTGCAAAAATCCATCCTGAGCAGAAGTTTGAGCACAACTCTATGCAATACAGAAAGCAAAAGCACAGCCAGCTTAAATCTGGGCAGGTATTTTTAGCCTGAAATAAAAGCAGTCAGTCCCTCTGCACTGCCAGAGTCCCCTCACACCGAACTCTGAACTTGGACTATGTCAGCAGCCACACACCAACATCCTTCAGTGAATAAGAAAATCAATAGACAGGGGAAACAATGTCTGTAATCTGTAAGATTTATGGGACATACATTTTTGTTTATGAAGAACACAAAAAGAACACTTCTCAGCATTAATGAACAATAAATGTTAATCAGGGCACTTTACTGAGCTGCCTTTGTCTCCCATCTCACACTGGGAATCTAAAGAATTCATGTGACACTAATGTTTAAAAAAAAAACCCATACCCCCCCAACTTGAGTAATTCTGTTTTCCCAGGTGAGCAAGTGCAGTCTCGTACAGAAGAAAGTGAAGCCATGTCCAATTACAGCCAAGCAAAACGTCTGTGAAGTGTTTTTTGAAGAATCACATTCACTTCTTAGGAACTGCTTCAAAGTTGTAAGTATAACATCACCCACCAAAAGACTGTCTGAATGCCCAACTGTTACACTTCAAAGGGGTACACAGACTTGTTGCAAGGACATAGCATTTTAGTTGTGGATAACTTTAGAAGTAATCAGAGCAATAATCCAGACAGGAAAAAAAGGTGCTGTATCACCATAAATATAAATTGAAGGTCTTTGACATCCACAAAATAGTGCTATAACCTTGCACCACTCTTTAGCGTACAGGTGTCTACAATTTGGAAATACAAATAAACTTCTCAATATTAGGTAAAGAATAAAGGTTTGTGAATGGTCCTACCAAGGGCTGCGGGGAGGGAGGCAGAAGTCAAACTTGCTCTTCAGTTCCCTTGCAGCTGTACTACCAGACTGTGGTCTCCAGGAGAGGCACAGGCTTGTACCCTGCTCCTCTGACCACTGCCCCTGGTGTCACAGGTGGACCCTGAGCCGTTCTACAGCATGTGCAGGTCTGACTCCTGTGGCTCCCGGGCGCTGGAGGCCGCCTGCACTTTAGCAGCAGCTTTTGTTCATTTGTGCAACCGAAATTTTGTCCCTGTGGAAATGCCTCCCCAGTGGTAAGTCTTGTTTCTTTCATCCCAAATATTCTGACTGCATTGCTCCAGTAGTTACATGCCTGTTATTCAAGAGCACATGAGAAACTAAAACTATAGGCATGAGCAAAAATGGTCCTGTTCCTGGAATTACTCTTCTTGCTCCTTGTCTATCCCACCCCTTCTGCTCTTCACACAGAGGCACACCACAACCCCTCCCATTTGTACTCTAATGGCTTTCTTATTTCCTCCCAATTTGCTGTGTAGAAGGAGGTAGGATATTTGCAGAATATGCTGTGATTGTCCCCAGGAGTTCCATTTCTCAGATACTATTTTTTTTCAAACCTTTTTTTGTCTGAATAATGCATTTGGATTCATACAAACAGCAATACATATTATACGGAAACACTGAACATACTCAGTGACCTATTTTTGTACTTTTTAGTCTCTTTTAGTAAAATCTATCTATCTTCTTTAAACTTAACCTAGAATTTCAAGATTATCAATACCTGTATTTTAATGCAGCTGTCATTGGGAGAGCTGTCTTCTGGGAATCTGTTTAAAAATGCAATGAAAGCTGAAAAGCCTGAAAAGAGCAGTAGTGCTGGCTTGAAATTTTTGGCATTACAATACATACCCATTTCTGTTGTTGTGGAAATTCGTTACAGATCCCAGCACTTTTTGGTGATCATGAGCACTGCTGCATTGCACATTGCTGCAGAAATTAGATTAGATGAGGACAGTTACCACTCTAAAATAGACTGGAGTTGTGCTCTGCTGCCTCTGTGTTACTTGGGAAGGGTGAAATTTTAAGGAAGGAATTCTTGTCTACAGAAAAAACCTGTTGGAAGTCCACAGCCCAAAAATACTTGTCATAAAATTTAGTCCCCTTTTATTTAATTTCTTCAGAGTTACTGCATTATTATTATTATTACTGCAGAGTTACTGCACAGTTCAGCTGCCCAGTTACCATTTCCAGTAGGCGCTACCTTACTCCAGTCCCAGTTAGGGTTGTGCAGTGCTGGTACCCAAGGAAGGAACAGCTGGTTGTGCCGGGAAGTGCAGTCATCTGAGACACCTTACCATTGAAGGGTGATAGCAGCTGTAGATTTTGGCATTTTCTGTATTATGTCTATTCACTAATTTGCACTATAGATGTTTTCTTATTAAACTCTGTCTCCATTGGATACTCTGCATTTGGTACCTACTTTCAACTTTGATATTTATTGACTAGAAATTGCTATATAATGATACATCAACAATGACAACTTGTACCATTTCAGTAATACTGATTGTTCATGTATTGCTTTCTTGAGAGATGACCAAGAACATCCCAAAACCTACTATTTTACTCATCTGCATTATGTTATTCCTTAGTTTAGACCCCCCCAAACAGGAGTCTTCTCTGAAATTTGCTATATGATTCTATCTTGTTACTGAATGATAACATTAAAGGAAACACACATAAAAATTATTGTCATACTTGCCTAAATAATAACTTAAGATGTAATAGTATTTTTACAAAACTGCAATGGAAACATTTACCCTACAGGTGAACGCAGATCATGCAGAAGATACAATTATGCTTTTGCTTGAAATTAAGCACTTGGGTTTACACACCTAACTTTTATGCTCCATGCTCTGGTAAAGTTTGGTAATAAGAATACAGCATGGGGTTTTTTAATATATGCAATGAATTATTATATTAATTTGCATTTGTAAATGTACTGCCATCTCAAAAGAGTGATTTGGTGACTACAGACGTGTTTGTGGTATGCCTGAAAGTAAAATATTTAGAAGTATTTGCTGAATTCTCACCCACTAAGGAAGGGAATAGCTATCAAGTGTTTGCATATGCCTGTGTCAGCCATAAAATAAAAACCCAGGAAAAGAGCACTCACATATATGTAAGTGCACCACATGCGTCTGTTCCCATCTGCAGCAGTAATGCCCCATGTCATCGTCTGCCTCGCGTCCTCAGCTCAGCCCGTGTGTAAGCAGGAGGCAACTGTGAAATATCTGAGCAGCATCTTCTAGGCAGTAAGTGGGTTTAGCTCCAACAGTTTATATAAACTCCTCAACGTATTCATGTGAAATACCGAAACAAATTTTGTTAAACTTGAGCCTGAATATTCAGTTGAAAACAGTTTTAGAATGGCCAAAAGACAGAAGTCCACTGGTGCTGCTAGTTTACATTATCCCATTTCTGAGGAAAGGGATTGGAATTACAGTGGATCACAAGCTCAGTTAACAACAATAACGTGCTATTAAAGCATGCTATTAAACAAGCAAAGTATACTGGAATGTACAGATGAATAAACATATTTAAGACAAGAAATAATTCTTTTCTATTCAGCTTATGTTATGCAACCAATTTTGGACACTGTGTTGTAGTTAAGTTCTGAACCAGCTGAGTGAAGTCCAGAGGTGTCTCTAGGGGAAAAAATTGAAGGGCTGAGGATAGACATGAGTTAAGTCTTTCAAATAAGTAAACACACTAAAGAGAAGGAAGTGAAACAGCCCAAACTGCAGTAAGGGAGAACCAGGTTTGATGTTGCAAAGGAATTTGTCATGGTCAGGCTAGTCACACGTGGTAACCTCTAGCCATCTGAGGTCATGAGAACGAGAACACAGCAGTCAGTACCAGCTGCCCCTCCACTACTTTGTAGAAACTCACTCTCACCAAGGCGCTTCCACTGGATAGTTGAACTAGCCAAAGCCCATAAACTTTAGTAATAATGCCAGTCTTTTCCTCCAAAATGTGAATTTATCATCAAACAAGACAGAAAGAACCTTATATCTTTCAGTTTCATTGATCTAAGATAAAACTGTATCTAAAATGCAAGAATACTTTTCCCCACAGCTTTTTGATGTCATAAATAGATTTGATGCTATTTTTCCCTTCACAGATTTCTTGTAATTCAGCACAGTAACAGCTTGTATTAGATGTCACTTTCTACTTTCTATCCTTTAAGTACTTACTAACCACTTACCTGGATTTCATCTCTTCTTCATTTCAGCTTGAGCCAGTTCTGAATGGCAGATACCAGTCCTGAAGATGGAAGAACCCTTTCAGCACCCAAAATAAAACGGCTATTTTAGGTGGACAAGCTAGAAGCAGTAGTAGGGAGAACAGTAAAAGTGAATGAATTAGTGTTAGGACTATGAATATAAGCTTTTCACCCAGAAACACCTGAGGGCAAGAGGAACGATTTCAGTACAGAGACAAGAAACTATAAGAAACCAGAAGAAACCGGACTTAAGAGTATCAGTTACTTTAAAAAAACTTCTCCCATTCAGTAGCAAAGTAGCCTCTTCACAAGCCTCGAGCCGTAGCATGAACACTTCTAAAAAATGACAGACGGTCTTTCCCAGCTCAGATGAGTACAAGTGTTCTGCTTTGTGAAAGCAGCATATCAGCTTTGAACCTGTGCAGAGATGCTGACTGCTTTTTTCTCCAGAACTGAAACAGCTCTTCAGTAATTTCTGGAGAAAGTGCCCTTTTTCCCAGGAAGTGACCCAACACGCAAGAGGGCTAAGATAGAAATAGGATGGTTAAATAATTTAAAGCGTTTAATAATTTTCTCATTTTCATGCTGGTTGATTTTTCCCTTATTAATGTGTATCTTGGTAAATGAGAATCTTGGGATCTGTTCAGCAGTTTCACCTTCTCCTTTTGTGTCTTTAGAACCTCCTTCTCAGAACTCAGGTCACATGTTGGGAAAAGGTGACCGATGCCTGTCCTATCCCTAAAGTAGTCATAAGTTGTCACAGATATTGGTGTGCGAGTGTCTCATCTGTTAAATTACTTTCTATATTGTAGGTCTACTGATTAAAAAACAAGCATTACATTTCTCCCCACAGTACCAGGGATGCAATTATTCCTTAGTAAAAGGTAACACTGCAGAATCCTTCCGATGTCTTTGCATATTATGCAAACATTGAAATAACGGTGTTCTGAACTCTGAAATAATGCTAATAAACATCTGACTTCCTTATTTTTATGCTGGAGTATGTTTTTACTGATCACTCCTAAGAATGAAGTTATACTGCCCTACAGAGTTGGAACTGGCTGGGTTGAAACAGCTCCTGTAGTTCAGAGACAGAAATAGCAGCTGGTCTCCCTTCTCCTCTGTTCGCTGCTTCAGGCTGTGCTGGCTTTCTGACCGCTCACACTGCACTTCTGTACAGATTCTAAGTAAAACAGGATTCTCACGCTAGTCAGGAAAATGCCTACATTTGCTAAGATTTCCACACACATGAGATGCTGTTATATAAAACATGGTAGTAATCAAGTCTTCCTGTGTAATAATTTTATGACTGCTTACCTACAGAGAAGAGGTGTTGTGAGACCCCACCTGGAGTACTGTGTCCAGCTTTGGAGTCCTCAACACAGAAA
>JAOXJM010000071.1:11930564-11947016 GCA_026413425.1 Tringa solitaria
AAGGCCAGGCTGGATGGGGCTTTGAGCAACCTGCTCTGGTGGGAGGTGTCCCTGCACATGGCAGGGGGGTTGGAACTAGATGATCTTTAAGGTGCCTTCCAAGTCTAACCATTCTATGATTCTATAATGAGTTACTTTTGACAGAGATGATTTATACCAGTTATTGATTATAAAAATGCACGATCTTCTCCCCAGTCGCTACATCCTTTAAAAAATACTGAGGTAACAGCTGCAGGAACAGAATAGAATGTCAGCAAATAGAGCAAAAGTTTCAGAAAAGCTGCCTTACTTTTCAGCTAATTGCAGTGCCATTAGGGATACGGGAGAGCAGAGAGTTTAACTGTGTGCTAACTGTAGACAGCAAACCTGAGATGGATGCAGATACTGGCTCTCCTAGAAGCTGCATAATAACATAGCAGAAGATAAGTCATTTAAACACCAGTAAACATTTTAAACTAGTTTAAACTACAGTGCTCAGCATGTTGAAAGATGTCTGGAGATGGTCCTGGGTTATGCAAATGCACAGTTTGCCTCTGCATACTCATTAGAGGCAAGAACTCCATCAGCCTCTCCAAACCACACCTGAAGCCCATGCAGTTCAGCAGGAGCCCGGGTCAGGGTGGGCAGGGGGTGCTGCAGACCTGTGGGGCTCGGTGAGGAGCAGGGGGAGCCAGCTCCTGGGGCGACAGAAACAGGCAGCCCTCCAGCCCTGCTCTTCCAAGGGCTGTCCCCAAACTCTCCACTGACCACAGCAACAATAAATACTGCGTCAGACCAGTAATGAAAGTGCAAAAACACCATTTCTACAGAATGGGATGAACAGAATGATGATCTGGGGGGGAGACGAGAAAAAACAAAAAACAAACTACACTTCATTTTTCAATACCTTGTTCATAACTTGAGTTTAAATTTGAGCATTGATTTATAGCTTTCATTAATAAAGTCACTTCTCCACTTTTTTGTCTTGGCAGCGATACCTCTCCCATGTGCCAGACAGACTAGTGGAAAGGCAGTCTTTCATGCCCGTTCATAAAATAACTAGCCACAAATGCACAGTACTTTGTCACAGGTCAAGGTTCTTCAAATGAACTTTGTAAAACCTTTGCTGAACCAAGGAAGCCACCCATCCCAGTGACTTTCAGCCATGTCTTGACCACACTGCACAGCAAAGTCTCATCTTGGGAATTAAAAAATGGAAATAACAGACCACCCTCTCTGCCTAGCAGAAGTCAGATGTCGGCTACATTATAAGGCAGCTCATATTAGCAAACAAGCCACTAACTAGGACAGTGACAGAGGAGGATGTGGGGAAGCACATTCCAGCGGTCCCTGAGGCTGGAGAGCAGCCGCCCTGCCTGCTGCAAAGGGACTCAGTGCCGCGGGGAGCCTGCCAAGACGAGGTATGAGGCAGCGCACAAAGCATCCCTCAAGCCAACTCAAATATGTTTGTGATTCCTCATGGATGTGATCCTCCAGGAAGGATCCCCTTGGCAGGATTTCACTGAATCATTTCTCAGGTTGATACTTTCAGAATTGCAAAACTGGTATTTTACTCTGCACCATCCTGGCTTTTCCAGGACTAACTTTCACTGTACAACTACTGATGACACTGTACCTTTCACACCATCTCGACTGAAGTAATCTGAAATGCTTCAGATGAAGGTAATGCAGTGCACAGGCTAATTGTCCCATGGAAAATGCATAAAACCCACTGAACAGCCACATGTCACACAACTGGCTCTGACCTCACCTCCTGTCTTGCAGGAGAGCAGAACTCCTGCATTTAACTCATGGGGCTCAGAGCACTTTGAACACGCCCACTCACACCCATCTGTGATTAAGTCAATCTTCCAAGTGTATTTTTTAGGGCCTACAACTTACCTTCAACATGTCATTTATATAGGTCATAAATAGAAACTCCAGCTCTACAAAGTTCACAGACATTTATGCAGACAGTGCAGAAACTTATGCCCCAAAACTTAGTAGCAAAGTTGAGGTTTTGAGGATCTATCACAGGCTGAGAAACTTTTGATGTTCATGGAGCCTTATGTTTCTGCCAGTTGAGTTCCCCAGATACTGGTATGTGCTCTGATATCAATCCAGGTTTGTTCCAGTTATGACAGAGCCAACACAGCGCACAGAAGCCTTCCTGCAATCTACAGCCATTCTCCTGCCTTCTTCAAGGTCCAAACACCAACCACTCTTAGAACAAGATCTCAGCTTTGACCTCCCCCTCCCAAGGGAGGGCTAGAGAAGCCCCTCATCTTCTTAACTCCTCAGTTACATGCTCTAGAACAGCAACAAAAATGACAGACAAACCCACAAGCTACTGTAGAACCCATGTCTTGAGTTACAATGTGCAAAAAGGGAGAATTCCCACTGCCCAGTAGAGCCCTACAGTGCCAAACTGGAAACCCAGAGACCAGGTGCTTCAGCCTGACCCAAAGCCCCAGGCAACGTCAGTCACTCCTCAGGTAAAGCACTGCTAAACTCCAAGCCAAAGTCATCACTACAAGTCTTTTAATTAGAAGCTCGACATTCAACTTTGCTAAGAGTGTCTTTTGCTTCGAATTCCTAAGAAAGCACTTCTTAGTGTGAGCTTTCATGCAAGCAGCCAGTCTTGGCTTTAAACCCCTTGAAAGTTACTGTTTTACTAATGTAATTGCAGGCTTTCTGAAGCACTACTTCAGGTCAGCAGCTGATCTCCTTCCAGTCAACCGCCAAGAACATTTACAGCTTTGTACTCATCCGATACGTGGAACTTGCGAGGGGGTTGGAACCAGAGTTCACGTCTGGGTTTTTAGTGAGGTCAAGCGTACTGCACAGAGACAGATACTGAAACACCCTACATCAAGCAACGAAGATATCTAGATCTTGTTATGCTTGGAAAAGACTGTTAGCAAGTGAGCAAAGAAACCCCAGATGCTTTGACTCATGAGCCCCTGGATGAGAGACGGTGGTGAAAGATGCAAAGAAATCCTCTGCAAATCCAATCCAGTCTTACATAAGCACAATCCAATATAAATACAGCTTTCCAGATGCACTCAGTGAACATGCATCACTGCCAGGCAGATGAACAGTAGCTTCACTCCCAACAGCCACTGCACTGTGCACCCACCAGCTACGCAAGGCAAGGGCTACAAGCCAGATTTCATTCTGCTGTAAATTTACTGCCACTAGCAAAGATGCAGCAGACCTTTTAGCGCTTCATACCCAGGGCGTTACTGCCTAGTTAGAAAGCATGGCAAGGTGAACTCATTTGGAATGAGATTCAGATTCCTGGAATAAGAAGCATTCAGATGGAAAAGGATCTATTTCCAGATAAATACAGTTGCCAGCCAATATGCTGACCATATGGATCATTTCTGAAAGGCTACAGCATTCCACCAGTGGGTTTTTTCCTAGCGTTAAAAACAATAAATAAACCCTGACTGCCAAAATGCTGTATGGGTGTTTTGGCATTTCATAAGCAGGGGCTCAGAGCACAGGACTTCCATTATACAGCTGCCTCTGATGTGGTCTGGTTTGGAATACTGAACTCAAGGCTGGAACTGCACTCTGAAATCCAGTCCCTAACCTGTGAAGATGTCATTTAAAGATCTACTTAAAAGATGGTATTTAATTTCATATGCTTTGAAAACATAGTCCCATGATTTTAAGATTTAGTTACCACCACTAGATTGTTGCCTTAAACTGTAGAGAGTACAAGCACAGATAATCTTCCCTTCCTATATGCACTCCTAATTGACACAACTGTATTGCTGGACAATACACTCCCAAACTGCAAAGCCAGACTGCATGGATAACGCAACACTTCCTGTAGGATTCAAATTCTCTTTAGACAAGAAGGGGAAAAAAAAAAAAAAAGAGTATCAATAGTTCTGCTTTTTAAAGGTCTTTTCAATTTGATTTCATGGTTGGTTTGGGGGTATCGTTTTTGGTTTTTTTTTTTTTACAAGAGAAAGAAAGAAAGATAAAAATATATTTAGGAATGATCTAAACAACTAAAAATAGCATACATTGGAAAAAGAAAGGAAACCTTGAAAGAGAAAAACACACTTAGGCTCAGCAAGCTTGTCTCATGAGGCGGCAGTAGTATTTGCATCTTGAACCCAGAGAACCTATTCCAAGGAACCCTGCATCGCATCTTTGCAGTTAACTTCACCTCACTGAGCCATTACTGCACCACTTTCAGTATTTCAGAAACACAGAAACCAGAGAGGTATTTAAGTACAAGACTCTGCTTGCAGCTAAAAAGAGACATTTGTCTTACAAGTTTTCTGACATGGTGATTACTGAAAGAGAAAACACAGGTGAATATGTTATTTCCAACCACAGTCTAAGTGGACTGAAACACACTTTGCCTTCATTCCACATATCAAGTTCACTTTGGTAACATGATTTCTGTGCAGCCCTTGCAGCCAAGAGTACACTGCTATAGGAATGACTATCTAAACACATGTTCCTAGAAACAGCATGTGTAGAAACACGTAGTATTTATTCTTGATAGCACAGACATGTTACTCAGAAAGCACTAAGTGTTTCTCAGATCTGTTGGTACAGACTGTGAAAGAGATGAACACTGTGATTATTATCAGATATGCACTGATCCCTCCACTTAACTCTGAGCCTGACTCCAGAGTTGGTTGTTGCTTTACTCCAACAGTAACTGGTGGTCATTTGAAACCACAAATACACAGAATGGCCCAATGTTCTGCACCAAAAAAAAAAGAAGTACATTTCCAGTTATTTCAGGCAAAAAAAGAAGTATCTAGGGGATGACTCTGTGCAAATCTTCCACTTCAAGGGTCCACATATTCTTATGCACGGGGTTTTCAGAAAGATCTGTCATCTTTATTGCTCGAAGAACAGGCTCAGGACTGCAGGACCGCACCACGCCCATCACCATTACATAGTTCCCTAAAAAGAACCAATCAAACAAGCAAACATAAAATTTAATTAACTTTTGTATTTTCGTTTTATTTTTAATTCAGAAAGCAAAATATTTGAAACCAAGTAGTTAAAACAGTTTGAATTAAAGCCGCCAATACTTGCAAGAAAATTTAAGGAATGATTGCTTAGAACTGAAAAAGGCTTCATTATCCACACAGCCATTTCTGTAGTAGATTTTGCTAGATTTTCACATACAGTTAAGAGTCAAAAACAGCATACAATTCCTTCTTCTGCCATAGAAGTTGAGGGAGAATAGTTCAGAAGACTGAAAGTTAAGCAACGTTACTATTTTGTACCACAACTCCTGCAATGCTGCAGTCTAGCACTTCTCCAGCTGAATTGACAGTACTGAAGATGAAAAAAAAAAAAAAGAAAAACCCCTATGCTTGTTCCTAAACTCACAGCTCTTCTCTGCAGCACCCAGTTCAATCACACATTTCCTGTAACTGTGGAGAGCTACAAAGAGGAGGGTAATTTGTACAGTTTAGATGAAGAAATGAGGCAGCAAAATGAAAATTTAGCTGATCTGTTTGCAGTATTGTTTATGGTGAGTTATATACGCTTCTAGATTTTAATCAGCTTTGCAGTATCTTACTCTAACTTTATACATTTGACTTAAGTTTAAATTGTCGACGGGCCCTGTCCTTACTGGAACTCATATGAAAAGACAGCGCAAGCCTTTGTGCTGACAGCCACACACACACTCCCCTGCTGCAGCGCTCGATGCTCCTTCTGCCAGCGCTCCAGCAGCCTCGCTTTCTCCGGATGCCTCTCCTACAAAGGGGGTCTGTGGAAGCATGCCCCCCCGTGCAGCTGTGCGCGCTCAGCGTGTCCCTCAGCCATAGACGGGCACGAACCATCCCACCGCCCCACGCAGCCAGGGGGCCTGCAGGCCTCTGCCAGAGCCTCCAGCCACGGGCAGCACCCAGCCGCAGCACCGTGACACGGGCGGCCCAGGGGAGCCGCAGGAGGCTCAAGGGCGAGCAGGGCCGCTCTCCCGCCCGCCGCACCCACTGCGGCACCCGGGCAGCGCCGCGGGGGCCGTGTGCCGTGCCCCGCGTGTCCCCGTCTCACCCGGGGAGAGACAGCCCCGCAGGCCCCCGGACGGCACCAGCAAGGAACCTGCTGAATTACTTCAAAATACATATGGGGAGGGAAAGCGCCCCGCAAGCCCCGGGGGGAGCCCCCACCCCCCGGGCCACTCACCGCCCACCCCCGGCCGGGACCTGCGCTGAGGCAGGGCCGCCCTTTGGGCACCTCCTCCACCCCCAGCACGGTGAAGGGGCCGCTGCCGTCCTGCAGCCGGGCCGAGCCGCCGCGGGCGCCGCCGCGCTCCACTTCCAGCACTGTGCCCTGCATCCACACCGCCCGCAGGCGCAACGGCGCCCGGCCCGCCTCCGCCCGGCCCAACTCCCACGTCCCGCCGGCGCCCCGCACCGCCCCCCGCAGCTGGGCCGCCAGCACCTTCACCGGCGGCCCCGGCGCGGCCCCGGCCATGCTGTGGCGCCGAGAAGCCGCCGCCGGCCTGAGGCGGGCGAGGGGAGGCCGCTGCCCGCGGCCGCTGAGGGAGGGAGGGGAAGGGCGGGAAGCGGCGCGCCCCGCCCCGGCGGCAGACGTTGGCGGCGCCTCAACGGCCGCCACCTGAGGGGGGAGACGGGGCGGGGGGAGCCGTGGCGCCGCCCGGGAGGGGCCGGGGGAAAGCGGGGACCGGCGGGCGGCCTCGGGGCGCGGAGGCGGCTGGGGGCCGGCGGCGTTACCTCAGAATAAGGATTGGGAGTAGCGGTCTGTGCGGCCTCTTTCCCTTTCGCCCGAAGAGCGGCATCAGCAGGAAACCCGGCGGGCCTTCTGCCTCCCCGCCGCCCCCTCAGCGGCAAACGGGGAGCGGGAACACCCTCGCAGGACCCGCACCGCTGCCGCCGCCTTCCCTGCGTTAAAAACAAAAATGGCCTCTATGCAAAACAGAGTACTTAGCACAGGTGTGCCGGTTTGGGTGCCCGTTGCAGACAGGTTACTCCGTGGGGGTACCCGGAGTGTACCATTCGGGTGCCCAAAGGGGTGTGCCATTCGCCAGCCCGCTCCGGGCCAGCACCACCACCCCCCCAGGAGCCCCACCAGAGGTTCAGACCAGCTGGTTCTGATTTCACCAGAATTCGGTTCGGGATCGAGTCCCTTCCGTGCGAATCCGAGCTGAACACCTGATTCAGCGGGTTGGTTTGAGCAGAAAATACTTGTTGCGGTGTGTCAGCTTCATCTGAGGAGACCGGCCCGGCCCGGCCCGGCAGCCCGGCTTCTGCTCTTTGCCCCGAGTGCAAGACTTGCCAGACACCTCCTCCCGGGCTGCTGGAGACATCCCAGATATTTTTCCATGGTATTTCTTAACTACTTAGCAAGAAACGATCACTTAATGTTTACTGTTTAGTTGAAGATTCTCCAGTTTCGTGAGAAAAAAAGAAAACACAGCACATGCTGATTTTCTTAGGGATGCTTTCAGGATATCGTTTTATTGCATGTACTTATCTGGAAATCTGGAGCACGGTGCAGTGGAAGTATAGGTAGCTTTAAGCTGGGAGACTTTAATTCCAAGGCCTTTAAGAATTACTTGCTGTCTGTTTATATTACAGAGAGGCTAATTTGCTTTGCTGCAATCTGAAATCCTTGAAATGTGGTTTCCTTTGGGTGGGTGGGTTGACATTTCCTTTAGAAAACAAGCCGAGAAATAAGCTAATGGAAAACCAGGAGGATGGAACAAAGAAAAAGAAAATAATCAGGAAAACCAAAGGGATGGATTCCCCAATTTCCCAAGTTCTGTAACCTACAAATGTGCAAAATGGGTAAAAATGCACAGAGAACTGACTCCCCTGCAATCATTCTTCTTTAAAGCAAATTGTTTTCTCCATTAAAATAGCCAGTTACTTTATTTTAAAAATCCAGTTTTGTTTTGAGTAGCAAAATACATCAAAAGACCTATTTTTTCTACTCACCCATCATGTTTTGAATTATTTATTCAGCCTATCTTTTTTTCCACATATATTTTCTGCTCAGAGACATTCTGTAAATGGGACTTTATTTCTTTTATAGTGTAAGGAAGCAGTTAACTTTTGTTACCATTTACAGTAAGAATAAAAGATAATATTGGTAATAACAATAAAAACACTGTCGTCTAAGCACAATACAGAATCATGTAATCTGGCAACCAAATCATATGGCTTACAGGAATAGAAAGACATTAGATGGTTACTGTATATGAATGCAAAATTTGAGTGAGGCTCACAGGAGAAGAATATTTGTAATTTATGCCCCTAAGCTGCATTCATTTGACAGCATCAATATTTAGTTTCACATAAAAAAAAAATTAATTGTGCCAAATATTGATAGAAGTATTGTATTCCTATTTGTTACTGTATACTAGGAGGGTCTAATGCTTATTAAACCATTAACTCAACAGATGAAGGCAAGATCCCTACAAGAGTGTAGTCTCCAGGAGAGGCTAAAAGGTCCCTTTTAAAGCATTTCTCTTGAAGAAATTGTGTTATGAGAAGGGCAGAAGCACAGGCAATCTGCACCAAGAAATGGATTTGTTTTCCTAAACTGGAAAATCCTTATCCCTCCATAAAATGCAAAGTTATATTGAACTATCTCCAACGGTCTTATCAAAGAACTGTCTCAGCTCTCAGACACGTTGTGCAGCAGCAGTAAAATGTCTGATGCCTCTACAGACTGTTTCCTGGAGATGGTCCCACAGCCATCACCCTCTGGGTTAGGAGTAGCGGAGGAAGCTCAGCACAGTTGGAAAAGGCAATGACTTGCTGGCCGACAGGCTGTAAATTACACTGAATTACACTTGAGCCCATTTTCTGAGAGCATGCTGGATGAGACAGAGTTTTGGTTTGCGTGGATTCAAAAGAAGGAATCAATCTTCTTCTGCCAGCACTACCATAAGAAGCGCCTTTCTTCAAAGCAGTCTTCAAGGACGTTATTCCTCACGCTGACATGCACGTGAGGCGCTGTCGCAGTATGGGTAAAAAAAGGTCAGACTACACATAGATAAGATAGTCCAGAGTGTAGCAGGCGCCAGGTCTCCCTCAATTACACTGGCACTGTTTTGTTGGCATGGTGTCAAGACAACTTAGAAAAGAATCTGACCTCCATGAGAAGAGATTTCCAAAGAAGCAGCAACTTGAAATTTTCTGTCCAGCTCGGATCTTTTCATGCTCTCACTGACAGTACTACTTAAAATGGAAGCAATTCTCTGCTCCCCTTACCTTGGTAAAAGGCTGATATTACAAAATCAGAAAAATCTTTCTTTCCCTTGAGCAGAAATTTTGCTATTTTACAGTCTTTCATCCTATCCAAGAGCGTTTTAAAGATCTCTGCCCCAGGCCATTGGTTAATGTGGAAGAAAAAGTTCTTCAGTTTTCTTTCTGTTTCTCTTTCCTAGTACTGAGAAGACACTAACTATTTTTGTTTTGTTGTAGTAATTTTTTTTAAGATTTGGAATCCAAACAATGAAGATTTATTTTATTTTCTTTTTAGTATTTTCTAAGTACTTGCTTTAGAAACAGGGCTCCAGAGATGAATGGAAGAAAAATCACAAAATGTGGAGCTGATAAGCACATAGATCATAATGGTAACATCTGAATGGCCCACAAATGTCCATAAACCAGATACTATAGAAAAACTTGTCCGTGGCAGGTCAGCAGTGGCAGATTCTGCAAGCTGCTGGCAGGTGCTGCTCTGTGTGAGCATCTCTTGCAGGCACTGGCTGCCCATAATCACAGAGTTGATCGTGTCTTTTATGTCCTCCTTCAGTAAAAGGAAGCAGCATAGAGGAGCTAACCATGACAGAAGCAAGATAAGAAAACAATACTTTGTAAAAATGCATTACATTTGAGAGAAGAGGGATCTCCCTTCCTTTCCCTGCTATTCATATGAAACTTCACTGAAGGACAACTTTTAGCAAGGTCAAGAACTGTCAAGTTTCACCTTTAAGGGATCCACCCTAGTTTATGCTTATTTTCTTATACTGCGAACTATATGAAACAATCACAAGAATATAAAATTCAATTGTTTCCTGGTCTTTGTTTTATACTGCATAAAAGATGCAATGTGGACATGCCGACATGCTGGTTGAAGTCTGGAAAACCATCCTCATCCTTCGGGGTTTGGGTTTTTTTTTATGCTATCTCATCATCACTGAATTTAATTAATGATTTTAAATTAATGGGTCAGTGGGTTGGGATTAATGGGTTGGAAGTCTGTCATATTTGCATACCTAATGTGAAATTCAGCTGCTTGTAATTTCTGCTTTGGGACTGACCAGTCTGGCACATGGATGCTAAATTATCTTTGCCGGGCAATTTCAAAAGATCTGGAGCCGGATAAGTCATCTGTTGAAACAGCAAATCTCCAGGTGCAACCTACCAAAGTTTTAGTTAGCAGGTAGCTCCAAATAAGTGACATTTTAGAAGTCACTTGGACAAGGCAGGTAAATGTGAGCAACAGACCTCATAATACTACTACTAACAACAACAACAAGAGTCTGTCCTCTCCCGTAGTGTTGTCCTGCCAAAACTGCATGGGAGTTACTCTAAGATAAGATGAACAAACCTTTGTGACAAATGCTATCATTAGCAGGGCACCCTCTCGTGCAATATTTTATACAGATGTTACACCTCGCACGTCAGCGTATGCTTAGTAGAATTGGTAAGGGATTACAGTAAGAGTCTTCCTGCAGCTGCCAGGAGCTGCCAGCCACAGTGTGTGGCAGAGAAAAAACAGCATCTGGCTCAGGCACCTCCTCAGAGACGGTGGAAACCTTAGATTGTGCAGCCAGCCTTAACACCAGATGTTATTTCACTGCTGTCACCGTCACGCAAACTTAACCAGTTCCTGTCACTCATCACACATCCCTAGTGACAGTAGCCTACAGGCTATGAGAACAGTGCAATGCTCTCCAGCTTAGCTGACTCATTTCTGTTACAAAGAATACTTAGAGGAAATGCTTAGAGAGCTCCAGTTGCATTATGCAGAAGTGGGTGTCACCTGTTTATTCCTATCCATGCTATAAATATGCTGGTATGTAACTGAAATAAAATTGCATTCTATGGAATAGAACTATGACATGATGAAAAAAAATGAAAAAGGAATTAATCATAGTCTTTACTTTACCAGTATTGCTTGCTGCTCTGGAAATACTCTGCAAAGCTGGCTTCCAGATGGGCTTATTCAAACTTCTGCACCAAGAAAAAAAGAACTCTTTTTATACAGGAAATATGAATGGCATCCAAAGCGTTAGATCTTCGTCCTGACTGAAGTGAAGCCAATAGCTTGGAGACTTCAGTCGTTCAGCCTTTCTGACTTCATTTCACTTCATAAAAGAATTGGATGCTTAGGAGAACTTTAACAGGACTGGAGAGCCCCTATAACCAGTGTAGGGGAATACAGACCACAGTGTCCTCCCTTGACAGCTGCCAGCTTTGCGTAAATATACTCTAATTAACATTGTCAGCATCCAGTTCATCCAGTAGAGTGAGAGCAAAGTAACCAGAAGAGTGGCATTTTATTATTATTTTTGAAAACTTAAAATCTGAGATGTCAAATATCAGAAATATACATAGAGGCTGTTAAGTCTGAGAAGTTAGAGCCCTTACAGAGCGTACATCGGTGGGGTTCTGTAATATCATGAAATAAATTTCTGGTACTTCTGGTACTGGAGGTGCTTTAACTAATAGTAAAATTTTCAAGCAGGCAAGATTTTTCTCAGGTCCAACCAAAGAGACCATGTCTCCCTAGAAGTCTTATCTTGTTTAAACCGAAAACATCACAGCTACACCACCACCAATCAAGGTAATTTGAAATTAATAAAATGTTAGAACAGATTTAAAAGGAGTTCAGAGTTTTAATGTAATGACTCAGGAACTTTATACTGGTCTTACACTCAGCACGTACCTGCATTCATCCAGAATAAGATTAAGTTGCTTGAAGAGGAAAGTTTGAGGTGAGCCTCCATGGGTTCATAGGGAGAAGGAGAGAAGGTCCGTATCTCTGTTGCTGTGTGAAGGAGTATTTTGCAGAGACTTCAGGAGGCTGCAGGTCACAGGGCCAAACAGACCAGTCAGCTGTTTTATAGTCACTCAATGAAAAGTGAATGCTCCTCACTATTCCCTATGCTGTAGCTAATGTTTTTCACTTGGAGTACCAACTAAATCACAAATGTGGTGACTGTCCTTAACCAAATTTTGCTCTGAGATCAGAAAATCTCCATGTAAAACAGCTGCATTTATTATCTCTGAAGCTGTGACTAACACTTTGCAAATGGGATTGCCTGGGGATGCTGCACAAAAAGGATCCTGGACTGGACACAGGGCACTAGCAGCCATGGCATTCCCTTTAGAAACTGCGTGTGAGCAACTGGTGTCTTGCCTCACCTGGTGCTGGCAGTGATACTGGGACGAAGAGCAGAAATGGCCTTGAACAGGAAGAAGGGTGCGAAGTGCTGCGCAGGAAGGCACTGGTGTCCGCACGTCAGGAAGCAAAAGCTGAAATCATAGCTGAAGGAACAGCTGGCCTTGTGCTTCTCCGCAGCAGGGAAACAGAGCATGAATTCAGAACAAACAGCTGGATGACTGAAAAAGGAAAAATAAAGAGGAAATCAACAGCAGTGAAACTTTTGTTTAAAGCTGCTCAATAATAGCACTTACATGTTTTTACGTACTTAGATGTACTGGGGCCTAAATAAGTTTGATATTTCTATTTCTTATATTATGGTGTGCATTTTGTAAAGCAATGTTCAAAAATAGAAGTAGTTACAAGGCCAGACTTCGTATGTATTTATTGCCATACCATCTCCCAATAGAAGCTCAGTCCCCCAACCACTGGCATGAATGATGCATGTACAATAGCATTAATTTCTGGTGAAAGTAACATTAGTGTATGGGCTACACAAGGCCTATTTATCTCTTAATAGAGATAGAAATCTCTTAGGAAATATCTTCTCTAAGAGAGGATAGAAAATGGTAAGTAAAATCACAGAATTCTTCCTAAACATTCAATATGTTTTCACATTCTTAGGCTTCTTTAATTTATTAAAAGAATCAAAAGATACAAGATTCCACAAGCCAACCAGGAGACACCTCATCAGTTCAGCTTAGAAAGACCTCTACGGCACATACAGAAATATCACATTTTAAAATATAATTTGAAATCAAAATGTCACAAACTGCCTCCACCTTTTGATTTAAGTGATTTTAATCATAGATTCTAGTTTGTGGTCTGTACAGCACCTTATATGAAACACTGTATTGAAAATCTCTAATTAAGACTCATCTCTTTCCACTAAGCCCAGAATATGCAGGGTCAAGTAAGAATTTGATGGAATGAAGATCAGACTTCTATTGCTGGCATTCAAAGTCTTGAACAACTGTCCCTGACAACTGATCCATGAGCACCTCGTGGTACTTGGTTTCTGTTAAGATAAATAATCTACTGGTGCTAAAAGACTTTCAACAGCACATTCCAGTGAGACTGTAGGCCTTGTGTTATGAACTAAACAGGAAAACAAAATGAACCAGCCGAACATACAAAGAAATTGTGAAAAGGACCCACTTCAAGGGGGAATATTAACCACTTCTTATGTACAGGAACCTAACCTTTCTACTGAACTAGTGGTTGTGATGAAGGCTGCAGTGAGGCAATCATACAAACATTTATCTATCTGAATAAATGTAAAAAAAAATTAAAGAATTATATTAAAAATATATTTATTTGACTTTTTGTAGATGGCTAAAATGCACGTAGTTGTGCACCTTGATGGTTGTTTCTCAGTGTAGCTCTAAATAGGGCAGTCCTCTAAACTAAACAACAAAACTTGGAATTCAAATGCAAACAAAAAGCACCCCTTCAGGCATTCAAATATAGTGAAGCCAAAAACTTAGCAACCTTTCAGCTTGTCATGAAAAGCAGCAATGAATGATAAATGCAAAACCAGTACGCCTTATTTTCAAAACCTGGCGAACCCACAAAACCAGGCTTGCAGAAGTGCACTCTATTGCAAAAGCCAACAGTGCTTGCTTATTCAAAATAGAAACTGTCAATAGTTTAAGAGCCAACAAGGAGACGTCAGTTCAGTGTAGATGGTGCCTAAGATTCAGGCAAATGTCACATAGCATGAAGTGGCTGTGCAGAGCAGGCACGACAATGTGTGCATGTTTTTGCTTGCACTTTTGTAGTTTTGATGTTCCAAACATCAAGCACTTATATTGAAATAATTTCAAATTTTGTGCAGCAGCATTTGAAGATCTGTAGCTCTGCTACAACTCGAGCTGATACGAATTTCAGGCAATAGACACTTTAGAGCGGAAAAGGACAGCACAACCTCTGATTTGCAAGGCAAAGCTCATCAGAGTACTCCGGCTCGCTGCCGGTTACAGCCTCATTTACAAGAAACCGTGCAGGGTGAAAGTGAAAGGCACAAGGAGTTTCTTTTTCTTATCTACAGATATCTTAACTCTGATTATACATTATCTTTTAAAAGATAATACAGTGATTACCAACAAAAAATCCTAACAGATGTGGGTTAGGTATTTTCATTTTCATTATTTTCATAGATTTTAAGGCAGAGGGAAAATTGAATAGTTGAACCTACTGTCTGACAGAGACCACTGATTTATTTGCATTCTGGTACCTCCAGCTCTTGCTTTGCTGGGAACTCAGTGGTGTTTCAGTTCACCCCAAACCCACAAGAGCCTCCAGCACTCACCAGTGGATCTAAGGAGGCTGAAGCACAGTCAGTATTGTGTTCGTGCTGTCATTTGATGCAATCCCTTTTACATTTATTTCTGCCAAATCAAATACTTGGGTAAACATCTGGGCACTGGCAAAAATATTCTCCAGGACCCATTTTTTCCTCCACCCAGGTTTGTCAACCATATTGATGACAGAATTAATTGCTTAGGGCAGAAATTTTTCAAATGCAACTGCACTGGCCCCAATCACTCTCAAGTTCCACTGCTCTGCCCTGCCTGGTAAAATGAAGCAGTCAGTTATACAGGTTAGATTCACCATATAGAACAGGATAGACTTCATAAAATGCTTTGGCTGGCCCAGCTAAATTACAGTATACGCTACCTATAAAACCAGCACTACTCAGTATCAATCTACTGATTCTTCTGACTTGGGCCCTGTTCTGAAAGGTATAAAATGCCTTCTGAGACATGCCACATGCTTTAAACCTTCTTTGGCATCTGCCCGAGTAACAGTTGTAAGCGACTTGCAAAATCAAGGCTGGGAAGAAGAGTCCTTATTAATAAAATCCCTAAAGTTCACAGTCATGGGAGTGTTAATTTAAAGAGTGCCACATTTTACTCAAAGGTGGCAGTACTCAGTGAATGTCCCTTTTGCTTACGGCTACTTTCCCTTCTGTTTCTTATAAATGTCATTGTACTACTCTGGATTCTGTCTGGACGCATGATCATCTGGGGAAAACAGAAATTCCAACCACAGGAAACAGAACTGAAAGTACTTAAAGAATGTTTGTCATTCATCCTCTGACTTGTAAAATAGATAGATGCCTTTCCTTCTAAAGGCTGCATTTCCCAGCTGTAAAACAACAGAGCTCCCCCCACCAGTACTTCTGCAATCTTCCCCACGTGTTGCAAACACTTGTAAAGAGTACTTGTAAAGTCATAAAAGCAGCAGGACCATCAAGTTCTTACTTCTAAACTTTGGGAAAGTTTCAGTTTCTGCCCTTGAGTTAAAGCAGTTTGCATGTTTTGCAATGATAATATAGTTTATGGTCTGTAATCTTGAATTAAGCCCATTAAGCCCCGTTAAATTCCTGGTACATGAGTAGAAAAGGCTGTAGTGTTGCTCTGTTGTTTCTTCAGTAAAGTTACAGGCGGATGCTTTTATCTTTCCTGGTAGCCATTTCTCATGCAAGCACGTACCAAAGAACAAGTTTCTATCATCGTTTTCATTTTGCTGGTTTTCATTCACACTTATATTAAATGTCTGAATATACAGCACCTCAACTTAATAGCTCTAAAGTTGTATCTTTGCATTGCAGCTCTGTATAAATGGGCACACTGTGCATTTCAGAAAATAACAAATGAGCAGAATGTACATGAAGAGGCCTCTGGAAAGTGGCAAGTCACATCCTGGGTCAGCCCTGCTCCTCCGTCCCACTCAAGTAGGAGGGAGCTTCTGCCTCCTGTTCCCAGGTTTTACCAAGTACTACAGCTTGGTTGGCCACAGGCTGGCCTCCATGGAAGCAGGTTAGCTTTCATCATAGAAGCACAAGATTCCTGTGAAAGTGGGTTGAGACATCTAGATTGCAGACCTAGAAAACTCTTGAGGTTTATCTAAGCTTGGCCAAATGCCTCAGGAAGAAGGAGTGCTCCCCTGGCTGCAGAGCTGTCTTTGCCTGCCCATTGCTCGGGACCAAAGTAGAATCATAGAATCGTAGAATGGTTAGAGTTGGAAGGGACCTTAAAGATCATCTAG
>JAOXJM010000071.1:11953230-11965667 GCA_026413425.1 Tringa solitaria
CCCTGGGCAGCCTGTTCCAGGGCTCTGTCACCCTCACCGTAAAGAAGTTCTTCCACATATTTGAGTGGAACTTCCCATGTTCCAGCTTGTGCTTGTTAATAATGGGTCATATTGTCAATTTGGCTCCTCCAGGGATGAATGGAGTCCCTCTTAATATGGTGCAAAAAAAGAAGTAAAAATACCCAACTAGAAAAGGGTGTCTGCGCTGAGTTCCCAGTGACTGCAATGGCTGAGTCACAGTGGGTTCTTGGACATGCAGGGGAGTTTTAGCAGGAAACCACCCACCACTTTATTTACAGCTCCACTTCAACTATGCCATTCGACTCAGCTCAGTAGATGATTTTTATCACTCTAGATGTTGTGGATGAATTTGCACAGAGACACTTTCCAAAAGGCCACATATGTTTAGCATCAGTTTTTCATGAGGTTTCTATATATTCACTTCAGATGGAAGAAATACTGCCCCTTCTACCTCCAGTATGAAAGTACCTTTTATCCATCCACTCTGATGTGTTTGAGTCCTACCTGACCTGCAGGCATGCTTTGCATTGCTGAACTGTATCTGTTTAGAAACTAGTCATCGCATACCTTACCAGCACAGGCAGCTACAGTAGCACAAAAGCACTCATCTTCAAAATTTGGACAATTCTGGCGCCTCATCATTAGTCTTAAGGAAGGTGGGAGCTCAAAGATCCAGAAAAGGTGGGGAGAACCACAGTTCTGCCAGCTCATCCTGCCTCAACTCAGTGATATCTACGTTCAGCACCTGGAGACAGAATCCTGCTCTCCCACATACAGCACATTATCTTTCTCTTTATACTTTTCTTCTTTGTAAAATACAGAATTATCTATAGAAAATTATGTTTAAAAATGTAATTGTTTGCAAATTCCAGACCTTAAAATTTATTCCGTGTCTTTTCGTGCAAATTCTGTTCTAGTTTTGTGAAAGAGTTAAGATCACACATTTCACCATCACCCTTGTGTCACTCAGTGCACAGATGTGTGAGTGGGCAGATTTCAGGTTGCATGAGCAAATGTAAATCTGATATTGCCCAGTTTTTCAGTTCTTGGCTTTGTAAACCACATAACATCAGTGCAGTGTGCGCGTCAGTGTGCAAGACGGGAGGAGGGCTGTGGTAAGTGCTGTACTGAAGTGTAAACGTCAGTTTACAGCTAACTAGGAGAAGAGAAGAGGAAATGGGGTAATGATTCTCTGGAACAGTGATGGGGTCTGTGCACAGTCTCATGATTGCACCAAACTCCTGATTTCAGGGGGGAATGGCTGCTGAATCCCCAGTGATGAGGACTTTTCTCCATTTGGTGTAGTAAAGCCAGCACAGTACGACGCCAAGACACAGACCCTCCCAAATCTGCTTCTTCCTGCCATCGTATTTCCCCGGCCCTGAAAAGGGGACTGGGAGGAGATAAGGGAAGAGACGTAAAGACGAGAAAATACTTGGGTTGGACCCATTTCTCTCTGCATATACCAGTATACAGAAAGGTTTATGCAAATTAGAATCAGTCACGGGACTTCTGGGAAATTGCCAGTGATTCTCAGTGTATGAGTGAAATTAAGACAGGGAAGTGTCTTAAAGCTGTTTCTGAATAGCTAGTAAAAACATCCAGATCCGTCCAGCAGCAATTGCTTTGGCAATCTACCCTGGCAGCTCTGGCCACTCAGGATCACCTTTTCTTTTTCATGTTGCACAAAACTCTGCTTGTGGCTCATTTTTTAAAACCAGATTCAGCTTTAGCCCTGCCTTTCAAGTACACATTTGAGAGATCATCATACGTGGAGCAGAGAAAGGATGCTGCCTGAATCACAAGAGAATATCTATTCGCCAAAGACTCGCAGGCTGTACCATTCTTGGTATTTTACGCAGCGAGTCTGTCACATGAAGAGGATTCATATGAGACCTGAAACAACTCAATGAGCACAACGACGTAAAAACCAATGGGTTTACCTCCCCAGTCTCAAGTCTAGTGTTTCCCTATCCCCCCACATCACACCCATCATACCCTTCCACCACCACCACAACCACATGTTGGCACAAAATGAACAGAAAATAACCATACTCAGATCTGCCTGCCACCCGCTAGTGGAAACTGGGAATTCACTGGAATTCAGGGAACTGGAGGCAGGTCACATGCATTACACCCTTGATACCGCAATTTATCTGCACAGTTGATATTTTAGAGTTTCATGTATATAGTACAGTTTCCCTGAAATTAACCTTTTTAAAAAAATAAATAAAAAAAAGAAAAACCCACAGTCTTTCAGGGGGATCAGAAACCAATTTCAGGAAACGCTACCAACTTTGATGGTAAACGCAGCCACTGAGAGTAAGCCACTCTGTGTGTGTGTATTGGACTATTTTTTTATTGAGTTTCATATAGAAACAGAGGAGGAAAGGTATAGAATGCCACGCAACTAACTGCTGGAACCACATTGCTATATATTGCAGACTTATCAGTGGTGAACTATTTTTAGTATGGCCCATGAGCAAGCAAAAAGTGAGGATGTATTTTTTCCAGTGCTTGAACCAGGCAAGCTGCTTTTTCCAGCCCTGAGCCCTGGAACCCCCCAGTGCAGGGGTGCCTCGGCATTGCTCCACTGGCACGGTGCACAGCATCGCCCTGAGCTTCCCTGGTCTGCAGCCCAACCGCCAGCGACTCTGCGGGGGAAAACGGGACACTGAGAAAGTAAGGGTAAAAAACACAAGGAATAAAAAGCCAGAATGAGGGGAGGAAAACGGAGGGAGTTAGGTGGTATCCTTTCAGATAATTCAAAAATTTGTAATACAAATGTATCTAGACATGAGCTTCAAATGTCTTTGTTTTTCATCTCTTCAAAATAAGCTATTTCTAGCAGTAAAGCTAAAGTCCAGACCCATTGCCCTATTCTGGGTGCAAGTCTGCTTTTCCATTTTGCTAAAAAAATCTACTTGGAGATCTTCACCCAACTGCCACTAGCAGCATCAAGTCCAACGTGAAGTCACATTTGCATCTTTCCACAGCCACAGCATACCCATCACATTCCTATTAAAGAACCACCACATTCTACAGAACAAAATGTTCACCTTGCTCAATAAAGAAAAAAAAAATCCTGAAAAACACCCTAAGATCGCAGACATTGTACTATTGTTACTGTGTTTATATACTACTGTAACTGAAAATCTTCTGAAGGGCTCTGATGAAGGTCCTGCCAAGCCTTTAGAAAAGAAATCTAAACTCAGAAAAGACTTCCTCCTGACAAAAGCATACACTGCAAGTATGGTCTTGGGAAGATACGGAGCATTTTAATGTACCCAGAGATCCTGGATCTCTGGCAGACCTCTGAATCTAAGCAAAACTCTCAGGATGTGCCAACCCTTGTCTCTAGGTGCTCCACCTTTGCCACATGTAACTCGTGGCACTGTATGAGCATTAGAAAGGGACAGAGTTCTCACTGACTAACTGGAAAATCCATACTCCCTGTATTTTAACCTTTCCTTATAGACTCTGGGAGAGAGGATGTAAACCTATTTATATGGGAAAGCATTAGTGAGAGCACAGGATTTAAATTCACATTCATGTTTATTGGTATTATTCTTGGTATTATAGTAGTAGGTGCTTAATTGCGTCAGTTTGCCTATAAAAGTTCTTGGGGGTAAAAGCCCCAACACTCAACTTGGAAGAATTATATCTGCTTTTTCTTGACAAGTTAGCACTCAGCTAATCTGAATTTTTAAGCTGGTGACTAGAGAAATCTAATTATGGAACCTCATCTTAGATATATACTAAAACAGCAATCACCTGAAGGCTGCATTAATTTATGTTGAATGGGGCTGTAATATCAGGAATACACAGATCATTCTGTTTAGAAGTAAACCCGGAAAGTCATGGAAAGTCAAAGACAACCTCTGCTGCAGAAACTGAGAGGTTAACCAGGCCATACTCCAAGTCATGAAATGAGACAGAGCCAGAACAGGACAGCTGGAGGAAAGATCTACAGAGAAGCACAAATTTAAACTCTGCGCATAAGAATAGCTCCAGCCACCTTACCAAAAGGTTTTCTGTGAGTAAAGTTGTATTAGAATGACTTGTGGTTTGAGGTCATCAGATGTCACTACTCTTATGTTCAATAAGTTTTTGAAGGTCACCTTGGCAAACTCAATTCAATTTGTGTATGTGACTAAGTCTAACACTTCCTCTAGACTCATTATCAGACATTTTGCCAGTATTTTGACGTTATTATGAACTGAAATAGATCTGCAATTGAAATACAGCATAGCATTTCTTTCCAGTTTAAGATAACTGATGATAGGACTTCTCACAGTGTCAGAGAACAGAGCCGCCCTTAAAAAGTGAGTCACCACAGACGTCAAGCCTCCTGACAAGAGCAATTCAGAGATGTCTCCAGAACTCCAGGAGGAAACCCTCCAGGCCGGGCACTCTTCCCACTTTCATATTCTCAATTGCCTAATTTATTGATAGGGAACATCAAGGCCTGCGTGCTAAGCTACACTAATTTTACATAATGTAATATTTCTTCTTAATTAATCCAAAAGTCTGTGTGGTGAGGTCCGTATCTAATATAGGTCTTTCTAAAATTAGAGAATGCTTCATTAGTATATTTGGATTATGTTTCTGATTTACCACTTTAACAAGAGATGCTAAAAATTCTACATTTAAAGGACATTTGTCTTGTGTCAAAAATTGCCAGCTTATTCTCATGATTCCTAGAAATTCTGCTGGAGTTGGAATATGGTGAAGGAAGCTAATCTATTCTGAATACAGCTTGTTGAGTTAACATCTAAAATTGGCTGAGGTTTGCAATAAATCTGGAGAGGGAGGATGTCTGAAGAAAAAAATCCAATTCTTTTTCTACAAGAGCAATTATGGGGGTTTGGGTTTTTTTTTTTTTTCCTTTCCTTTTCTTGGCAAACAAGGAATTAATACTTGTATTCTGAAGTAGACTGTTGAGTCACCTATCAGGACCTATCCTTTCTCCAGGGACAGGGGAGGAACATAAATCTGGCTTATTTCTCAATACTTTGAAAACTGAGAAATTAAAACTCATATTAGCTATTTCTTGCCTAGATCTTTGCAGATGTGTGTTACATAAATAGCCAAGGCCATAAGACAATATAGGCCTATATAGGAGACCTATATATAGGATCTGTCTGTTCAGTAGAATAAAAGATGCATTCACTAGTTTATATTTGTTGAGTATAGGAGTACAGATACTGCATGACCCTAATATTTCATCATCATAAGAGTTTGGGTGGTTTATGATTTTGAGATTAAACTGCAACTGTAAAAAAGATCTGTCAAGATAGATTACAGTAATCACAACAGGAGTATGGAGGTCAGAATATCATGCAGTAGGAAAGCCCACAAAATGTGTTTTCTCAAAGCTAAGTATTAATAGTGATTTCTTCAGATCCAGACTTGATGACTTCAGATATTAAAAATCCAACCAAGTCATCTGAAAGTGTCTCAGTGCGTTGTGAAAGAAATATGATTGTCCACCTGGATCTGGATGAGAAGCTGCAAGATGCTGCTATGCCATCACCTTCTGATTTCCCCATGTGCTACATCTGTCTCCTGTAACAGCACTGTATTGGTCTTTGTTCACTTTAAGGACAAGACCACTTTTTTCCTTTTAATTTGTACTATTGAGTCTCTCTGCATTCAAGGAAATAGAACTGAATCACTTGACCATGCTAAGAATGAATTTTAATCAGTTTCTGTGGACTGAAAACCAAAGGTGAGGGAACATTTGAGTCATTTGCTCCACCTCACCCCAACCATAAAAATCTCCTCACATGTGGATTATGCTTATGAATGAAATGCATCAGAAACTAATGCCACAACCTTCAAATTACTTCAGCAGAAGCTCAGCATTTGCACATGGTTTGAATAGACGGAATCATGGAAGCACGTGAAAGGGCATCAACACCATTCACCATCAGCAGCAAATGCAAATTTGTAATCATGTAAGCCATGCAGGACACAATCTAAACAAGCATTGAAAACAAAGAGAAGTGGTAGTAAATGCTTGTAAGAATGGGAAGCTATAAGAGCAGAGGGTAAAGATACCAGTAAAATATCTCGTATCTTTACCAGGAGGCCTTTTGGGATTATGAACTGATGTTTTGCTCAGTGTCCTCAAGGTTCCCACTCAAAAATAAATTTTTCCCAAAGCTTATTCCTGTGCTTTCTTTACAGTCAGCATCCTCTTCCCATATTACATGTATATATACTTGCGAGGACTCTAGCAGTATGTACAAATTGGGCTCCAAAAACCAGAGCACAGTTCAGTGCCATGGCTGATTTCCCTGTGCTGTGTTACCACTTTTCTTTCACGGGCCTGGGATCTGAAAAGACACAAGAACAGGGAACTGGAGAAACACAGAATGTGGCTTCAACAGGAAGGGAGAGAGCTGCCAGGGCAGTGTAGGAGGCAATGGAAAGAGAGCAGAGGCCTGTACTGGCTTAGTTTGGAAAGGATCACTCAGGTATTGCGGTAGCCAGACTGAAGTAAAATTAGCAACTGGTTCTGAAATTCAAGGTCTATGTTCCTCCAGCCAGCACTGAAACCTCTGTAGTCTAGTAAGTGTATGTGGAAGCCAAACTACCTTCATATGGTTCTGCTTTAAACTATCCAGTCCAGTATTTATAGCAGCAGTCCCCCTGCATGAACGACAGCTGCTACCTCTGCAGTTAGCACCAACATTATTTTTAGGGACCCAGAGTTCCTCCATCAATTGTGGAGCATGGACATACATACACACACCTAAGCAACGCAAATCTCTCATTCATATAAAAAAACCACCAGAAATCAGGCTGCCCTTTCACAGTGCTTTTACCAACAACTTGAAGCTTTCCTTTTTTTTTTTTTTCCCCACTCAAGTAATTACCAAGCAGGATGTCTAAACTACTGAAATGCAGAAAACACAAACCACATTTTTGTATGGTTAACTGTTCGGCATTTGAATTCATGAGACTAATGCAAATCTTGATTTGACTTAGTTAATATCAACAAAAGAACTTCCACTGAATTCATAGCCTCAGACGCTTGATTTATGACTTATTTGAAGTATAACAGTTTATATCTCTTACAGAGATATATTTCAGACAATTTGGACTATTCAAAGGAACTTATGGCAGGGAGAGGTCCAACTCTTACTCAGTGTTAGTTCACCTAACTTCCAAAAAACACAGCTTTTCAGCCTTGCCAGTAGATGTGGGTGCTTTCTTACAACTAATAGTCACAGCAATCCTTTTTAGAAGACAAACCCACAGATTTCTATCATCCATCCTAGCTGGATGAGATCTGACTTGTACATTATCTGCAGAACAGCACAAACTCCAGTTCAGGCATGAATTATTAATTCTGTACCAACTGGCTAGCCCTCGTCTAGGTATAGGCACGATGCTTATCAAGGCTTGACAATAAATTGGTGACATCTCAAAGTGTATTTTGTTCGTGGCATAATGACTTTTGTATGCTGTGACAACACATCGTTTTTCAGTGATATCTAGCATTATAATTAATATCAGTGTAAGGTGAGTCATTTTTAGAGCCATTTTATCCAGAAGTAAATGACCAAAAGGATAACAGGATGAGCTGTATTCATCAGGCCCACAATTACTATCTCTCAACTTAAAAAATGGTAGCATGGGTAGTATGGAAATGGAGATGTGTGAGGAAATATCTAGTCACAATAGTTACATCTTTTGGGTATGTCCCATTTAAATACATCAAACTCTGACCTTAATACCTAGCTACAGTGGGTGACAGAGGTTCACACTTCTCTCTGTGCTGCTGGTTTCACTGCATCTGAAAGCAGACTCAGAAACAGTGCGGTGTCTAATTTACTTGCAAAATCAAAGAATTCCGATTTCAGGGGTTTCATTTAAATGAAAATTCAGATTCCGGAGAAGAAAACAAAACCCACTAAAACAGGAAGGATGGTATTGTGGTTAAGTTTCTAGTATGGGGCTCTGAAGACCTGAATTATGTTCCACTCCTAGCCCTTCTGCAGATTATCTTGCTCTGTGACTTTGAGCAAATCACTGAATCTCTCGGTGCTTCAGTTCCCCTTTTCTACAGATGATGTTGCTGATTTGGTCAGTGTAGACAATAAGCGCTTTCATGTAAGAGCTACCATTTACAATATCCGCACAAGAGAGGCTCTAACCTCAAAACACTAATAGTAAAATATGTGACCCTATTTACTTGAACTGTTCTTACAAGAAAATAGCAATTTATTAGACTTGGAAAAATATTTTGATTACTCACTGACAAGTGTCTTTATAACAATAACACAACTGAGCTGATTTTACATTCCCATATTAATTCCCATGCTGATCACCCACTTACTATACCAAAATTCTAAATGCAAGATACATTGGCCTGCCAATTAAGCCAGCTTTAAAACAGAATCAGTGTCTGCTTTTATCCTCAAAAATTAGGGACAAAGCTGAAATGGGGAGTGCCTGCTGATTTTCTAAGCCTTTCAAGTTTTTTTGATATTTTTTGTTTGTTTGTCTCTGAAGGACTGTCCCTGCAGGGGGGATGAATTCACCAGGGTGTGGAGTGCCCCATAAGGGAATTTATACTGGGGAATACCATACATGGTATCACAACCTCCTCCCTCTTGGTTGTTTCAAAGGGTGAGGAAAAGCTTGGAGCATAAATAAAGGAAGCTCTGCCTGCATTATACTGCTGCCGGCAGGGCTAAGAATGTGGGTTTTTGAAAAACAAACTAACAAACAGGCAAATGTCTCATGTATCCCTAACAGATACAGTGCTCTCCTACCTTCAAAACCATCTTCAGGACTATGTTTTTTTCCTTGCTGCCTCCTGGCAGACCTTTCCTGGCATCCATATTCCTTGTGCTTTCTGAACAGATTCCCTCTACCCTTTGCCCCATTTCTAGCCAGTAAGCTGTGCTCCTCCTGCACAAACACCTTGCAATTCCTCTGAATTTTCTGTCACTTTCCAAGCCAATGTTTACAAAATAGGGGTAAGGACTTCTATTTTTAACAAAACCTGATACAACCCTTCAGATCAAAAGGCTTTACTTTCCTGCCCCAAGAAACAAGACAGAAAGGGGTATGGGATAATGTTTCCCAATCATTTTCTTTCTCTCCAGACTTTGCCTTTCTTTTTTGACACCATCAGCAATGAAGAAGGGAAACGCAATTTGTTTCTCCATGTGAAATAGTTCTTTGTGAAGAGGAGAAAAAAGGCATTTCACAAGGAAGGCTTTACTTACCAATCAGACTCTAAGTCCAATTCACCTTGCAATAAGTGCTCATTAAGGTGAGAGACAGAACACAGATCAGAATCATCTAAACTGTCAGCAGTGCCTTCAACCACAGTCGTTTCTCAAGACCTTTCCATGGGTGCCCTGCCCAGCAGCTCTGCACCGGCTCCAAACCGATGCACTGCCCTCTACTGGGTAGAGCAACCTCATCCCATCCAACCCTGCCGGCATGGACCTCTTTGCAAGGCCCCAGTTAGGGGGATAGTAAGTGGAGGGAAAGGAGGTAAGGAAGGAAACAGAAGGATGGGAATGAGGGGTTGCAAAAGGAAACGTTGAGTGGGCAAAATTTAAATTATCGCCAGAAAGCTCAGCTTGTGGGACCCTCAAGTCTAAAACCCTAGCTCTTCCTATCACAAGATTTCACTCACTGTACAAGTCTTTTTCACGTATTACGATTGATGCCTACTTCTCCTGGGCAAGCCTTTTTAAGGCACTTTGTGGAGCACCCCAGACCACTCTCATTGCAATTCACATGGAGATGGTATCAAAGTCCTCAAGCAGCAACCTGACGCATTTGGCAGTTGGTGTCCGAGCTGGCAGGCTCGCCCCATCGCTCTCCTCAGCGACTGGGAGTTCACCTACCCATTTGAGCCCTGCCAAGCTCTGAAGCTTTGCAACTAAATATTATTACCACATTCCTTCTCAATGAGGAAGACTTTTTGGACAGACACTTTGTCAGCTGCGCTACTCAGTACATGGCAGACAGACCGCACGTGCACCTGGAGGATCTTTCTTTCCCCTGTGATCTTACAAAATTGAAAATTACATGAGAGTGGAACAGCTTTCCTGGCACACCTACAGCAACCTGCAGCCAACCTCCATCTCATCTGAGAAGCGCTCAGGCCACTGTGCTGCGTTACAGCCATGCCGCGCTTCGCTCCTTAAAGCCACAGTGGAGGCAGGAGCCAGGAGCGCAGCAGTGGGAAGGCAGCCGGGCCGGGTGCCTCGGGGGCTAGGTGAGGAGTTAGTGGATCAGAGCTGTACTTTTGGCTCTGGCGGAGGAGAGCACTTTGTCTCCTCTAAGTAGTTGACTTTAAGCTGTTAAAGGCAAGACCTGTCTGAACAAGAGCGGTGCCTCGAACAAAACAGCCATTGAATCTACTTGCTGCACGGAGCGCAGTACACCAAAGCAAATAGTGGCAAAACATTTCTCACTATTGCATGTTCAAATTCTAGAGTAAGTTTCAGTTCCACCATTCCTTCATGCTTTTGTTTTACACAGAAAAGCAGCTGAGCTTCCCTCCCTCAGCTGTTTATGCCAAATCTTAGCTTAAGCTCAGTTGCTCAAAAAATTGTTTGAAAGAAGATTCTGAGCACAAAGTGAATCTCTGTGCCAAGTCTTCAAAAGAACGATGAGCTCTGTTTCTCCAAATTCATGACAACTATACTTTTGCATGACAGAACATAAGCAGTAAATTTTGGTGGCTAAAGCATCATCAGAAATTTCCCGGTTCACCTATTGTACACTGGCTCCACATCACCATAAGGCATGCATTGCCATCAGGTTAATTCAGTATGTTACCAAGCTGGATTTTGAAAAGAATATTCCGTCTCAAAGCAGGAAATACATTCCCTCAACTTCATCCCAAAGGACAACTCACAAGTCCTTGCCAGCCCCTGTCCTCTTAATCATCTGACAGAAACATTTCATTGTCACAAAACATCATTGTTGACTGCAAGGGAAAAACATCCTCTCTCTGCTCCTAATGTAAAGAAGCACTCTGGCTGCAAAACCCCCATGTCCCACTGCACGGCCCCAGCCATGCATGCTCTGGAAGCAATGCATTCGTCTACTGATACCAGATTCAAGAGTCAGTGGAATTAGTCACAAGTCTTCTGCACCTTTGCACAGGCCTATGCAGATCAATTACTGCACAAGGTACATACTAGGGTACTTGGCTTCCAAAAAGACAAGGAATAATCAGAAGAAAGACTCCCTGGCCTTTTAAACAGGTGTTGGCTACTGCTTTAAGAAGCATCCTCTTTGGTAGATAGCGCACTGTACTGGGGCTCGCTTAAGGGAGCACGTAAGACACTGGTTGGGTACTGGAGGTTTCAAATCTCTGTCTGGGCGAGCAGAACAGCACGCCAAGCCTCCTGCACTGGCTGCTGGCGAAGTTATAAATACAGCTGGGGATTTGAACAGTTACTTTTAAATCTGATTACCCTATCGAAAACCCCAGGGAAATTCTGTTTTGAGAACTCAAAACCCGGTGTAGCATCTGCACAGCCCTCTCAGTGGAAGGATCATGGATTTCTCTGAATGCTTTTCACACTTTAAAATTATTATTGGTCTACATTTGCTCCCCTTCTTGGACATTTAAGTTGTACATCAAGTCCTCTCACCTGTTCTGTCCATGCTGACCTGTTAGCTTTGAGGAGAGCAGCTCCCTTCATGTTAAAACTTCTCGTGTTGTTTAGTTGCTTTTCTTGCCATTGTCCCCCGTGTTTTGAGCCAGCTGCCAGGCCAGAGCCGCGCCGCCACCTACCTCTAGTGTCCCCTCGCCTGCCCGTGCCCTCAGCGCACTCCTGTGCCCAGCCTGCCCGGGCAGCAGCTCCCGCGGGGCCAGCCTGACCCTGCACCCCGGGGCACGTTCTGCACCACCGCTTCGCTGGGGCTGGCCAAAAAAAGAAAAGGGGAAAAAAAGAGAAAAAAAAACCCCAGATGTAGTCGGGGAGAGCACCAGCAGCGGGCTGGGGAGCCCGCGGGGGGCAGGCAGCCCCACCGCCGGGGTTCCGCAGCGGGGGCAGCGCCCGTCCGTGCCGGCGGTGCCCCCCCGGGAGCTGCCTCGGCGGGGAGCCCGGGGACGGCTGGCCCGGGCCGTGACTCATTCGGAAAGTGAAAGTGAAGCGGCGACCACGTGTTTTCGGAGAAGGCAGGGGAGGAGCCTTAAGGCAGAAAATCAACGCCGCCGCGTTAAATAGAAAGCAGAGGGGATGAGCGGGGCCAGAGCGCTGGAGGTGCCGCTCGCCTGCCCGCTCCGGGGGAGCCCCGGCTCGCTGCGGCGCCAGGCAGGGCCCCCGCTCGGAGGATGCTCAGCCTGCCGCCGGGGCCAGCACTAGCCGCCGGGGCCAGCACTAGCCGCCGGGGCCAGCACTAGCCGCCGGGGCCAGCAC
>JAOXJM010000071.1:11976770-11996431 GCA_026413425.1 Tringa solitaria
TGGCAGCACGGCCCTCTGGGGTGTCAGCCACCCCTCCCAGTTTGGTATCATCAGCGAATTTGCTGAGGAATGTAACTTTGCTATAGTTTTCCTCTCTATGGATATTAATTACAAAGGTCCAGGTGTACAATGGCTTTTACAAGCAATATTGTTGTTATGATTTGTCAGTTATGCCAATGATTCATCTTTTTATGTTCCTATTCAGTAAAAAAAGAAAAAGAAGGGGGCTGCCATAAGAGAAATCTTAGACCTTACAGGGGATTCATTACTGGCCCAGAGGGTAGAGCTGTCTAAGCCATCTCAAGTCTTATGCACAAAATGTTTTATAGGATTCAGTATGCTGTTGTACATTGGGTTTGTACACACTTCCAACAATCCATATGTGTGCATCTGTTGCTGTAATTCATCAGCTCACTGTAAAAAGCAGTTAACTCCTTTCTGGAGTGGACAGCTGAAGCAGCAGGAGTCTAGAAGGTGGCTCAGAAATTATATGTGTTTGCACGCAGGGACACTGATTCCTGGGTTTCTCTAGTTTACTCTAAAGCCTGAGAAGTCAGACACAGTAAGCATCTCATGGAGTGGTGGAGATGTTCTTCTCGACCAGCCTGTTTGTCTTGAGGGCCAGACTGACTGTCATAATGGGAGTCCAGGTTAGATTGGTAATTTAGGGATGTTGTTAAGGAATGGATTTTTCAACAGGCTGCAGTGTCATTTGTCCTTGGGAATTAAATAAGAATATCTCACCTAATTTGCATGGTGCAGTTGTAAAGGTCTCAAGCAGTGGTGAGACTTTAAATGCCTTCAGCTTTCTTCCAGGGACTGAGGACTTTAAGCTTAGTACAGAACATACCTTGATATCAAGAACACTTGATATCTTCTAATATGCAAAGTCACCTTGACTTTCATGAATACAACCCATGCACATACTGGTCAGAGGGATTTTCTCTGGAGTCTAAATGCAAATAAAGGAGGACAGCTTTTGTTTTAGGAGCAGAGAGGGAGGAGTCTGAAACAGAAGGGCCTACTGAAGCCGTAAGGCACAAAGGATGATCCAGTTAGACACAGAAGTACTTGGGATAGAAAAAGAAAATAGGAAAGAACAGAAAATTCAGCACTTCAGTGCAGTGCTACTGAAATAAGGTTTAAGACTCTGAACTCCAGACAAGGAAACTATCTCTTGCCCTGTGATTCTGGAATCTTGCATTATATAGTTTGCACAAAATATCTATTTGTAAATAGTTTGAGTGAAGCATTATATTTCAGACTCACGAACAGAACCCTTTCTAAAGCATCAGGAACCCTTAGTTTCATTCTGGACTTTGCCAAAAGATTATTATATATAGCATAATACTATGCTGTATATACTATATAGCATAATACTTTGCCTTGTAATCTCCCCCTAGCTTTTAACTGTATGGGTAATTTAGATTGATTCTTCATGGCACATAACAGAATATACATCATCTTTTTTTGACCATTAGGCAACACTGCCAGGGTTTCAGTAACAGTACTCAGCAAAAAGAGGTTTGGCTATTTTAGGTTATTATGACCTACTCTCTCTAACCACAACAAATTCCACATCTTTCTGACAGTAGGATAAAAGTTTCTTGATTCAGACTCTGAGTCTATAAACCTCCCCATGCCTTTGTTCCCTTCCCGTGCAACAGGTGTCATGCTCTAGTCCTGGAAGATTTACTGTAATACACACATGTATTTAGGAAGAGCCTTTAACTCTGGGGAACAAAAGTACAAAAGCCTAGGTATCAAGAAATGCTTGCTGATTATTTTCTCATATGTCTAAGTGCTATTTTATATCTACTTTTAAAACAAATATGCCTAATGAGGAAGAAGTTGTCCATGTGAACTGCACAATCTGTACTGCGTATCTTTTTATTATGCTTTGGAACTAATAAAACCTAGGTAATCTTTTCCTCATAAGTGTAATTTATGCACTGTATGCAAAATCATACATAAGCTCATTGCCAAGTTGAATACAATGACCATTTCAATCACAGATACTGAAACAGATTAGGAATTCCAAACCTGCATTAAAAGGCACAAGTGAAGAGCACAGGTAAAGCTATGTCAGTATACTAAGTACAAAGTGAGGAGTACACAGTCCTGAGGTGCCTTTCTCAGCCATCCATATTATTTTCTCCTTGCTCTCCTACACACCTCATTTGCTTAGTAATTTCAATGCTATTTTGAGATAGTAATTTTAAAATGCAGCACATTTCACATCACTCCAAAACATGTTTTGGGACTGGAAGCCCAGGTAGACAGGTTTTAGTAGTGATGTTTCTACCGGGGAAGAATAGTCTCTTCTGATTCCTTAAAGTTTAAATTACCATAGTTCATCTGCCAGACCTGAATTTCTGATCCAAGTGAAAGGAAAAGCTGACTGCTGCATACAGTCTGCTGTACTCACCTATACAAATCATTGTCTGTTAATATTGTATACAAACCCACGAGAAGCCCAAACTCAATTGCAAATTAACACTAAACACAACCCACAGGCATATTCCAAGCTGGTATAAACAGGCTTTGAGTGAATTTAGGAGCGCATGTGTAATCCCACTATCTTGAATGCTGGCCATTAGTGGAACAAAAG
Source organism: Tringa solitaria (assembly GCA_026413425.1). Taxonomy (NCBI): domain Eukaryota; kingdom Metazoa; phylum Chordata; class Aves; order Charadriiformes; family Scolopacidae; genus Tringa; species Tringa solitaria. The sequence continues at coordinate 11,979,382 of JAOXJM010000071.1, forward strand.
AAGTCACTGCAGGGCCAGCTTCAAACAAATCCCTGGGTTTAACTAACGGCCAGCAGTCTTCAAGGTTCTTTACAGGGCCTTATTCAATCTCTAGTGAAGTCAACAGAAACCAAACTGAGCTAAAAAGTAACCTTGAGAGAAAATGTTTTTTCTCTAAAGGAAAATTATGTGCGAAATCTGGGAAGGCTGTAGCATGTCAGAAGAGATTGGAACACATCCTAGAAGGCTGTGAAATTTTGGAAGGAGGTAATGCATTTGAGAGTGCAAGGGAAAATATTCGCTTGGTTTTGAAAGTGCAGAGGGAATAACAGCTGCAAGGGCATACAGGTGGTTCTCACAAGTTCTCTTGCCGAGTGTAGTCTGTTATAAAAAAGGAGTCCCAAGTGCAGAAATATTCCACAGCTAGTTTGGAGCTTTTTACTTCAACATTCAGACATGTTACATAACCCAATACAGTCCCAAAACTGCTCAGTTTCCACCAACAACAGTGAAGGCCTGAGCCCTTATTGTGGATTTGGAAAAGCCACTTAATAAATTGCCATACAAATTACGCTATTGTTGGTCCCACTTTTTAAAGCTTGAATTTATTGCAGGTCACTTTTAACAGCCTCTAGTGCTTGAGCTTAAATGAATGCATTCTCTTTTATTCAAACTTAATCCACATTTAGTGCATGATTGTGCAATTAAGATACTGTGCTGATTGTAGAGGGGAAAAAAAGGAGGGGGAAGAGACACCTATTAACCACCTTCATAAGGCAGTGTCTTTTTAAATATCTATGAGCAAAGTATGAAACTTCCCTAGTCTGAGTCATTAAGTGTTTATGTAGCAGGCAGATTATGAAAGTAGCTTGGCCTCACTAGTTATAAAACATACAGAAGTGGCTGAATTTTAAATACTCTCTATTGAATTAGGTGGTCATTATACATTTAGATTAGGACAGCTTTGGCCAAAGTGCAGCTCTGGAAGTTCCGTAAAATAGCACCTTGCAAAACTGTTGCAGAGCCTAAGAGGTTTGACCTGTGGAGACCATGTGTCACCTGTCAAAACAGACTAAGGGAAAAGAAACTGAACTCAAAATAATAACTTCAGTCTACTCACTTTTACTTTAATCTTTTGCAGGTCTTCCTTTTGCTTAGTTGCATAATGAGATGCACAGATCGTACAGTATGTCACTCTAGCTCAACAGGCACTGGTATCCAAACACAAGAAAAACAAATCCCTTCCTCTTAATTCAAGTCCTCCTGCTTCCCATGATTTCCTGTCCTCCAGCACAGTTCAGTTCCTAGGAAGAGTTGCACAATACAAATATACTGTTGCCTGTGCTAACAAAATAATTGACCTGCCATGAAAAAGCTGGCATAAATATTACCTTCTCTTGGTAACTACTAAACAGATAAACTGCATGTGGTAATGTTGTTTGTTATTAATGTAATTTTAAAGAGACACAATGCTTACAATGCTTACAACAGCCAGTGGCCTGTTCCATGCAGAGCGTACAACAAACGGCACATTTTACTGTAAAACAACTACACCAGAACCACTGCAGATATAGAATATATTTTACAGTCACAGTCCTCTAAATTTACTGGTCAGATACAATCCTGCAGGAAATTAAAGGCTGAGAAGGGGAACAGAGAATCTTCAAACAATACTTACTAATGCTATTGATGATGGAGGAGGGGAACAATCAGCTTTTCACTGAACTTACTTTCTGCTTTACAAATCAATTCCGGTTTTCTGCTCTGTATGGTTCAATATTAAGAGGTCTGAGGAGGATGAGCTAGTCAATATTCCAAATGTGGTCCAGTTTTATTAATTTTACTGTAAGCTTAAATGAAATAAATATCCTCATATGATCAAGTTGGAGCTCAGACTTGCAAATATTGGTCCTGCTTTAGAAATACTCCAGTCTGTGACCTCTGCTTCAGCCACTTTAGGAAACAGAGCTGATAATCTAGAAGCAAGTCCAGGAAAAGGAATTAAGCATCTGGAGGCTTAAGCGTGCACAGGAGAAGGAATAAGGATTTAACAGTGAATAATTGAAATCCAGAAATGATTTTGGAGCAGTGACTAAATGACAGGATTTCTCAGGTGCAGGGAGCAATCAAAGCAGCAGGTTGCAGACCTCCTCTGCTCACCCAGAGAGATGCGCTGCTGTTTCTACAGCCTCCACAGAAGCCTCTGTAGTGCAGGACCTTCGCCTCTGAGGAAGGCAACAAGGACTTGAACCAAATCCTCTTCCAACGCTGAATCTATTTGAAGGAAGTACTCTGGCTACTAGACTATTGGGGAAAAAAAATTAAATGTTTCTTGGCAAACACAGCTACCTCAGGACTGCCACATTTGATGGTGGAATGCTGTGAAAGGGCAAGATCACCCAGATACCTAAAACAACCATCTTCCAAGAGCAAGAGTACAAAAAGGAGAACTTTTCAAGAACCGAATACTTCCATGAATCTCTTCTGAAGTTGGGGGAGTTTTGCTGTTGATCATAGAGGCAGCAAAAGCAGGACTAGATTGTGCATGCAACAGGCTTACAAAACAGAAACTCTCCTTCCTAGGACTTGTCAAGAGCCTTGATTTCAGTAGAAAGGCTTACTCACTGTATAATGACCCATCAAATAATGCCACCTGGCCTGGGCTAATCAGATCTGACTGTAAAGTTCCTGCATGGCTCTGTCAGTAACAGAAACAGGATGTCGGTAGTTGACAGGAAGTTCAGGTGTTAAATACAAGAAAGTCAGAAATGCTTCCCCGCCGACTCTTGGGTTTGCACACAAACAGAAAGTGTATGACCTAATTTAGGAGAATCAGACTGCAGATCAGGATATTAGTCTTTTATTTGCCACCTCATCAACGATAAACTTGAATCTGGTTGCTCTTATACTTCAGCAGCTTGCCAGAGCTCAGATGTTTAGAGGGTCTGTTCTGCTTTTTAGCATGCGATGAGTAACACTGTGATTTCATTTCAGGATTTTGCTCTCTCCTTTGTTTTATTTTGAAAATCCTGAAAGACATGGCTAAAAGCCATAGTCAAATCTGGCTCAGGATTTTCATATCTGATTATTAATTCTCTTGGAAAGAAGATTTGCCTGACACTAGTACTGTTAGAATGAGCTTTTGTTAGTGTTATTGAGGGTTTTTCATTCTCTTTTTCTGCTCTTCTATTTCACAGAACGCTCTTTGTAGTCCTTTCATTCTTCGGTTCATACATGCCTTCCCTAATGCACAAGGAACTTCAGGCTTAGTTATGGTAATTTGGAAAACTGCTTTGCCATATGACTTAAAAAAGAGCTATTAAGCCTCCCATACTGAGGATAAGGCCCCTTCTTTGAAGTTCTTGTTTGTTAGTCCCCACAGAAATATATCATACCTTTATACTGTTCCATGTTGACATACTTCTGCTCTGTGGCCTCATACGTTGCTACTGATGACTGTGCAATCAATCTGATCTGCTCTGACCTGTGGGTCATGGAGACTTGCTCCCAGAAGTGAAACAACTTCTTATCTCCAAGCTAGCACACAGCAGCCTTGCGTCAAGACACTTCCTTGATGCCAGAATTTGGTGTACCGGGAGAACACTTTGAACCATGAAGTCCACTGCTGTCTCTTGTCGATGCTGGAAAAGGAAATCCCACACCAATGATGCTTAAGAAGTTTACCTGAATTCCCTTTTTAAAAAACCTCCACTGGCTTTCGAAGTCATATAAAACTGCTGCGTTGCATCCAGGCAAAGGAAAGGACAGAGTGACAAGATGACCATCCTTCTCCCTCACCCTCACAAAGCTGGAAAATCTGGAGGTGAAAGGGTCATGTCCTCATCTGTAAGGAAGGACTGGGGGATTTCCCCCTGCTTCCCAAGGAGAAATCTATAAGGATACTACTGTGGCATTTCCCTATCTGTGTGTCTCCTCCTGTGGGATTTCCAAAACTGTTGATACACAAGTTGTGAAATGTACCCTGTCCTTTCAGAGAGCGAGGGGGCAAGTATGGACTTGCTGGAGCTGGATGACAGCAAAGGACAGAGGTAGGTAGACTTCCTCCCCATGTGCCTATACTGGAACCTGGGAGAGGTTATACAGTACAGGAGGAGCTGGCTCTGAGCCAACCTACTCTGGCTCTCAGCAGGCATTAGTTATTTTGGCTTGATAATGGTGTAAATACAGCCATCTAGCTACTGGTTGGCAAGCTTGAGCTGCCTGCCACGGACATAACTTCTGATAGCAGGAGTCCTAGGCACCCATATCAACTGACGCATGGCTCCCAGTGACTGGGAGAAAGCAAAAGAGAGGAGATAAGTGTGGTGCAGAGAGGCACATGCAGACATGTCATGGGCTGAAGACTCTTCCCACATCTGGTGAGGCAATGGGAATATACTCAGGTGAGAGTCAAACCAGAGATTGCTGGAGCTGTTTGAAAGTAATGATGGAAACATTTATCATTGGGAAGGTGGGGCCCATTCACTCATGATGTTGCTATGTGAAATATCCATGATTTTCCTTAAAATGGTGATTTGACACACTTTGAAGTCCTTACTTAGTGGGACTTAGTAGGGCAAATGCATTTACTCATGCAAAGTGAAAAAGGCTTTCATTTTATCCAAGGAGCTAGAAGATAATTCCTTTAACCACCCATACATGGTGGATCCTGCTCCTCTTTCTAATTATACTAGATAATTCCACTTCCCTCCTAGAGTTACATAAACACTACAGTGCCTTCAGTACATTCCTGTATCACACATATTGCGGTCCAAACTAAAACTGATAAGAAGGTAAAAGACACTCTGAAAAAAGAGGCTCATCCGTACCATTTCCGTAATCCCACACTGAAGTCTTAAAGGTAACCTGAAAGACTTAATTCAACTAGCTTGACCCTCAACAGCATGGCCAGTATAACCTTTCTTTGAGTTGCTCTAAATCAAAATGTGTTCTCTCTCAGGACATTGGTTAAGCCTGGCAAGTAAAACCAGTCCCAAGCTATATTTTTCATTCCTCAAAGTGAATTTTTTCTCAATAAAAAGCTCTTTCCTGTGAGCCAATAACTGGAAGGCTGCCGGCTCTATGTTTTGTGTGATAGAAACAATGTAGGCAGGATGTTTTTTAAACAACTCAAGAGTGTGGTGTCACAGACAGCTGAGCCAATCCAGCAGCTTCTCCCCCCTTTGGCCTTTCTCTTTCTCCACCCTGCTCCTGGGCCGCGGGATCCCACCTCATCCTTTATGGTGGTTCTCAAACTTTTCCAGAGCCAAGATAACTTGCTGCCTTCGGGAAAAAAATAATAATTCAGTCACGTCACATTAAGGAGCTAAAATGACTTTAAAAAGCATCCAAGAAATGTCAGAATCGGTGCAAAACAACAGGAGGAATATGTGGCTGGGATAGATTACAATTTTTCAGATTTTAGGATTACTGGTTGATGTGCTATTTGTGTTAACCTCCACATTGTTAAAATTAAGAAACAACCTTATGTATTCCAGAACAGGGAGAGCTGCTAGGATGTATGAGCTCCAGTTTGCCTACCAGATCTGGCAAATCAGTCATGCAGAACATCAAGGAAAGACAAACTTCTCAGTCTAGAGTCACCGAACAGCTATTGCAGGAGTTTGGCAGAATCACACTGGAAATAAAATGCCGAACTGAAAACATGTACCCAATAGCTAAGAGAATCAGTCATTTGGAGTCTGTCAATAACGTGGCAGGCAGGATCCAAACAGACATGTAAAGTGATTGACTTTGCTGCTTCTGGCACAAAAAGAGAATGGCCTTACAGATATGAAAAGCCTGTTGAAGAAAGAGTTGAGTGCAAAATTTTCTCTCCATTAATTGACCAGGAAGGATAAGTTAAAAAACTTAAATGCTAAATTTAGATTTCACTGGAAAACAAAACGAAACAAAAAACCAGCCCAAAACCAAACCAAAATAGTAGTAGTTAAGGCTGGATATTTATGGAGTAAAATAAAAGACTGACCAAGACGCCACTAATTAATCCAAGAACATTTCAGATTTACAGTGAACTGTAATAACAAGCAATTCAGAATTAAGACCTCAGGTTTCCTCAGCGTTTTTTAGGCAAAATTCCCATTGAAGTTGCTACAGAAAGTTGACAGCGATTGCAAAACTGAAAAGGATCTGAGTTTTTGCTAAAACATAAGAAACCCCTTTCACACAAAAAGTAATTGAGGGCTTGGAGAAAAACAGCCCATTTTATTTGCCTAGTTACATCTTCTGCATCAGGTCAGACTTAATATGTCATTGCATGGGTAGGGCCATCATATGTTAGCTTTCCAGAAACTAAGTTTTCCTCAGGGGAGGGGCTGCAGCTGAATAAGAGCCTGAGCATCTGATCCAAAGGCCATTGGCAATGGAGAGAAAGTTTCAATCATCTGTGGAGATTTACATCTCAGAACAGCAAGGAATAGCTTCTTTCAGATGACTTGTATGTACAGATCATCATAGGAAACATACAGCAAATACTGAGTTCTTGGAAAAACAGGAAGGAGGAGGAAAAAGGGAAGGAGGGGGGGAACAACAGTAACTTTTTTTACTGGAATCCAAAATCATATTCACAGAAAATGTGGTTGGTTACTATAATTTGGAAAATGATTGTTGTAATCTGCCTGTTGCTAATTCCCTGAAAAGAAAGAGCAGGCTTTAGGCCAGTATGCTTTTATTTGCACAGGACCTGTTAAATCCTTTAGAAACTCTGTCTTTCTCAGTGTTTGGAACATCCCTGAGGTAAGAGAGTAGTAGTAAGAGATGAACCCCTGAGGGCAGTTGTTAGTATCTCACTGGAGGACTTTCTTCCCCAGGTAGAGAAGCAATAGGGAGGTGTGGGCTGAGGCTGGGTGCCCGTGTCTGCCGTGCTTTGGTTGCTCCTCTTGGTTGAAGAAGATAGCATAGATTTAATGAGGGCCAGAGGCAGAACAAATGGGCTATCACCCAGCCCCCCTGTTAGCTCTAATTGAGCAAAGCAACTGCTCTGTCACAATATGGTCTTACTTCACCTCGGTGCAACTGAATCAGCCCTTGTAGGGTTGGGACAGGCCAAATTAACTTTTTCACCGTTCCTCTGAGTAGCAATGCACTTCTGATCCCTGATAGGATCCTAGATGTGCCTCTGTGTTTCTGCTTGTAGCAGAACTTCATATACCTGGGCTTTCTAAAGGTGCTCCAGATGTAGCATGTGCAGCACCAAACAACTCAGCCCTCCTAGGAAACACCAATGGGATAGAAGACGGGGATTTATTTGTGCTCATACATTTGCAAAAGAAAAAGACAGCTTAATCTGTACTAGAACCAAGTGGTGACTTAAAAATCTGAAATGAAAGAGGGTACTATGGTACATCAGCAAAATGTTCCCAGGCACAATTCTGGGGAAATAACTACTCAGGTAGTAAAAATATTTTAACTGGATTTGCACAGCTATTGTCAAATATGCTCAAAAAATGTTTGAAGAGAAACATGCAACACGACACATGCATGTTGATGTTAGTTCCAGTGACAGGATTGAATTGTCCTGAAAATACTGTACCAGCAAAAGCTGCTAAAATACTTGTTTTTAAAAGAGTTACATGGGGTCAGCTCAACATGAGATGACTGTAACTTTCAGTAAAGCACCCGCTTAGTGAACTGAGCCTGGGATGTGTTGTGCTTTTGTAGTTCAAAGGGAGCGTCTCTCTGTGTACGTTTGGCTTTTAACACCATCCCTCCATGTGATTAAAGAAAGCCACAAGAAAGAGGTTTCTACATTATTATCTCTTCCTGGAAAACAAACCTGACTGTTTCCCCGAAGTTTGCTGGTACAGAATTATGCAGCTTTAAAGGCAGCCAGACATTTTGGCTGCCCATCCCCTTGCTTTCCTTGCAGTTGTCATTATCTCTGTTTTACTTTACCTGGTACTTAACAATATCTCACTCCCTTTCTTCCTAGGTTTCAGTAACTCTTCAAAATGAAAATCAATAGTGTTCCTTTTACTCCAAGGTACAGCCTTTCAGGTAATCACGTCATATTGTGCAGCAGCTGCTTGGAGCCTAGGCAGCAGAAATAGCCCTTGGATGAAGAATTTCCAGTAAAGTAGCTCCCTTTTTCTAGCATTTCACTGTTTACTTGTAATATTGCTTTAGATCAACATTGGGTTTTTATGAAGTGATTCAAGTGATATGTTAGTGGCATGGCTAAGAAAATTCAGAAAGACTATTTTTTTTAAAATTACTTCACATTAGAGACTCTAAATAAATAAAGATCTCATGAGTCAGTGGATTTCATTCCTGTCAAACGGCCATTGAATTAAAGCGAAATAACCTCAAACCTCTCATTAGCAGAACTGCATGTGTAATTTCAGTTTCTGTTTTGCTATTAACAGGCTAGTAAATGGGTTATAGTAATCCTACTTCTTTTTTAAGAAACTTATCATCATGACAGACACGTGAGAGGCCTCAGGAAACCCCCCTCCTCGTTCCCCCAGAAGCGTCAGGTTTGCGAAGAAGAGTTGGCATTGCAAAAGTCTGGACACAATTTAACAAATTTTCTCAGTAGATAGGGCCAGAATCTCCCCCACTGGAGATTCGGGGCAGTCTTCTTGATGCAACTGGAGCTGTGCAGACGGGTGGCCCAATCATTCCCTGGAAGCACACAGCATGAACTCAAAGAACCGAGCACTGAAAGTGAATGTGCTACGGCTGGTAGTTCTCATAATCCAAATTATTTGAAATACCAAATACCTCAGAGACAAGCCAGGTTCCTGTTAGTACTGTGAAGCTGATCTATGTATAAAACTTCTCAGGAGTTCACAGTATAAGTGACACGTGGAAAAGCTGAAAGTGGCATATTCTTAGAAATACAGGGACAGGTCTGGGGGAAGCGGGTTGTGGGTGAAGGACTGCAGCAAGGCAAATTGTTGCATTGGTTAGTCTTGGGTTTTTTTCAAAAGAAAATTTAGCTCATCTGCTTTTTGAAATATTACATATATATTTATACTTATGCTACAAATAGGGTAATGGCTTTATGGTGTATTGTAATACTATAATAGAAGTGTAACTAGTTGCCCCTCTACTCCGTCAATGTAAGACACACATGGGCATAACTGCCCCCCTGCTCTGTCCATAAGACAAAAGTCACCCTGCTAAATAGTTCTTTTTCCCTACCATCAACAAATGCGGACTGTTTCCTTAAGTTTTACTTGCTTCATCTGTTGTAATCACAGAGTGAACTATCAAGAGCAGAAATAGCAGCTGAAGATGGGAGTTTTCATCCTATTAGAAATGTAAAAGATCCAAAGCTTTCCTTTAAGAGACTCATTTCTTTTAGTAAGAATAACTGAACTTCAACACTGCCACACCACAGTTTGTGATTAAGTTATTTTGGGTAATCTTTAAAGATTTCTAACAGGAAACTGTTGTAACTTTCCTTTTCCCTCAGAGGCTTCTGTTGTCATGTAGAGGAAACTTGGGTTTATAAGCAGAGACCTAAACCAATAAAGAGCAAAACCAATCCAAATTTACAAGTGCACAGTTTGGCCAAGAGGCTGCCTTCCATAGTGACAGACACCCCAAAACCTTCACCATCATTCCCAGGCTAAAGACTGCTCTCATTCAAGAAACTGTACTGTAAGAAGTCCTGGAGACAACTTCGTGTACAAGTAGGGTCCTAAACCCCAGCAAAACTTGTCCTTACTGGGACATTTCAGGACTGCACAAACATAATGTCACATAATTCACATAATGTCAATGACACCAAGGCCTGGTGAGAGCTTGGTTGCAGATTTTAGACACAGCTCTCTCTCTGTCAGGTCTGTAGGGTTGATAAGGAAAAAATACATATTGATCTTGGTCAGAGAAGTGGTGCATGGGCTTTCTTTTCCCTTTAGAGCACAGTTGTGTTCTATAGGAATGGTCCAACTGAAGATGTGTGAAAGCTTTGCTGCAGCTGCGTAGTGACCTTGTTATAACTCTCTTTATTGCTGATATGAAGGATCAGTCAGCAGCGCTGTCAGTCAGCTTAGATTTTAAAATTTCTTCATCCATATACCCCCAGCCTGGTCTCCCCTCATTCCAGAGAGCTACAACTGGCTTTGTCTCAACTCCTTCGTGCTCGCAGCTCCCTTCTGTGCAAGCAGATACCCTCACAACGTTGGCACTGCTGCTGGGACATACCAACTCTCAAACAGCAGCAGCTACGACTACACTACCTGGGACTATGTTTCCTTCCTTCCCTTCCTCCCTCCCTCCATCCTTCCCTTTGGCAGCCACAAGCACCGGGTCTCTCTTTATCTTCTATTATGGTGCTACTTGGCTGCCTAGGTAACGCCTGCTATTTTGTTGGGCTTTCAATGCCTTCTATGGGAAGAAATGACAGACCAGAACCAAATATCCTGCAGGCTGAATCTGACTTACAAGTGCCTTTACTACTGTAGTAGTATTTCTGTAAATCTAGAGCAGTAAGGCTGTATTCTGGGTGTGGTGTAGCCATTCCAGATATGGTATAACCACTTCAACTCATCTTTCCCAAGCAGATGGGAGAGGGTTCAGGCAATAGGCTCGAGAACAAACGAAAGAAACAGCAAACTTCTCTTTAGCCTACATGTAGGCTGATTGCACAATCCGGTATCGGAAATACACAAAAGACATATAAAGCTAGCAATATGTAGCAATAAATTACTTAGGTATCAGTTCATTCAAACCAGAATTACTCTACAATGCCCACAATCCATTAGAGACAGAGTAGCTTAATTGAAAACAATCTGGTGAGAGAATGATTTAGCCCAAAAGTATGTGGCTGATGATCAGGAGCTCCAGGTACCAAAATAGCTCCATTAAAGCTCTGTAAACTCTGCAAGCATCTCTCTTGGTGTTGATTTCTGCAAAACACAGGAGTCTAAAGCCACCTCAGCTGGCAGCTTTCTAGAACTGTGATGATCATTGAGAGAACTGACTGATACAAATACTGTTTTTCCTCAAAATCCAGGGGGATTTTAAAAACACATCCAGACACAGGAAACTCCCTTAAGCAATAATCTTATTGCAAAGTACTGACACGCTGAGAATTCCCCGCCATGCAGGAGATAAATGCAACATAGAAAGTCACAAAATGTATTCCTACATATTCTGCAGCCTAGCCTGACTGGGGCAGAGCTGAAATGCTTTTTGATGAAAACTTCTAAGATACATATTCTAAGCTGAAGTCTTTAACCAGGACTGGAGTCCAGCTTTCTCCAGATAGAGCTATTTTCATCCCAAATCCAAAATTCATACCTCATTGAATGATCTTATCCAGTGCACTCCAAAGTCCAAGCCTTTTCAATAAGTGCCACCTTCACTATTGTTCAAAAGTTGTTTACATTTGACTTATATTTTACTTTCTTCATATATTCAAATTCCCTGTCCTAAACACACTTTCCAGTTACCCATTTCTGGAGATCAATATGTTCACTAGTTGGAGAGAGGATTAAGCACCAGAAGTGGTCAGTAGTAGAACAAGGGTTTGATTTGTTAGCTAGATGGGGAAAAATATGTCCTCTGTGGTACCGACTCAGTGTGATGAAAAGTGGCAGAAGATAATATTGGTCTTCTTAGGCCGTTCCCTGACAGGCTACTTCAATGCTGCAATAGAAATGACAGGAACTGGCAATGGCTAGAGACACAAGCTGCATCTTAGCAACAGATAACAAGGTTCAAAGGTGGACTACAGGCTTTATGTTGATTGAGTATAGGAAGAAGGAAATTATTCATTGTTAGAGGACAGAGTGTTTCCTTCAAGCCCTGTTACCAGGAATATTCAGAAATGTATTGCTGCAATGCCTTAGCGCTGAGCCCATCAGAACTCATGCCACTCACCTGTTTTGGAACAGGAAGTTATTTACTACAGGTTATACCTCATGCACAAATATCCTGTCTCCTGTGCAAGTTCTTGAGCCAGGTGGACACTTAAACCATGCCATAGCCATTCAGCCAAACCAGCTCGTTGGTGAGACGCAGAGGGTAAGCTAAAGGGGTCTAATTCTGGTGGAATGCTCATTCAGAGGTGCCTCTACCAGTTGTGGGCTGAAACTCCTCTTGACTACGGAGGCCCTTCCTCTCCTGATGTAGTAAATACTAATAGTCAAGACAAAGGGTCTGGAGGAGAGATTAAAGAGCAATAGAAGAGTAAGCAAAGAAGAATTCAACAGCACCAAAGGAAAAAATAATCCAATAGCACTGAGCTTAACTAGTTTGGGAATGCGTCCCAGAGGAATAATGCTTATCTAGTAGTTAAAAACTACTGGAAAAAGCAGGAGGAAGCATGCTGGAGAGAAGGGGGAAATCCTGCTGCTATGCCACAGACACGTTGAAAATCATTTCTATTTTCACTCTAGGTTACACTCTGTTAGTGCCACTCGCTCCCACTGACAAAAACACACACAATTTCAATTAGTATCAAGATCACATTCAGCAGAAAACCTGCACAAAGTCGAGTAAATCACAAATTGAAATGACTCACATGGTAAATACTCCTATTCACAGCTTCCTGAGTATGTTTAATATAGGTGGATATTTATACTTATATCTGACATATGTGAATTCTTAGCCTGCTTATACTTCCCTTGGAAAAACCTATATTTATAGCAGCTTTTTATAGAACATAGTCAATGAAACTAATATACAATACTTTTAGCTAACTTATATCTAAAAGGACACTGCTTTAATATTTTAAAAGCAGGGGAAATGCACATAGGTCCAGAGAAGCAACAAAGAAATGTTTGAAGACACTGATAATATGAAAAAGGAAAGATCTGACTTTGGAGTGTCTGCAGTGAACCCCAGAACAAAAAGCTAGAGGTGACTGAGAGTATCATCCAAACATGGTCCAAACAGGGGGGAGAAGGAAATAAGGAAGAAAGTACAGAAGAAATTACACAGGCAAGGAAAACGTGGCTTCCAGGAACACAGCCATTGTAAAGCTATTATCCGTAGTTTACTTTGGCATTTTTACTAGATACAGCTTGGTCTGAGATGAGAAGAAATTCGATATTAATTTGAAAATACTCAGTAAGATGTCCTATCTATGAACCCTACAAGGCTCCCATTCTTCTGCATTTATTTTAGTATAAACATTTTCTTATTTTATTATTCTAAAAGTGTTCTTTATTTCTTTTAGTATAAAAGAAGAATGTATTCCTCAGAGTCCTGGAAGAAGGTTAACATAACAGAACTTTTCTGTCACTGGGGCCCAAACTTAACAGGACACAGGCTGGGTTTTAGTTAAGTGACATTTAAAACATTCTGGTGGAGAAAACACTATTGAATATCAAAATGCAATTAAATGGATTTCTGGAATGCTACGTTGGGTTGCTCTGAACTGTATCAGAAGACAACGTGTATACATCCAGTATGACTTTAAAGTGCAATTGCATGCAGTCACCTGCTGAGGTTAATTCAGTGACATCTGAAGAACATGCTCTGCAACTGAACTTCAGAAGTGCTAAGGACTATTGTTTTAGGCTAAACCTAATGACGCTAATAATCAATGCACTGTTTATAAAGCCTATACTCTTTTGTTGATACTAGGTGTGGAGAGCAGGCATTAGGCCTCCCACAGTGAGATCACACTTGTTATGAAAGGCTTCATCTATCCTAGAACCTTAAGTGTTATTCTCAAGCCAAACTGCTTCTTCAGTCACAAGACTATGATCTAGCAAAGGGCAAGTCAGAGATTTTGTTGTGGGTGAAAAGAGAAAAATTTCAGCACAAACTTGTCATTCATCTGAGACACTGCTTTTTCTTCAGCTTACTTGCTCCCAGTCTTGTCTCCTAACAGCTTTGTATCTCATTGCTTCCACGTGGCTTTAACCTGGGCCTAACACAGCAACAAACCAAAATCCACCCTGTGCCCTGAGAGGAAAAATAGCAAGTAAACATTTAAACCATTTTAGTTGTCTCAAAGATAAGAGTATATCAAAAGTCTGTCTACATTAAAAATACATTAAGTCCTTCTTGTCTTCTAAGTCTTTGACTTTCAGCCTTATGGACCTTATGAGGTGACAATTCATAAAGACAACTGCAGGAACTGGGAACTGAAGCACAAACTGTTCTATGAGGTCAGCCACTACTAATGAATTTCCACATTAACTTTTGGCCTAATCAAGTCTGGTTTTATACTGCTACCATTACTTGGTCAAAGTACTTACAGCAGTATATGCCCCAATATGGAGTTCGCTCTCCATTCCAGTCAGAATTAACTGTTCTAGCCTAAAACACCCCCACCTCTGTGCGTTCATAATCATCTAATGCTGCTGGACTCCCTTCATTATAACCCCAGAATCACAAACAAGGATTTCTGCCTTTAGATGGACACCAGTCTCTATTCAAGACCAAGATGTAGAAATGAAAACGGGTAACAGCTTCATACTTGTAAATACCTCCTCTTACACAAGTATGCTTCTGCTGGAGTATAGCTTTTTCTTCTTAACTTTTGGTACCAACTTGCTTAAACTACTGAGCAAGAGCTTTATACATGCAAAATTAAAGATGAGATATTATCTTTGGAAAAAAACCCCACATTTATTTTCCCACATCCTGGGCAGCTGCAAGATCACTTACGTGTTATTAACGACCTTTCTATATACTTCACTTTCAGACTCAACCATTCTGGGAGAATACCTTGTTTTAACTGGCTAGTGTCAGTCTGAACGCCCAAATTTTCTCAATGCTGCTCACTCCTGTGTCCCAGTCCTAACTGTGGCAGAGCCCGTCATTCAGAGAACATTTCCTTCATCACCTGCAGCACTGCGTATCTGCATCGGTGTGGAACTGATTTTTCTCTTAGAGGCTTATGGTACCAATGCAAAGCTGTTTGCACATCTGTTTACAACGGTGTTCCATATGTCCTCTTTCAAGGTGATCCAGAAAATACCAGAAACTAAAAAGCACTGGGTAGCCACCTGCTGTTCCAGTGTTTTCCAGTGCATAAGTGCCTTTGTGGCACATACAGCAGAATATCACCTACAGCGAACCCAGGCTGCTTCCAAGAGCTCAGCTGGTACTAACGGGAACTTCAGCCAGAAGAGTACACTCTGTGCAGGCAACAGCAGCTTACTAGATGTTACAGCACTCTTAAGAGATAAGGTTAAAGATATTATATGTGCTGTGTGCTAAACAATTTTGTCAAATAACTAGCAGGAAATTGTTGATGTGTTCTCTTCCAGGAATGTTTCCTGGGAAAAACAGCTGGCGATTCAGACCAGAACACTTCAAGGCTGCCTCCATATGCCAGCTGCAGCTTTGCTAAGTAGCAAAGAGAGTAAGAGTTAACTTATAGTCATATTTACAGTGTGTTTCCACATAATTAAAGAACTCTACAGAGGAAAGGCATTTGTGAGTAGGAGCAGAGTAAATTCTGCAAGCAGGGCTGACTCTTAGGAGTTAAAATTGAACCCACAAGTTCAAATGTAACTAGAGAAAACACTGTAACAGACACAGCCTGTCCTGGTGCCCTCTCCCAAATGATACAAGAAAAACTCAGACACTTTGCAACCTCAAATTTAGGCAGTACTTGCTGGCTTTAGACTACGTTCTCTTCTCTTGTATGTATTTTTAGTGTGTGCAACTGCCAAAAATCTGAGGATACAGAAAATGTACCTTCTGCATCCGCTTCTCTTTTAGCTTGAATGCACTGGTAGGAAGAAATGAACTAGTCAGCTGAGCTAGAACTATAAGCAGCTTCTCTGCACTACAATTGCTTTTGTGGTCCTTGCTGTTCTGTGTTTGCTTTTTTCTCAGGTGATGGGAAGGAAGTGAAAGGAGAGAAAAAGTAACCAAAGGGGTTTGTATTGAGTAGCTGTTCTTTCTCGTATTTCCCCCCCCCCCCCCATCACAGCATGAGATCTTTTCAGCAGCACACTGAAAATTGTAAATCTTTAGGGTAACAAGAATTAAAGTTTCTGCAGACCTAACTGACAAGCTTAGAAATGCTATCCTGCAGTACGCTGCACAATGCCAGAACCATTATGTCCTACTTAAATATTGATGCTCTGATGGGTGCCGGCCATTTTCATGCCTGTGGTCTAACATACATGAGCTAGATTGCACATTGCTAAAATGGCACAGTGCCTGCTAACTGTGGGCACCGAACTGTGTGGCTCTCTTGCCTTTCAGGAAGAGGTGAGAGAGCAGGGAGTCCTGCAAATGTCTCCACAGTGAGCAGATGTATGAAACTGTCACCATAATGATGACTGAGCAGGACCTTTCCCTTGGGTACATCCTGTACCAAAACCCAGAAGTGTATAAGAAAACTAATAACCAGATATCCTGTTATTTCATCTGTTGTTCATGGAACTGAACATTACCAGCACCTCAACTTACAGAGGCTGTAAAACCAGTCATTGAAGTGTAGGGTGAAGAGTCCTACCCTTTATAAGTCAGGAAGTTCCTGTAGGAAAACTATGCATGGTAGAATCCAACCAAGCAGAAAACTGCATGGCAAAAGAATTTGTTAAAGCTGTGGGATGAAAAAATTGAGAACATAAATGTTGTTGGGTAAAAGTCAGCATGGATGAAAATAGCAAAATAGTTTCAATTGTGCTAATCTGCAGTTCCTGAATTGTGCAAAAGCAAGCACAGCAGCATCATGTGACCTCAGATTTGAGATGCAATTAAAAATGGGACAAAGCAAGGAATGAAAGAGAAAATATGATGGAATGACCTTGACGTGTCTAAACACTAAACAAAACAGAGGAGACTCGGGAATGCTCAAAATCTCTGAACTGCACCTAGAAATTTATAGGATTGAGTAAAATTGTGAAACTTTACAGTTAACTTTGTATCCTGCTGGCAAACATTTTTTTTTGGTCTGGAGTCTCAGACTTTATGGTTTGTATTTGCCAGCTTTTTCTCCTTGAGGAAAACTTGTTTTTGTTTGGGGGATTTGCTTGCTTGTTTTTGAGAGCAGACTGAGAATTTCATATCAGTAAATATTATGAATCCATAATAAAACTGAGAAACCTGGTAACATTGCCTAAGCCACTGCATCAAACAGATTTTCTGCTGAGCGTTCTGCTCACCCCTTCACCCATTCCTT
>JAOXJM010000071.1:12003248-12018190 GCA_026413425.1 Tringa solitaria
TTGCAGAAAAGGACCTTAGGGTCCTGGTGGACACCAAGTTGGATGTGAATCAGCATGTGACAAAGATGGCAAATGGTGTCCTGGGCTGCATTAGAGAAAACACTGCCACAGTTCTAGGAAGGTGATCCTTCCCCTCTGCTCAGTAGTGGAGAGGCCACACCTGGAGCATACCCAGTCCAGTTCTGACCTCCCCTGAACAAGACAGACATGGACATACTGGAGATAGCCCAACACAGGGCCACAAGGTGATTAAGGAACTGGAGCATTTCTCTTGTGAGGAAAGGCTGAGACTGTTCAGCCTGGAGAAGGGGGGGATCTCATCAATGTAGATAAATACCTGAAGGGAGGGTGCAAATATGACAGAGCCACACTCTTCTCAGTGGGGTCCAGAGACAGGACCAGAGGTGATGGGCACAAACCAAAACACAAGAAGTTCCCTCTGAACATCAGGAAACCCTTCTTCACTGTGAGGGTGATCGAGCACTGGCACAGGTTGCCCAGAGAGACTGTGAAGTCTCCATCCTTGGAGACATTCAAAAGCCTCCTGGACGTGGTCTTGGGCAACTGGCTCTAAGTGGCCCTGCTTGAGCAGGTGGCTTGGACCAGATGACTTCCAACTCCAACCAGTCTTGAGTGGATTGGTAACAATATCACCCAGTAAGTAACACTAGCACAAACATTCCTATGCCTATTCTGCTTATCAGCAGTTTTAAGCCTAACTAACAGCTGCATTTGAGTGTATCCTAAGAAAAGAATTATTTCATTGAAGTCCATCAAATCTGAACAAATTCCTGTCTAAGTTGGAAACAGGTAACGGAACAATATCTCTATGAACATAAAAAGCTAATTTTCATATACAAGTGGTAGTCCATAAACAAAAGAATAGCAATTTGAGCTCTGTTTTCAATTCAGTATTAAACACTTCATTCATGGCAAGGGCAGAATCCAAAAGCACAAAGTAATAGAAACTGAAACAAATTTCTCAGTCACCTGTAAATATCTTATTTATACACATATTTACTTTGTCAACCACAACAATAACCTTTCTATTTAGCACAGAATCAAACCATCCTAAAGACAAAGAACAGAATATCTGCCATGGATGGCACTTGCAGATTTTTTAATTCTCAGTGCAACAGACTTTACAACCAGAAACTCCTATGTTGTGTGACTTCCATTAGAAGTGGATGAAGGCAGAATTCAGAATGGCAACTGATTTAACAAGAAGGCAGCATCTAGTAGACACTCGGGAGACATAAATGAAACACCTAAGTGTGTTTCACATCAGTTACAGTGCAATATTTAACAAGAAACACACTTACTGGTTGACGTTTCTTGGGTTGATAGGACATGGCATCTCTGAATCTATGGCACACTAATATGTCACAAAGATGTCTGAATTGCAGTGAAATTTCTGCTTCCCAGGGTGATGAGAACTCCTTTCAGTGACATGATAAACTGCAAAATAGTAAGAACAATGTTAAGAATGAAAAAAGCTTGCCTGAGACAAAGTTACTTTGAGAAACTAAGTAAGGGTGGATCTACTGGAAAGTACTGAGAGCGCTTTCACCCAGACTTGCTATAGGTAGAGTTCTCTCTTACCAGACAGAGACAGAATACTGTGAAGAACCAACTCATCATGGACTGCTTTAATTCCCCAGATAACTGCTATATAATAAACGTTTCTGGCACTGACACAGCCCAAATATTTTTCTATGGTACAGTTAATATTTCTGTCAACTATTAGTCAATGAAGCTTTGGATTTGTTTTGGTAACAGAAGTAACCTTCTGCCTTTACTTTCAATCTCATTTTGCTGGGCATCCTGCACCCTGTGGGTGGTTACACACAGTCATTTTTTTCAGCAACAGTTTATTGTCTGTCTTATGATGATAGTTAAATTTTTTTTAACCCCCCAGCTTTCACATGGCTTTTCCTCTCCCTGATCTTGCTTGGTGCAGAATTTTAGCTTTGGATCCTAAGAGCTGTATCACACCCACTCTGCTTCTCTAGTCTGTTCTATAGCATCCATGGCACAGCCTGGTAGCATAGCCTGCTCTGTAATGTACCAGGATAAATATGACATAACACTGCTACTTCCAAGAAAAAACACCGGTAAATAGTCTGATCTGGGCAGTATTTAATCAGAACAGTAATGCCTACACAGCACAATCCCAGCAGAATAGATGTAAGTGTTGATACACACCATAATTAGACCATGAAGTGTTTTATATCCTGATTGTATGTACACTGGTGCCAAACTTTCTACAAGCTTCTCAGAAAACTGTTCTACTCCCAACAAATGCTTAGAGAGCCAAAAAATGTAATCACCTTTAGAATGAACTTGATTTAAAATACATATGAGTGCTGCCCAGGCTTAGAAGCCAAAAATATGCAAATAGGGATATCCAAAAGATATCTAAAAAAATTTGGATAACAAGTTCGAGCTAGTTTCCAGGGGAATTTCATCCAGCTGCTAATATCTTTAATGTGGAAATATCTCTGCAACAAAAATAGGTCCTTGGGAATGGAGAGATCCCTTACAGCAGGGATCTGTGTGCAGCAGCAGGAAGCTGTTAGGCAGCAGCTGGCTAGGGGTGCAGCACCTACTCATCTCCTTGCGACACTTTCTGATCAGTGCTGCACAATCAGCACTTTATTAACAAAGGCTTTTTGCAATTGTCTGAACAGGCTCCTAGCTTTTTAATCCACGACATAATAAAGGACTACATGAAGAAGAATGGCCACAGAGTGACTGGTTTTGAGGCAAGTTAATAGACTAGCCATAGTATAAAAGATAGCAGTCAGAGGATCATCAAGCTACTGTGCAGTAGAGAAACAGCCTCACGAGCCTGCACTAATTTACTGTGCGGTGTGAGGAACCCAGACATCAGCGCAGGCTCTACAGCGTTCAGCTGTGTGGTCAGCACAGAAAATTTCAAACCACATAAACCTTAGCTTAGCATGAACTACACAGTTTGCACTGATTTCTTTAACAAGAATCTGTAGCTCCGACTAAGTCAGGAGGAAGTAACTCCTGTTGATTTCTCAGGACTTCCCTCTGATACCGTAACAGTGTTTAGCATAATCGAAATTAAAGCTAGATGGGAAATTTTCTGTGGACTTTAACAGAAGCAGCTAGACCTCTGCTGCCATGCTGAAGGGCTCCTTCCTGGTAATGCAACATAGAATATCAAGTTTACAACAAGATACAGTCTGCAACAAGTTGCCCACTGTCTTTGCATAGTAGTTTATATCCACCAGTTTCTCCTCAAGAGATTATTAGAAGTAGGTTGATTATTTTTTTTTTTCAGTGAATCTACTAAGGAAAGAAGGCTAAGGAGAGTAAAACTGTCCTAGTCGAGAGTCAAATAATTTTTTAACAGTTTCAACTGACAACTTTCTACTCTGTGCTTGCCTGAACCAAAGCTATTCAGCTCTTAGGACACTAGAGAAACCTTACACATTATATGATGGAGAAAAATATGCTTACATAGACTGCAAATACATACAAAGAGTTTTATAGGATCTTCTCCAAGGAATGTTGTCACACCTCTCACAGACTCTAGACTTATTCATTATTTATCCCCAAAATATTGGTCTGGGGACGTACTTCAAACTTCAATTCATTGAGATAGTATTTGGTTACTGTTTCCTCATTGATATTTCACTGCACAGCACAGAGCTCAGCTAGGCTGTGGTATGCTGGATGACGCAGGTAAACTTTCTTTGAGAAGTTATGGGAAATCCTCTCAGAGTCTTTCTCAGTACCTTTCTGAGCTTCTTTGTCTCCTGATTGTTCTGCCCCATCCTACCATCCTCTGACTTCTTGCTGCTGTCTGTCTTCATGCAAAACCTTCCCTCTAGTCAGCTTTTGCTAAAATGCTTTGTTGAAAAAAGAGAGATGTGTGCACATACATATCTCATATTTACAAAGTCTGAACTGCCTCATGTGCTCCACTCTACAGCAGTCATTCATTGTAGCACAGTTTCTCTCCCTCCTAAAAAGCAATTTGAGAAACATCCTTTGCATTGTTCCCAGTGATTTCTGTTGGCTTACTTCCACTCTCCAAAATAAACAGAAAAAAAACCAGAAGAAAATCAGCCCCTGCCTCAAAATTCATCCCCTCTTTTCTCCCCACCTCTGAATTACATCTGGAAGTACAATTTTAACTTGTGAGCACATGTGGCCTTTAAAGGGCAGTCAGAGCCCAGGGAATGCTCGAACACTGGGAGGAAGATTCATCCCCCAAGAGACACAGAAGCCTATCAGAGCCAGGAGGATCCTGAGGGAGACTGTAACATACACAGAGCACTTTATTTTGTGAAGAACAGGAACATTTCTCCTCCCCTAGTCAATGCTTATACTGAGCTCAGCCTCAAAAGTGAGCAGGTAAAGTCTCTCTCTCTAGACAGGATTGCAGTAACACTCAAGTGAAGGCTCCTGTCTTTGCACTGCTTTACACAAAGGAAAATTTCTCTGTTCTGGGCTTCATTTTACTGACTTGCCGGGAAGTTACAGAAAATGTGGCTTATTTTTGTTCCTTTCCTTATTATAATCAAGTGTTGGTCCTAGCTCACAATTTCCATTTTACAGCCAGGGTTTTGTATTACTAAAATGTCACTGCATGTCTCAGCATTGTCCTTGCAGCATCACATACCATTAGAAAACCCTGAGCTGTACCAGCGTTAACAAAGACATCTACTTCCTTATCACTCCAGGAAAAACCTGTCTAAAATTCCAAGTATTCCCTGGCCTTGCCATATTTGCTTATCATGGACTGGGGATTTGATTATAAGGCCTATACAGTCACACTTTATTACCTAACAGCAATTAAGAAAAGCAGATATGACCTTCTGATGAATCAGATACTACTTCAGTGTTTCTAAATGCTTCAGTTGAGCAAGTAATTACCCGCTCATTTCACAGAATGAAAGCAATTAGCAGAAACAGAAAGTGGATAGTCCCTCCTCAGGAAACATTTCCTAGGGAATTCTGGTGATATTAACCAGAAAGGAGGAAGCAGCAACAATGATTTAAGTTCAAAGTCATGAAAAACTCTGTATTTTTATGTTAACAAAGCCTCTGCTGAATATAATCCTTACTGTTAAGGCCATGCACACCAGTTATCCATCAACACTGTAAGTGCCCTTCTTACACTTAGACCTTACACTGGCCTTACACTGCCACTGTAAACCTCTTGCTCAAACGCCAAGTGGCAGCCCATCCCCCAGAATTATTTACCATCTGGATATGAGGATGAGCTTTCCTTTTTCCAGACACTTCTCATCCCAGTCTATTATTTCCTTCTTACGGCTCACGTGAGTTCCGATCTTCTTCATGCTGGTACAAACCAGAAACACCTTGGGAAAATATAGTGTAAGAGAAACTGGGGTGAATCTCACTGCTGTGTTCAAGATGCAGGCATCAGAGTATGAATGCTCAAAAGATGAGATAGATGGGAGAAAAGGTTGGCAGCTCATATAGCTCTGGCTAGCCACAATCACCCTCTAGTCAACTCTAAATATAATCCCTCATATAGGCCCTTTTGTGGTATGGAATATATGGCCTCCTTGTTCCCCAGCAGTAGTTTTTGTGTGTTGATGCTAGTTAGATGTCATCAGAAATCTAGTAATCAGAAAACCTCCACAGCATGCAGGGCCTTGACTGCATGGAAACATCTGCCATTGGTGTAAGGCTGCCTTCATATTAAGGGAAAGATGTACAGGAGGGGGAACTGGAGATGAGCTTTAGAGAACTCATTAAGGGTTTAAAAGTATTGGGCCATAAATCATCATATGGATATACTGATTTGATTTTAATACAAATACTTAGTGTTACCTTATGTGTGCTTCAGAGTTCTGAATTTTAATATGGGGCAGTGAACAAGCCATTCAAGTTCAAACAAGGATTACTATTTGACTATGCCCAAATCTGATTACAGCCTAACAATCAACTTAATGTTTAGTGTTTTTCAATTTTATTTTCTTTCCTGGAGCACAGAAACAATTATCTAAGTTTACAATGAGCTCTTGGCTACAACCAAACTACAAAGCCAAAATTATTTTCAGGCTGGGATCCTGTCTAAAATGGAGAGTAGGTTTATGCTATTCGTCACCTCCAAATTTTTCAGAATAATTGAAAAAAATAATCTTAGTACATCTATAGTAATATCTAATTGAAAAACCAAGGCAAGCTTCTACGTAATAAAGAGAGACCAGATAAGGTATCAAACTCATTAACTTAGATGTAAAGTATGGTTGTTTGAGGGCTAATACCATTGCATTATATGTAGGTAGAGAAGAGATAAAAAAAAAGTAAAATCCAGCTGACTAAGAGGTAATTAACTTTGGTACTTCATTATTTAACATTTTAAGATAGGAGGAGGCCATTTTCACAAAATCATTGTGACCATTTCACTCTAATTAGGAGCTTCTGAATTCAAGAATCTTTAAAAATGCTATTGTTATGATCCCAATATCCCATGTTTTAGAAGAACAGCATAAACACAACTAAGAAAACAGCAGGACAAGATATGGGAAAAGTAGTTAGTGCTTTTTGGACGCCTAGTTTGCCAAAACAGATCATCGCACAACTTCAGTTCCTAGGCATGGGCAAGTAAAAAATACCTAGTGGCAGCAAGCTCACCTGCTATGTTTTCAACCATTAAATCAACACTCATTTATATTTTGTGGCCTGCACATAGACACAAAAATTTTCTGCTGTATTGTTTTTGAGCAGAGAGGCAGTTACAATCTCATGAAAGACATCTTACAGCCACAAGTTAATATCAGAAACCTCTCTGGCCTACCTGTTTTAACTGCAGCATTGCAGCTCAAGCACAGAGTCAAGAAGATGCAGGCTCAGACTCAAGCAGATGCAGAGTACTGAGAAGTGTCTACTCCCAGCATGTGGAGCTCACTGCACAGGCAAAAACCTAGAACCACTCTTTGCACTTCGGCTGCCAGTTTGCTTGGTTCTTGTCTATCTGCCACAGAGTACCATCCACAGCTCTACAGAATTCCCAGTGATAAAAGGGATTGAGAAGTGCTTTCAGCTGCAGCATTAAAGTCTGTCCATGTCTGCTTATACAGGAAGATAAAACATTCTCTGTTCCTTTCCCTTTAAGCAGCAAACACAAGACAGTGAGGTTTTCGGTTTTTTGTTGATGTTGGTTTTTTTTTTTTTTTTTTTTTTTCTCCTTTAAACTAACATTACAGTTTGCTTCTCTCAGGGAAACTCAGCACTGACTTAGAGCCAATAGGCCCTTACTGGGTAGCTGCCAGATGACAATATCACCTCTCAAAAAAGGTTTCCCTTTCTAGCTATCTCTGTGGTATTTATAGGCAAAAAGCAAAGCATACAAAAAACTCAGGGGAAAAGGGAGGGGCTTTATTAAACTACTGCCTGACAGAGAAATATTTGCCAAGGTCTCTCTGAATAGTTTTAAAAAAAAGTTTCTAGTACCAGGGAAAAAAGTCCATTATTCACAGATCTGGCAGCCTAGCGATAAGGAAGAGGCCTTAATTTCTAAACAAAAGGACACTTGGCATTAAAACCACCTGCAACATAGTCAGTTCTAGAAAACAGGTTCTAAAAAAGGCACTGAAATCCAAAAAAAAAAAAATTTCAACATTTTGCCATTTGTCTTGATTTAGCCAGTTATCCCAAAAAATTAAATATATTGTCATTGCATGCAGCCTTTTCATAACAGCCTGTCACTCAGTTATCTTGCTTTGCAAATAAAGAGGAAAAGTGGCAAGGCAGACCTAAAATGGGACAATTAACACTTGATTTGCAGGTTAAAAACTGCCAACCCCAGTAAACAAAGCCTGCTGAATTTGAGCACTAAAGCTATTGGCCCATTAAGCTCCTTTTACTGTTAATTTAACCACTACAACATCAACTCTTGAATAAGAGTAGGCAATTTCTTTATCCAAGTCTGACACTCCTTCAGCTGAAGGTAGAAAACCTACCACTAGAGCCCATCCACCTGGCTATTTGCTTAATCTTGGAGAGTAAGTAGGTAGGAGCAACCCTCTGCTTTCCACAAATGTCTCACTGCAGAGACCTACTGGTTGTTCAGCCCTCCAGAGAGGTAGCTGTCCTCTTTCTAGAAGCTCTGATGGACAGTAAGGGTGATCAGGTCCACCCAGATTTTGCCAGCAATTGAACTGGATAAAGCCTTTCCCCAGCCAGCTCTTTGGCTAGTCAGGCCTAGAACCCTGGTGACATGTTAACTGTATTGAATTTAGATCTTGTTGAGATTTTTGTATATTATTTATGAGAATGGATTGATTTTTCTTTTCTGTGAGGGAATAATACAGCATGTACCCCTCCCCCATCTGTACTTCCGGTAAAATAATTCCTACATAAATACTGATGCATCACTGCCAGAAGCATTATACAGTTTTAAAAGACTGCCTCATTTTGTAGTTCCTTTCTTTACTAGGGATTCACAAGGAAATCAACAAAATATTTCAACAAAGAAAGATCTAAGATTACTACTTCTGTTTCAAAACTTGAGAAGAAAAGTTATATTTAAACAAGCACCCTACTATTCACTGCATCAGGGAAATGCAATAAATCCAAGAACCTGAAAGTGAAAATTACAGTCTCGTATAAAGTTAACTGAGCTCCAGCATCTCAAGAACTGATTAGCAGAAACCAAGGCATTTACTAGAACACTGTCATATCAGTTTTCAACAGCCAAACATGTACAAACAGCTGCAAAAGAACTCACGTGGCTTGCCACCCCCAAAACTGCTATAAGATAGTTTGGTAGTGACACAAAGGAACACCTGAAATCAATCAGCGGGTTAGCAAGAAATCACTCAGTGGAAAAATAACTCTCGGTTTCGGGAAAAGCTTCCGTATATAAGCAGCCTTGCTTGGTGCTGAGGGATAAAGGGATAAAATTCAGAGAAACAAGTGTCCTACACTGAGATCAGTTCAGCTGCATCAAAGTCACAGTCTTGCAAGTATACATTGATGTGGTTAATACCCAGACTGCACTAAAGGAGGTTTATCGCTACCCCCTGACATGGCAATATCAAGGTTAAAGTGTATAGCCACAAGCCTGGCAAGGAAAATGAATAAGCCTACTTTTCTGCTGACTTAATCAGACCCAGGGTACAGCACTGGCCAGCCTGACAGTCTTTTTTTGGCCCATAATTGGGCCAAATACCAGGGACAGGAGCTTCACCCTATTTGTAACAAAAAAAAAAGCACTAAGTGCAGGTTATGGGCACCATGATAAAAGCCTGGCCCATAATCCTAGCACCTGCATTACTCTGATACAATTGTCCTCAGCCCATATTGCCGCTCCTGCATCTAGTTTTGCAAAATATTCATACGGCTGCCAGACATCTTCTCCAGTACTCACTCCAATTTATTTGCTGCTGCTGTGGCAGCATAGCCTGGGGGTCCTTTGTACCTCAGTGTGCTTCAAATGTACTGGGCCTAGACTCAGTGGGCAACACACAGATGGAGACACTGTCCAGACTTCAGAGGGAAAAACCTAAATGTAACTGCACCGCCCTGTCCTGCCTGTTGTGTTAGTGCAGAAATGAGCATTTGAGAAATGATAATTTTTGCCCTTGGAACTGAGCCCCTGGACCACATAACTCTGCATCTGCTGAGCCAGTATCTTCCCTCTCTAGACCATCCCTCATGCTCCAAAGAGCAAACCGACCCAAAACAAAAAGCAGCAGAGTATAGATTCTGCTGGCTCCGACGTTGGGTACAGTGACTCAAAAATAAGGCATTCTGCTTTTCTCCTTCCTCCCTTCTAGACATTTAGAAGAAATCTGTTTCATATTATGAGCCCTTGTTTTAAATGGGAAGAATACTGTCATCATGCCATTAAACTGCTTGCAAGTACAGTTTTGATCCCTAGCCAGTGCAAATCCCACAGATCTGCTCAGCACCTTTCATTCAATACTTCAGACTAAGAGCACAAGTAATCCTGTTCCTTTGTATGCAGATATTTGTATCATAGATAAAAAAAAAAAAGAGGCTACAGCCCACAGTACTGGTGCACATACCAAGTCCTGACAAGGACTAAATCATAGCTCTGAAGGGCTTTCTTTAAACTGGATACTAATGCAGCAGTCACAAAACGAATGACAGGTTTCATTATAGACATAAGAAGGCAGCAGAAAACAGCAGCAGCAGTAGTTAAGTCTGTAGCTCAGAGAAAGCACGTGCCTGGCCCACAGGGCTTGGGACACACTGAAAGTTTTAAATAAGATTTCACAGAAGTTGAAGTGAATCTCAGCCAAGATACTGTGGTCCTGTGCCTGTCCCTCCTTCCCTCCTTGTTTCTCTCTTGTGCCAGCAGTAAAGTTCACATGGGTCTATAACATAAAGATCTGGCAATAAATTTTGAAGAAAAATAGTTTTTTTTTCTTCCCGTTAGAATTCAGGCAGATTAGCTCCCCCCCCACCATCACAGGAGAAGTATTATAAATGCAAAGGAAAGGAGAGGTAGGGCTGTACAGCAGATGCCAGGGAGAAAGGGCTGCCAGAACCCACAGAGGACCAGCTGAAGCTGACGTGGAATCACGCTGCTGTCACTCAATTCTTTATTCACAGAATGGAGACACTGAACCTCTTTGCCAATAAACAAATTCACAGACATAAAGTCCTTTCCTCAGCTCTTTGCACCCTTTTAGAAAAAGTATAAAATAAACCAAATCTCAAACAGTGACAACCCACTTGGCTCAAGAGGGGTGGCATTGCCTTAATGGATGGAACCACTGGAGCCCTCTGTCTTCAGACTCTCCAAGTTGAGTGCAGAAAAGTTTTTCATTTGAGCTGTATGGGCTAGCTCTTGATACCAAATGGACAGTGATGTTAGGGGAAAAAAATTTCTGCTATGGGAAGATGATATCTAGCCAGAGAATGTCAAAAGCTTGGAAGCAAGTTCTTAGGAAATGGGCTGTGAGACATGGAAGATGCCAAAGCAAGCTTGTCAAATGCATGCCAAGAGACTGAAAAACAAAAACATGGTTGACAGACAGTAACCATATCTTGATATTCTATGCCTGAAAGCAGAAAGTGGCTGATGGCTTGCCAGAAACATCCCAGATCATCAGCCAAAACAAATGAAGGAGATTCCTACTTTATAAATGGTGAGACTGAGTGGAAATGTGCACAGCCACACCCAGAGAAAGCATACTTCCAGCCTACATCTGCTTCCCCTCCTGACAACATGACTGTGTCCTCAATATCAAATTATTTCAAGATTATGAAAATGTGTTCTTCTCAGTGCAACTCATGCCAGAACAGAAAAAGCTTTCTGAACAGGACAGGAATAAATGGCCAGATGGCACAGTAAGACTTGTAAAACACAGGTAAGGTAGGGGGAGAAAATATCGTTCTCTGCAAGGTCTTCAGGCACTGAGTACCAAACTCTGGAAAGAGTCGGGATTGCTGCAAGATACTCTGCAATAAACCCAACACTGCATACTGCCTCCTTCAATTTGGTATTCTTCACTTTCCGTTTTGTTGTCTTCATGGGAATATCAGCTGGAAACAGACACACTTGATAGTTTCTGAGACCTCAGATTCCATTACTCTGCCACAACACTTACTAATTATAGATGCTTTGCCAAATATCTGATGTTTTCACTGGCTGGAAGCCCATACTTAATGGGCTGATAAAGAACACGTGCTGTCAGAGAATGGCATGTGATTGGTTACATGGGTCAGCTGAAACTGTGCCCTCAGGAGGTGCCTGCCTGAGCAAACAGCATACATGAACATTTCCTGGGTGAGAAGCTGAATGAATTCTATGCCAAGAAGAGAACTTCATATCTTTAACTATTCCCAGTGCTACTAAGGCTTCCCCTTCTGTCCTGAAAGTTGAACATCCAATGCATGTTAATCTCCCAAGAATGCTGTGACCTATCTTCAGTGACTAGAAGACAAGATATCAAACAATCTGAGTGAGCTGGGCTCAAAGATGAATCTGTGATTGGCATAAATACCTGTTTCTCCCTTTTCTGGGCACACTGAACATACAGGAGGACGCCTCCAATGCTAACCTGCATATTCTGGCTGCTGTATTTAAATAAGACATTGTCCTTTTTCTCCTGCTGCTCTGCTTCCTTTCTTGTTTGCCTGAAGTCCACAATTCCCTGGCTCTGTCCTCTCCCTTTCCTGCATTACTGCTCCACACCATCACTGATTTACACCCACAAACCTGCAAGAAAACAAAGAGAAATGAAAGTTTCAGTCTTCTCCTCTGCTCTATCCTACTCCCCTCCCACTTGATCACTTGGAGCACCATTTCTTAGAGAAGACCCAAAACCCAACATGGGTCAGTGTTAGGTGCTGGCTCCTGGAACACTGTTAGTAGCGTCCATCTAAACAGGCAGAACAGACCCAGGCTGGGGAAGGGACAAGAGACAAGCACATCTATACTGATGTGATGGTGCCCACATGCTCCAAGTACTTTTTGGTTTTAGGATTAAATCTTTTCTGGGAAATGATGTCAAAGTACAGTAGCTAAACAAAGGGTTGGAGTGAGAGAACAGAAGATAAAACAGCTCAAATAAGATGGTGATCAGCAAGAAAGTTTCAGAAAGCAACTCAAGGATGTCAGCGGTATCAAAGGGTTGTCTTCCAAAAAGCTTCAATAGCTGTTCTGGCTTTAGTTGTCTTCCTTCACTTTGCAGTTTCATTTTTCAAAAAGCCTTGAGCTGGGGGAAAGGGGAAATTACTGAATGAATGTTAGTACATCTGGCTCCTAGTTTCCTTAGACTTTTGTCATCTAAGCTTTCTCAAGAGCTAAAAATGCCTTTTTCCCAGCTTCCAGAGATTACACTGACTGCATGTCTTTAATTTGACTTATCAGATAAGTGGATGCTCATTCAGTAATCTGATAGCAGGCATTTGTAGGCAAATTTCCAGAAAAAACAAACATAAAAAAAATTCACTCATTTCTTAAACTCTCTTCCATGAAGTCTTTGGTTCTGTTGCGCCAAATTCAGGAAGTTAGCACTGTGGACATGCGTTTGGGGAAAAACAAAGCAGAAAATTCCCACACCCTGTCCTGTCACACAAACTTGTCAGAGGCTCCTGAGGACCTGTGCGAAGGAAGAGCAGGGAACTCCAAGAGAAGCAGTGGCACAGGTGTGTGCCAAATGCTCTGGAAATGGATTAACCCCAGGGCTGGCTTCCTAGACACAGTCAGTTCCTGACTTTTGTTGGTATTGATTACGGCCCTTACACCTTTCCAGTTATTTATCATTCTTTTTACTTGCCATCTCACTCATATTCTTTTGGTAGTGCTGTCTTATAAATATATTCAGTGGTTTACTCAGTTCTGCCATGGGAGACAAGGGGAACAGAAGCCACCACCACGAGGAGGCTGAGTAATTAATCTAAGGTATTTGTAAGATTACAGAACTGGGTTTAACAGAAACCTTTGTAGGATTGTCTTTCTATAGATGGAACATTATCAACTCAAATCTGTTTATAATACTGAGGCTTAATTCCATAACCTGCGTCGAGTGAACATTTCGGTATCACCACATCAGCATGTAACGCCACATAAAGGTGAAAGTAACTTCTGGAAGGCTGCAAGGCAGGGGAAATTAGGCCATTTATTAGCATCAAAGTTAGGATCAGTGCAACTCATCCAGGCTCAAAGTCAGCTAACACAAAAGATTGCTATCTAGTTTGTTGGGAATTCAAACACCACATTAATACATTAGTTTTAATACATTTTCACAGGTGGTTTAATAAAAAGCAACTTTGAAATGACCTACCTATTTCAGTGGTGGGCATGCTACAGCACAGTCTGCAGAGAGGGTTTTCACCACCTGCTGACTCCTGTGTTTTGAGTTATTAGCTGCTGTAGCTGCATCAGCAGAAAGTTAGAAGGTGGATGACCAGAATAACAATTTGTAGGAGTTGAGCTTGCTCTGAGTTCAAACTTAGGTAAAACTGCAAATTGCTGTTTATCAGTGACTTTGCTGAAACCCCTGAAGTGACAATGATAGTTTCACTTTTCATTCTCCTGTTGTGCCTGTCACTGAGGGAGGAGCTCAGTTTCTATTTCTCAGCAATAGCATCTTCACTCAGGTTTCCTGCACTCTGACAAGGAATGTTTCCAAACTGAAGGATTCTTAAACATTTCCACAATCATTCCCAGGTTCCTCAAGAAAGGCAAGGACACCGACTACCCGTGCATCTATTCTTGTTTGCAGTGGACCACCAAGTGCAAGGCCATTCCTTCAGAGTATTGTTCAGTGCATTGGGACAGTTTTAAATGTCTTATACATATTCTGCACTTTGCTGAAACAGCCCAAAACATGTATTTTGTAATGGGAGCCAGCAAACTTCCAGCACATAAGCACCACGTCCAAAGGTCACTGGCAGGGATTGTAGTTCTGGATGCTATTCCATTTATTTAAGCTAAATTTGTGTCTGCAGTTTCATTTGTCACTGATGGACCAAGCACTACTAAAATACTCCTACCAACAATTCCATATGAGCTCCTTCCACTTCCTCCCTCCTCTGCCCCACCCCATCCAGTATATTTTACATTTTTGTACTTTCAAATCCATCTCATCTAATCAAAACTGGTTGCAATGGAAACTTGCAAGATAGAGGCAGGAGGTTAAACCATTTTCTGTAAGGAAAAATATATTGAAATGACACAATCCTCAGAGCAATTTAAATTTAAGCTTCTGCATGACTAACTTGACATTAAAAGTCCATCTCTGGAACACGAATAGTGAAACAGTCACCCATAGGGGGAACTTGCAGGCATGGTTTGTTTCACAGATGAACAAAAAAGGTGTCCCAGTTTGGAATTTTTGTCTTCTGTAATTTTACTTTTTAGCTGGGCCTCCTCTAACTCTCTGAAATGAATGGCATATTGTGGAGAAAACTGCTTGTTCCCAGAATGATAAGACCAATGTTTGTGC
>JAOXJM010000071.1:12018290-12031638 GCA_026413425.1 Tringa solitaria
TCTGCCCCATGCTCAGTATAAAAGCTGAGGGATCAAAGGGTCAACGCTCTTCCTGCGATGGCTGACGTCTGAAGAGGACCCTGTCTGTTCATCTGCCTTTGATTCCAATCCATGTGTTCCTGACCCCAGAGCTGGAATCCAGTTTCCATCCGTCACTGAGTCCAGTCTGAGGCTTCCCCAGTGCCTGCTGGTGACGGGACTGTCATCCTGGGAGCTTGATACAGCTTTGTACATATTGTATCTGTTGCATTATTTTCTTCTTTTTTATTTTCATATTAATTATTCATTAAAGTAGTTTAGTTCATTCTAAACTTTTTAATCTCCTTATCTCTTCCTCTCCTCTTTTAGGGGGGGGGGACGGCCATCTGTTGGTCTGGTTGTGGTAATTTCGGCTGAAACCACGACAAAAGGATGATTAGATACTTTTTCTATTCAAAAAGTGGTTTGGGGGTTCTTAACTGATTTTGGCAGGACAAGGAAACTGTAGTGGATATTACTGTCTTCATGCTTTGAAGAATACTTTTTTTTTTTTACTCCATATTTCCACAGAAAGCCATTTGAAGGACCAAAAAAACCCTTTGCCTTTTTATGTAACAAATGGCTATAGCTAAACCAGTAAGAGAGCTTAAAATTAGTGCTTCTAATGTGACCACCGAGACATTTCAGATTTAATTACATCTGAAGCAGACTTAACCACTCCTTTCTCTCTACTCTCACGCACACAGTAATTGCCCCTGTAACCGCACTGCAACATTGTAGAATTAACCACATCCTAGAGGAGCTGGAAAAGAAAAAAGGGAACCAAAACAGGCTCCAAAGTATGTGTCCAGGCAGAACAGAGTCATTGATCTGTCCTGGAGGCCTCCATTCTGCACAAAGAATTAGAACTGTTCCACTGAAGTCACTGTTGTTCTGTACCAAACACCTAAAGCAGGTAATACTCTACTTCCTCACTTGGCTATTTTAGCTCTTGTTTACTTACATGAAGTCAGAGATACAAAGAGAACATTCCTGAGCCTGTATGCACTTACGTATGTGCACACAAACTTATGATCATCCTTATCAATCTACTTCTTAAAAAAACCCAGTATTTTTATTTTAAGAAGCTGTGCAGATTTTACTGCAAGCCGTAATTTTGTGCAACAAATGATACATGGCCCCAAAGCAAAAAAAAAAAAGACACTAAAGTTAGTACATGAATATAAACACAAATAAATAGCCTCTATTAATAAAAATGTTGAAATTAATGTTCCCACATAAATCTTACACCTGGATCTTACATTAGAGGCCAGCAACCACATTGTGGAAGTTGGAATGTGGTTCTGCAGTTTCAGTACAACTGGACCACTCCAAGCATGCTCCTCTGTGACAGCAACAAAATCCTCAGTGAATGAAAGAGAGAGCAAAATACTTACACTCGTAGATCCTGTAATCAATGAGGCTATACAGAAGCTTATCTGTTAGTCACAGAGCGAGGACACTCTACAGATTCAAAGCCTAAGGAGGTAGCAGAAAAGTCCAGGAGTTTCCAGGCCTGGTAGATAGTACAATTCCAGAATGCCTCTGCCTTGCTGCAGTGCTGCTCAGCATTATGAAACTCTTGCACAGGGAGATAATCCCCTCTCATTTTACAAATCATCTCCACTGTTCAGAGTGTACAGCTTCCCACTACAGGTTCCAGGCTGACTCTGGAAGCAACATGGAGCAACAAGCTGCTTTGTTTGCTCCAAGGCTGCAAAGTTAATTGATGGCCATGTACTTACTTTATACCTTGTACATACAGGTTTTGTTTTACTGTCTTGGCTCAAGCAGGTTGAATTAAAGATTCCCACTTTATTCTGTTTCTTCACTGTCTGCTTTAACAAAGAACTGGATTTCACATTGCACGTTTTGCTGAGGATCCATCCTTCCAGTTCTCTGGGAATGAAGAAGGAAATCTAATAAAACAAGGTGCACCTGCTCCTTCTTGCCTGCCAGGTTAGAGTTTGCTAGAGGTCCTCTTGGTTAAGTACACAGAAGTGATTCTTGGATCTACCACCTAAAAATAAACAAAAACATCCTACAGGAACATGTTACTGTGCAGATAGATTTGGAATTGCTCTGAAACGAACCCTCCACACTGCAAGCCAAATGCACCTGAAAGGCTGGCTTTCTCTCATAGCCAAAGGAGTGCCTGAGTGAAGAGGTACAAGTTTACTTCTCTGGGTGGACTGAAGCTGGATACAGCTGCTGATTTAAATCCCAGTGCAAGCACACAAGTGTATCTTTACAAAGACCCAGCTCAGAGTTTGTGGAAGTATGTCACAGCTTTCTGGTTTCAGGTGGGATGAATTATGTTTTTCATTTTTCTTTCTTACACTGAAACTAAACTAAATAAGTAATAATTAAAAAAAATCACAACAGTAAACTAGTAACTGACCTAGAACTCAAGTCTGAGCTGTATCTCAAACACTGACAAAGGCAGTGTATTTTGTTGTTTGTACTGCAATGTCTGAAAATTGCCCATTTGCAGAACTTACTATACTTTGATTCTCAGAGTTGAGAAATACTGCCATTTTCTTTCCTATTGTTTCCCTAATCTGGAAGCAATTCAGACACATGACAGCTCCATGTCTAAAATAGAATAACAAGGGCTAACACTGGCATGTCTCTAGCCAGAACTAGTCTGTATGTTTGCCTGCCTTTTCCTCCTTCCTCCCCCAACACCGCTCTCTTCAGAGGAAAATTATATCCTACTGAACTCTGAAATACACCTCATGCCTTTGGTCTGGTAGGACAGAAGACCTACCTTCTTGCAAGATTTCCAGTAGAGTAATTCTGGCCAAGGAAGGCTTGCATGAAAGTTGCTTAATACATTTTGAATGAAATACTGTCTCATTAAAAAGATTTTAATATCTGTTTCTCCATTTCTATTTTCTCCATCAAAAAGCTTGAAATCATAACTTTGTTCATGTAGTGTCCCCTAAAATTTGTTGGTTTATATTCTTCATATGTAACCCAACCATGAGTCATGTTTGAAACTTACCTGTAGCCCCCTTTAGGCACAGCACTTTTCCTTGCGCGTAACACACTGCATGGCATGAAAAACATAGTCTGTACAGGAAAGAGGAGACAGAAACAAGCATAAAGATATGAAGACTTCTCAGCTACTATTCCCATGAGGCTCTGCAGAAGTGCAGTTGGACTGAGTTGGGATCATTAATTTGTGTCAAAATTAATATTTTTCTGAACTTTTCAGATTACAGAGGAGATGGGAAATTGCACTTCAATCAGCTCTTGTTGGCAGCTGAGGCAATATTCCAGATGATCCTCATCCAGACTGGCTGAACAATCATTCTGGCTTTGCCCTAATACTTTTCTCAAAACATCTATTTACTTATCATAACATGCTATTCTAAGGAATAGCATTACATGGAAAAGTTTCCTCATACATACTGGGAAAAAATCTTGTCCAAAAGATGTATTTTAACATCAGATATTACATATAATCTCTCTTACCACTGGAAATACAACACAGTCAGCAGTAAAGGCAGTTGTTTCAGGTTCAGTTCTTGAATCATCCACATATTTTATGTACAATTTTGAGCAGTCTGTGATATGCTTTTCTCATCTTTCACAGAGAAATGATGCCACTACCTTACACTGAAGTCACACACCCTATGCTACACACATGTCATCAGTACAGACTGTAAACTCTTTGTAACAGGGTTTGACTCATAATTCATGTCTGTACAGCACCTAGTACAACACAATTTCAGTTTCAGTGTGACCAGGGACTTGTGCAATACAGCAGTGGAGAATGAGAGATTCTTGAACCAGCTTCTGGTCACCCAGCACAGAGCCAGTAAGGAATTAAGACAGACCACAGCATTAAGTGTTTCAGGGCTTGAACTACACATTAATAAGGTTTGGCAGGGGACTATCCAGAAATTTCACCTGTCAGAATGAATGGCACATTATCAACCAGGGAGCTGAGGAAATGCTGCCAACAGACAGGGGTACATTCTAACACTAGGTTATGGTGACTTCTGCGTTTGTTTTCTTGAAAATACTGAAAATCAGCAGACTAGTTTCCCTCACATGCATTCACTTAATTCACTCAGGAGAACGTTTAAACTATTGTTTTAAGAAATACATAATGAATGAGTCTTGATTAAGTCTTATTGCAAATAGTGCCTTATAGGACCTGGACCAGCCGCTTCCGGTTCTTCATTTTGGAGTATCTAAAAAAAACCTTTACAAGGAATTCTCTATTTCTTTCTGTATACAGACTTTCTATTCCCATTCCAGTTGTTCTCTGCTGCTTCCTGAGAAATTGTTTTCTAAGAAACAAGGCTCCATATGAAAAACTGTACAGAAACCAGACTTTCCATGCAACAAACTGATCAAATGGGATTGTTCAGAGTTATTCTAATGAACAGTTTTATTTCAGTATTTATTTTGTATTATATTTCAGTATGTATTTTATTGTATTTCAACTTTGTTGTGGGTTCTTTTACTCATGGATGTCACATTTTCAGTAGTTACTGATCAAACTCCAGCAGTTAAAGATTTCTTCATGCTTACCAACACTTAACACTTTCCTTCTTTGCTCTATTAGAGGGAAGTTTGTCAGAGTCCCAGCTCAGAGACAGCCAAAGGGAATGTCTGAGAGCTGCTTACCTACACCAACCCTTGCATGCTGTTTCAAAATATGTTTCCCATCACTTTCAGCTAAGACATCTGATTGCCACTGAAGCAGTTGAAAATTGTTCACATGTTCCTTTTTAGTGACTCTGACTTTGTACTGTAATGTCTTAAACTGTGCCATTTTTTAATTATTTTTTTTCCAAAATAATTGTGCAATTAATACCTGCTCTTGCAGAGATGGCTGAATTTAAGACAAACTTTTCACAGTATCTTGCAGTTCTTATGAATTTCTTTTTCTTTCTTAAGTTTTACGCTTCTTTTAGCCTATATACAAGCAGACTCTTAAAACAGTTTCAACATTCTAAGACTTACTCAAACATTCAGTTGGACTTCTTAGAGGATAAATAATTTTCTTATTATCATCAGTATGAAGCAGGAAGGACAGAAGAGATTCTAGAAATACTGATTCTTTGGGGAGGTCTTCTTTTTTTAAAGTAAAAAGAAACCAGGCTTCTTTTCAAACATGAAAACTATTACCTTGAACTAACCAGACTGGACAATAGTGAATAGTGAACCATTACAGATTATGACCAAAACTTAAATAAAAAAACTCTAGAAGCTAGGAGGAAGACTTTTTTCCTTAACATATGGGAGTTGTTCAAATGACCCAAGAGTTATGGTGCAAATGAAAAGAACAAAGTTTTTTTGCAGTGACTTTCAAAGTTACAGGTACTCACCAAGAAGTACCATTACCTGGTGCAAGCAGTAAGACTGGAATGATAATTTTAACAACATTCCTTTATGACAAGGAATTAAAAAGATTGGCGCTTGGCATCAACGTCAAAGCGCTTCACAAACATGACCTAAGCTTTACAACTTTACAACAAACCATTAATTGTTTGATATAAATACATTTAAAAGGGTGAACTATGGAACAGACAGGCTGATGGCCAGTCCAAAGTCCTATTAAGCTAAAGCAAAGTCAAAGCCTGCTGCTGATGCCAGGATAACACACACACCGTACACTCAATGTGAACTAATCTAATTGCAGCTATAGAAAAGTCAGGCCTGATTTCCCATAACAGGTCTGGTTTTCTTTTCAGATTCAAAGAAAAAACAGAGGAAGCTTAGCTCCAAGACTGTGTTTCAAAGAGATCTGTGGTTTTAAAGAATTTGACAAGTTTCCATCCCCCATAAAACATCTAATAAATAGGAAGACATGATCAGAAACTCACAAAGAAGCTTATAAGACCTATTTTAACAAAAATTTGAGTCAAACAAGACTATTTCCCTCTAAAGCATTTTGGCAGCTATATAAGAATTACAAGTTATCTAGTAGAAAGTGGTTGCAAACAACACATTCATGGGAAAGCCTTGAAGCTGATAAACTGTGATAAGCAAATTCAAGTGAACTGCACGATGGAGTAGCAGCAAAGCCGCTCACGTATTTTTCCCAAGAACTTTGGAATTAAGTTACACCCTTCTCACATCAGCAATGGGGTTTGCACAGGACAATATGTGGTGTAGAAAGAGTATGATTTAAATGCAAGTGTGGCTGTGGACAGTTGAACCTGATAATCTTACAGGTGACATTTTTTATAGTATCAGTTATGTAACTGATATCCTGCATAGAGGTTAAGATTACATATAAAATGATACATACTGATCTTTCTTTTCTCTTGGACTGTCCTGACAAATTTCATTCTTTGTATGACTGAGAAGTCTTCTCTTTAAAAGTTTCTAAATTTCAATACCTGAACCAAGACCTAGTTACATAAAAGCTAACAAAGGGTTTCAAATTTCTTATCAGAGTAAAGCCAAAATGAAACAGCAAAGTCTGTGACCAGTTAAGACAAAGCAAAGGGGCTTTATCTTGAGCTTAAGTTATAATCTACTATGAAAAATTCTGGCCTACGTGTACTGGAGAAAAAGGCTCTGGTTTGAGAGATGCAGACAGTCCTAAATATTTAAAAGGTTGTAAGCACATAGCAACGTTGTGTGTCTGTCTTGTTAAAGATTCTGGAAACTACTATATTATTCTGGGATACTTGAGCTTTTCTTTTCTTTTTAAATACAAGAAACTTTTTGAAATCTCATCCACTAGAAATGTATGCAAAATCCTCCTGAATTGGTTATACAGAAAATAAGACCCCAAAATACTAATGTCAAATTTTGCATCAGACTCTTCTGTTTTACCAAAATTATACACCAAGTAGCCAAGATTTTTGGTATAAATTCTTGAAATCACTGTGAAACCCTTAAATGGCTCTTAACATGTATTACTATCAATAAGGAATCAGTAGGCACAGAGTACTGCAAGAACCGTTTAGGCCTTAGGTAAAGTATCTCCACTCAGCCATCTTTAGGGAGAGTGCAGAAGGGTGGCCAGAGCTACCAGGAGGCAGGAACATAATAACCACACAGGGTGAACTTCAGAAACTTGCTCCTTTCCCTCCTTGCTTTGCAAGCACTGAGCAAGACATGCTCATTTCTCAGGTTACTGTCTCTCCCATCTAACAATTCCCATTTTGCTTGCTGGTACCTTTCGGAGAAGCAAGAATAATGGATAGAGAAAGGCAGAGTTCATTCTACTGTTCACAATTTCTCATTTTCCATACAGCCACTACAAAGAGAGGTAGAAACAAGCCAGTTGTTCTGCCTTGAGCCAACTGTCTATCTGAAGGTGGTGTAAACCTTACCAACAGTCACTATTTCCCATGCCATTGGTTGAACTAGCTGAGGAGGGATGTGTCAGATAACAAGAAGCAAGTAAATCTCACATTCAAGGACAACCCCTCTTGCAACACACCGATTTCATTTAACTTTACAATATTCAACTGAAATCACGAGACGTGCATAGGAACTACTCCCAAATCGTAACATATCTCAAACTGCATTCATATAGATTAACAGATGTATCAATACAGGGTAACAAATACTGGAAATACAAGGTTAGATGGATACTGGACAGCTAGATTTCTCATGGTACTTTGCTTTCAGTTATTTTTATGTAATTTGTTCTATCTGCACATGGATGTCAATAGATAAAAATAAATTAAAATTAAAATCTAATTACTGCCTTACTTGAAAGTCCTCCCCTGAATAAAGCATTAAAGTTTATTTTAATCTATGCACAATTGTTTCGATCTTTGTAAACTCTTGGTCCTTTTGTAAAAAAGGACAAGGCAGACCAAGCTGCAGACAGCTTCAGCAGTGACTGGGTGCACTGGTTCCCATTACACCACTCAATCACCGCAGATCTGTGCAGTAACCTAAAACTTTTCAAACACAACTTGAGCAGAGAACATTGTTGACAGAAATGTCCAATTTCTTTTTAGGAGAATAACTCCACTAGTTTTCTGAAATAATTTATATCGCAAAGCACTTCAAGGCTCTATGTAAACACCGAGGCAGGTTAGAGAAGGAACTGCTTCTTTATCTGATCCTAAGCCTCCCCTTAGGGCTAGACAGCCAGCAGTCTCACCAAATTTCAAACATCCGGGTGGGAGACTAGCACAATCTTCTTTGTAGTCTTTTATTCATGTTTTTGCTCTTACTCATTGGCAACCTGCCCTCACCAGATGTGCCACAACCACCACTTGTGCAATTTCTCCAGTCCTGCGATGGATGCAGACCTAAAAGACAGTTAACTTGCTCCACTGAAAGTTATGGCAGTGACAGTGCACCTGAACAATACACCTACCTATGTTTGTGATGCTTCCTTCTCAGTCCCCAGAAAAAGAGAATAAAGATCTTAAATAGAAACCAGTAACAAAACAAAAATGCCAAACCATTTCACACGCTGAATCAACAGTGAGTCACAATTCTCAGACTCTGAATAACAGAGGAATGAAGCAACATTGCAAAACAGTGCCTTTTTTGTTCAAAGATCAACTGCATTGGTGATTTCTTGAGGTTGTTTTTGGCTTTATTTTTTTTTTATCCCCCCTCCCCGGCCCCCCCTTATACTTCATAAAAGCAGAGGGTAAATTTACTCATCATTGGCTATTTCCAAAAACTGTTGAAGT
This sequence comes from Tringa solitaria, assembly GCA_026413425.1. Taxonomy (NCBI): domain Eukaryota; kingdom Metazoa; phylum Chordata; class Aves; order Charadriiformes; family Scolopacidae; genus Tringa; species Tringa solitaria. The sequence goes on from JAOXJM010000071.1 coordinate 12,026,948, forward strand.
TCTCACCTTAACCATCATTTCCCAATTAATACTTGTTAATAAGGGGCATCTACTATTGAGAGAGATGCTTCCCTCCAAATGAGGACATGATCCTTCCCACCTCCAGTTTGTGGCAGAAGCATTAGGCACCCAAAATTGAATTTCTACCTTCAGAATATTATCCTAAAGCAAAACTATGCAAATCCAATCCATTTACTGGAGCCCAGAAATGGTTGGAAAAGTTTTGCAAAGCCATTTTCAGATATTTTAAAAAAACTCACCAGCTCTTGCAGATAAGTATTTTTTTATTAGCTTCCTGAATATTTTCTCCTTTTTAATACTTTCTCTGCAGTTTAAACAAGCTGAGCAAGGTGTAAAGTTTTCCTCAAAATTAACTTAGAGAATGAAGTGTTTTGGTAGAAAAAGAAAAAGCAGCTGTTCCTGAACTGCATATTTTAAAAACATAACAGAAAGTCCCCGTTATGATCTATGTGAGAAAGGTTTTAAGTATCAGAGGATTGAGATTCTGCTTTTCTCAATTTTACTAACCTACATGAAAGGATTTCCATCTTCTTGTGATTTTTCTAAATCCTTAAAGATAAAATAAATAAAAAATTAAGCTTCCTTTCCATGTCCTAAAAAAAAAAAGTAATTACATAAAAGCAGAAGCAGAGAGGACAAGAGCAATTAGAAATTTAAGTAACCCCCTTTAATAAACTAGAAGATAAGAGATTGACAGAGAATTTTCTATTATTTCCACTTCAACCATTCTGCAGAGACTTTCCTTCCACCTTCTGATTCTAAGAATTTTTAAGACAGACAGATGCTGAAACTGAAACACTGAATGCTAGCCACCAAAAAAACCCCAGTGAATATGTTCACTGTCACACACGCAAAAAGCAAGCCTTATCTCCAAAATTCACCAGTCCTACCCGCTACTCAAACAGCTTGTCCTAAACACGCCATCTCCCTGCTGAGGAATCAGCCTCCAAAGCTGATTGTTTGGTACATGTTTTTGAGTAGAATTTCCTGTGCATGTTATTACTCATCTCACTCTGATGTGAGACAAAAATTGCAAGAGGAACTCTGCTCTACCAAGTGCGTAAAATCTGTTACAATGAAAAAGCTGCATTCTTCCTACACCTAGCCTAAGACAAGATGTAAAACAGAGTCAAAGGAGCACTAATAGGATATGTGGTCTTGCCAACTCTTGTGATTTTATTATGAGTCTTTTAATTATGAAAAGGTTCTTAAATCATAATATTGGAACGCTATCACCTGAGAACCTCATCTCTTACTAAATAAAAACGTTTCTAGCCTTTGTGATAGGTCAGAAAAACAAGCATCTAGAAATCTACTCCAAAACAAATTTTGAAATCTGCACACAAAAGAGCATCAGTACAAAGGACTCTACAATCTGAGTGAATTCATGGTGCTGTGAGGGATCTCCTCACTGATCAGACACTGAAGAATCATCCTTGACCTCTTGCCTCTCTATCTCCCTCAGCCTGAACTGGGACATCAAGAGGACTGGTTAGGGAGAGGAGGGAGCAAAATGCTGCATTTGGTGGTAAGGGTATGGCTCACCTGCAAACAAATTCAGCCTCTAAACCATCAACAAAAATTGACAGAAGTACCTGCCATCATCCACTGAGATGACTTTAGCTTCTTTCTTGCCCTTCTCAGCAATATGTAATTTCAAAGACCTTATCTACAAGACTTAATTGCACATTGGCAATATTATAGTATTGATTAGTAGTCTATCAGGATGTAGCAGAGGAGTGGGGTAAGTGTGAGTACCGTTATTTTGGTTCACAAGTGTTAGCCAGGAGTAATCAGACTTGATTGCTCCTGCACAGTCTACTGGAAATAAAAAGCAAGTTAGCATAACTGTGTAATCAGCTTCTCCAAAACACCCAGGTTGGTAACTACCACCAGATCAACATGACGCTTCCCAGCCCTTTAGTAATAGGGTGAAGTTGCAACAACTACAGCTTTCCAAAAAGAGCTTGTAGGGACAATGATGCTGGTGCATACACTGAGGTAGTTCAGAAATTTAGTTAACTTCTTAGTTTTGTGCAGACTTTTTATTCTATTGTTTTAACTTCACATAGAAGTCTCACAAAGTCAGTCACGTTTACAGCCCATTTAAATCATTAAACAAGAGCAATGTTGTTGAAGTAAAGAGCCAAATGTTTCCTGGGAATAAGTGACCCATTTTGGAAGAGCAGCAGAGGTAGGAAGCCTCAGGAAACACTCTACTATTGATAGCTGTACTAAAATAAACCTCTCTGAATTCTGTAACAATTGTTTTAATAAGTTTTCTGGCACGAGGCTAGAATAAATTATCATTCTTTGCTCCTGTGCCAATCCCATTAACTCCTGGAGCCAGTTTAGCTCAAACAATTGGGTCACTACAACTGTTCACAGCACTCTACATAAACTGTAAGTGTACCTAGTCTTCTTACCGTTTTTCTAAGCTTCTCAGCAGCATAAATCTGCTTCAAATAAGTGATCCAAAGATGTCTTCATCCAATTATCTTAAAGTCAAAATTTATTTCTGCAGTAAAAGAACAGCTTGTTTCCCCACCCTGTGTCACAATGTTTATTGCATACTAAAGCTGAGAAAAATGATGTGTAACTAGGAAACAGAGCCTGAGTATTCATCTGTCCTTATCGGCCATCCACACAAGCCAAAAAAGAAATTGAACTGTGGCCTAAGAGAAATAAAAACCTTTATTTAGGGGCAAGACAGTGAGGATGGAATGATGAGATCAGTATTTTCCATTCAACAAGAACAACATTTCCCAACTTTACAGAACAAGTCTCTGAGGACAAGCAAAAGCTTACAATATATTTCAAAAGATCTCATAGTCTAAACCTGAATAATAAGGCATTTGATAATCTAAAAATTTCACTTCTTAAATCTATTTTATAGAACTAGCATCCAAAAGCAATACTAATTTTAAGACCTAGACGTGATTACAGATAAGCTGTTGGTAGAATCCTTGAGCTAAAAACAGACACACAACTGAATATCATCCAACCAGACTGAGTTGGATGATGTTCAGATGATAACTTCTTGACTCAGGTGGCGGAGGAGCCAACAATGAGAGAAGCACTACCGGCCCTAATTCTGATGAACAAAGAGGGACTGGTAGAGGACATTAAGGTTGGGGACAGCCTTGGCTGCAGTGATCATGAAAGGATAGAGTTCAGGATTGTGGGTACTATGTGCAAAACAATAAGTAAGATTGAAGCCTTGGATTTCAGGAGGGCTAACTTCGACCTCTTCAAGAAACTGCTTGGAGAAATCCCAGGGGTTAGGGCTCTGGAAGGTAGGGGGGCTCAAGAGAGCTGGACAATATTAAAATATTGCTTTCTCCAAGCTCAGGATCGGTGCATCCCTAAGAGCAAAAAATCAGATAAGGGAAGTGGAAGACCTGTGTGGTTGAGCAGGGAGCTTCTGAAAAAGCTCAAGTGGAAGAAGGGAATTTACAGTGCATGGAAGAAGGGACTGACTGACCACTTGGGAAGATTACAAGAAGGCCATTAGAGTATGCAGGGATGAAATGAGGAAAGCCAGGGCCTCCTTGGAATTAAAACGGGCAAGGGAGGTCAAAGTTAACAAGAAGGGTTTTTTCAAGTATATTGGAGGCAAAAGGAAAACTAGAGAAAATGTGGGCCCACTGTTGTATGAGATGGGTGCCATGGTGACAGAGGATGCCGAGAAGGGGGAGTTGCTGAATGCCTTCTTTGCTTCAGTCTTTACTGCTCAGGTCATCCCTCAGGAGTCCCAGACTTTGGAGGTAACAGAGAAAGTCTGGATGAAGGAAGACTTCCCCTTCGTTGAGGAAGGCCAAGTTAGGGAAGAGTTAAGTCAACTGGATATCCACGAGTCCATGGGCCCTGATAGGATGCATCCATGAGTGCTGAGGGAGCTGGCAGAAGTCATTGCTGGGCCACTCTCCATCATATTTGAAAGGTCCTGGAGAACAGGCAAAATGCCTGAGGATTGGAGGAAAGCCAATGTCATCCCAGTCTTCAAAAATAGCAAGAAGGAAGACCCAGGAAACTACAGGCCGGTCAACCTCACCTCCGTCCTTGGAAAGATGATGGAACAGCTTGTTCTGGGTGTCATCTCAAAGCACATGAAGGAAAAGAAAGCTATCAGAAGTAGTCAACATGGATTCACCAAGGGAAAATCATATCTGACTAACCTGATAGCCTTCTACGATAACATGTCTGGATGGATAGATGGAGGGCAGTGGATGTTATCTTCCTTGACTTCAGCAAGGCTTTTGACACAGAGTCCCACAGCATCCTCATAGGTAAGCTTAGGAAGTGTGGGTTAGAAGAATGGATAGTGAGGTGGATTGAAAACTGGTTGAAAGACAGAGCTCAGAGGGTCGTGATTAGTGGCACAGAATCTAGTTGGAGGTCCATAACAAGTGATGTTTGCCAGGGGTCAGTACTGGATCCAGTCCTCTTCAGTATATTCATCAACGCCTTGGATGAAAGGATGGAATGTACTCTTATGGCAAGTTTGCTGATGATACAAAATGGGGAGGTGGAATGTACTCTTATGGCAAGTTTGCTGATGATACAAAATGGGGAGGTGTGACTGACACACCAGAAGGCTGTGTTGCCATACAGCGAGACCTGGACAGGCTGGAGAGTTGGGCAGAGAGGACCCTGATGAAATTCAACAA
>JAOXJM010000071.1:12031738-12043114 GCA_026413425.1 Tringa solitaria
ACTAGATGATCTCCAGAGGTCCCTTCCAGCCCCATATCATTCTGTGATTCTGTGAGTTACTCCTCATAAGCTCAAATGCCTTAACTGTGTGTGAGCATTTGCCCAAAACATTTCTTCTAATTTTGCCAGTGGGGAGTTTCAACTCCAGAAGCTGCAACTCTCACCATCTCTCCTTATTTGAGAGATAAAAGGTATCAGCTTAAAATTTAACAGAATTTTCAGGAAATACACTCACATAAACAGTGAGCTTGCATTTCGACTTGTATGCATCACATACTCAAAAAGATCACCAGGAAGTGCCAATGCAGCTTTTGTCTTGACACAAGCTCTAACATGGCAGCATAAAAATGCAGCTAGGGATTTCTTCCCCCCGCCGAACAGCTGCATCCATGCAATCTCAGTGAACTTTTGCCTTGATATAGAAAACAAACAAGTAGTTTAGGCATCAAAGAATAAAGACACTAATTTCCAAATGCTACATCTTTACTTAGACGATAGTTACTTTGATAAAGACATATGTATTGGCACAGGTTCATTTTCTTATTTATATCACTATACTGGAATGAATTACCTTAATGATAAAGATGTGGATTTACCTACTTAAGGACTGTTCAAGTGGCTGCACTTATATATTCATAGGGACTAAGAAAAGAGTGGACTGATACAGCACTGCATTTCTGTCAAATTCATCTTAATCCCAGTCAGAATGAGAAGAGGGCTAGAGGCTGTGCTTTCATTCCACCTCTGACCCTTAACACAAGGCAAGATGCTGAACCTGACTCAATATCCAAGTCTAAAAGGATCTTGTAAAGAAACAGATTAAAAGCGACAAGACATTCCAAAAGTTGTGAGGCAGCAGAGGGATACAGGAAACACAATACAGTTTCAAACAGAAGGGAACTTCCTGGCCATGAAATACAAAATTTGTACCCTTAAAGCAGGATGGCCTGATGTAGAAAGTCCAACTGCCAGGAGCAGATTTAAGCTCGTTTTCCTCAATATACCATGTTTTAAGATATGCATCTTATAGTAAATCACAGTGTTGTCTCCTACCTATGAAATCTAGCTTGCTTATTTCACAGTACAATGTGATTTAATTTCTTCATAAGAAAGCTTCTGGAGCAATGCCTAGTTTGAGAAATAACATTTCACAAAGAATGTATATTAACTGTAATTAATTCTTATGGATGAAGAGGCCAATTAACAAGAATCCATCTAATAACTCCATTGGATTTAATCCATATACTGAACTGACAACATGCACCAGATAAAGAGGCAGTGGGTCCAAGAATATATTTGGTGAAGAAATCACACATGACACACACTTTCCAAGTGGTTCACAGACATTTTAAATGTTGCCCAGCCACTCTTAACCCTTGGTCTCATCTACTTTCCATCACCTATATATGCTTCTTTTCTGCTCTCTCTCTCATGCTATTACTTTTGTGCATACACAATGCCACAATACCTTGGCTATTTCAGTTTTCAGCTTAAAGATTAAAATGCCCAACATTCCCATATGCACACCATTCTTAGCAAAAGCAAGCTTCTGCAAATTTTGCATTTCCTTATTATGGAATGCCCTTGTACATCAAACCCAGCAACAGAACATCAAAGGAAAGGAAGTTTTCTTAGTAACACCATTTTTATTGCCAAGCTCCATTTACAAAGAAAGTCTATTGTTCATTCTTGTCCAGGTTTTCAATAGCTGTGACACATGATTAATAACAGCAAATACAAACTCAGCTATAGAAATCTGGATTTCAGAAACAAACACCAATATTTTCCAATTTCTCTCCCTTCCCATACACTTATTTACATTTTTCTTTAAATTAACATAAGATATTGTCCCATTTACACCAAATATCTAACATAACTTACATTAAATAACACTTATTGCCTGTAGAAAGACATTTCAGAATTCAGTTCACACTGTGTTTGGGCTTTTTTCCATGTAAATTTAAGTGCACATTCAGGACTTCCCCTGTCCCCTCTCCCCCTTTCAAATGAAGTACATTTCAGACACAACTTTATTGAAACATATTTCATAGGAGGACAGTCCTTCATGTTCACTAAATGTTTTATGTAGTGCTTAAATCCCAGGTACATTCATTCTTCTAGAAAAATACATTTCCCCCTCTGCACTTAAAACAATCAAATTTACAAAACAGCTCAAAATGAAGTAAAAAGTTTGAAACAAAAAATTTCAACACACCTATTCATAAGTGGAGATGCCTTAAGTTACCCCCTAAATGTTAAAATGCTTCCAGCAGGTCCCCTAGAGTTGTGACAGTGTATTATTCAGTGCTATCACTGGGCAAAACAAAGCTCCTAGAATCTAATAGTCTATAAATTCGCACACTTGAATCTATTCTCAATCCTTTTCAAAATTCTTTTTGTGGTCATTGCAAGTATTTCTGCCAGTTAGTCCTTAAATACACCCAAACACAAAACCTCAGACCTTCTCATCTCCTCATACATACCTAAGTTATCAGATGGCAATTACCATGTCTTCAACTCACTTTAGTATAAGTACCCATAACCAAAAGTAATGAAGAACAAGATGAAAAAAAAAATTATCTCTCACTATCTTAAGATTACAATCTTAAAAGAATCCTGGGAACTACTATATACCAGGCTGAACCTTATTTAACTCTAACTTTTGTCATCAACAAGTATTCTTAGTCATTATCTGCTTCTTAAGCCCTTTTTGGTTATGTTTTTAAATAAATGCACCCACACATTTATTTATGCTAACAAGACAGTCACGATGACTCAATATTTTTCCTTTTCATATTAAGAACCAATGAATTCAAGTTAGCAAAACAATAAACCAGATACTGCCACAGTGCACATTTATTAGACAAGCAAAATTTAGCTTTACATTTATAATACATTAATAAACATAAAATACATATTTTATAACACCTTGCAAAAGAAACCAAATCTGAGCAATGTGCAAATCTAAAAATTTTGGAAGATCAAAATAGGCAAAATTCTGTACAAATGTAATATAAAAATACATTTCCATATGAAAGAACCTTCTGATTGAGACTCAGTCCAGAACTGCATCTCCCATGTCTTTGTTGCTACTCAAAAAATCCTGAGCAGCAGAAAAAAACCCCAAGCACTTCCCCCTCCCACCCCCTAAAAACATCCCACCCTAGCAAGCCCTGCTTGGATCAACATCTGCTCTTCAGAAGCCAATAGGAGACAATAAGAGTTACTATATTGTTTCTAATTCATGCTGCAAATGTTGGGAAAGGTCAGAACAACACAGCAAGTAAGCACAGGGGAACCACTCCAAAGACTTCAAGATAGCAGAAGTGCAGTGCCCTGGTTAGTGACAGCCTAGGGTAGGCCAGTGACAGTTAAACAGTGACATACCAAAAAACTCTTTCAAGAATAGCAGTAACAGTTAGGAAGAGAATTTTCAACATACATTTAGATGCTTAACATTAGGTTACCTGAAAATAAGTAGGAGACTCTTCAAGGAGACATTATCTCAGAGGCAAAATGGCTAGACCTCACTGATGCCCCCATCTGATACCTCTTTGCAAATCTTTGATTCAACTATAAGACTAAAACACTTAGTTTCCTAGACAACAGCTGCCTGTGCAATGTTCTTAAAAGCAACTCCCTGTTTAATCTTAGCTGGTTAGTGAAGACAAGACCAGAATGTTTAGCATGGTGGGATTTTTTTTTGAAGAGTAATTACATGCAGGTTAGTGAAACTATTCATTAGGCTATTCTGTAGTTATTTACCTAGAAGATGTGTGGTAAGAAGAGTGACCGATTACACTAGTAACATGGTGACAGCACCATGTGATTTAAGTATTTACTTTTATGAAGTGGCTTCATAATTATACACACAGTTCGACCTACTTGCCTGATAGCTTACCTATGTCTTCAAGCATACAGTTTTAATTTACTACTAGTAAAATGACACCCAATTGCATGGCAATTATTTGATTCCTAGAGTTGTTAAAGTAATCATGCCAGGCTACTTGACAGTAACTGTGGAAATTATAGTCACTCATGTCTTACTGTTTAATTAAAAAAAAACAAAACACAGTAATTTCAATCCAAGATTGCTAATTTTGCTATAAACAAACTATTTTAACCATCAATTTAAAAATTCCACATACAAGAATACTTCAAAAAAGCTCCAAAAAAGGAATGATATTCCTCCCCTGTATTGTCTCTATTCAGCAAAGGGTTCGTATAAATCATTGAACACTGACTTAAACTCTGATACTGATCTAGATTCGAGTCATAAAATTTGGATAGAGAAGAAGAATTCTTAAATGTCACATACCTGTCCTTTAGCAACAATATTGCAAAAGATTAAATGAATTCTGGAAAATACTCCCATTTTTTCCTCACCAAGTCACTTCAAGGAAAATTCCAACTGTGTTGTAAAGCGAAGAACATCGAGAAGCTTCTTTAACAGATGTAATTTTACATCTTTTTTTAAACTCAGCTTAATTTAAGGAAGAGAAGTCAGAATTTTAGTTTGTCATTAATTAGCAGTTGAGAATACAAATGACCTCAATCCTTATATTGTATATAGCTCATTAATATATGTGACCATGTTTCTAATGAATTTGGTTTCATCCACACAGCTTGTAAAATTAATGGCAGGAAGCCTTTGGTTTCTTTCTAAATCAAAGAATTTCTGCAAAACAATTTTTGCATGCAAGTTTTACATTGCAAGAATTACTTCCATGGTGAAGACAACATTAAAACTGGGTACTGATGTTTCCTCCCTCCCTTTCTTACCAGATTACCAAGTGTGTGCTGCCATTACTCTCTTCACAAATGAGAAGCTGGAGTCTTGTTCATTGGTGTACGCTGGATGACAGAAAAACAAAGGGGACCAGCAAGAGGCAATGAGACCTAACAGTGATGGCAACACAGTTTTGTTAAACAAGTAATATTTTGATAAGATTTGATAAAATTAGACACATAGAAAATAAAATAGCAAAGTAACATTCAGTATGCCTTGGCTTCTTTGGCTTCTCTTCTCAAAAGAGAGAGAGTAATAGAACTGTTTAATGTTAACAGAATATGGCTGAAGATAGGCATAGCCTCTACAGACAAACATTGGGAATTTAGCATCTCTCAAAAATTTTGACATTTTGCTCTGGAATGTTGCTATATTTACATTAGAGTGATTGTACCTCCCCTCTGCAGTATTACACTGAAATAGTGAGCTTTTTGAATGGTCAGTTGTTTAGCTGCTGCTCTCATTTGCAACTTGGTATTTGTTTAAAAAGGATGACGTTACACTGACTCAGGCCAACTTTTGTTTAGAAAAAAGTTACATTTGTGGCTGATGTGCTAATGCTTTCTTGGTTGTGTTTCCTTTTTACAGTGAAAGGGGGATAAGGAAACAGCCCTTGAGTTTTTCTGATAAGGGAGAGATAGATATGATACTCTTCAAAGAACTGTAGATAAGTAACGCTGTACTTGCAGAGATAAAAAGGCTGCTGATGACAGATTACTTCAGCATCCCCAGAGCTTCTACATTCTCAAGTTTCCTAATGCAGCATGAAGCACAGTCGAATTGTATACACATATGCCTTAATATTAGAAGTAAACAAGTCAAAAATCACTTGCTTCTGTGGCATAACAATTCAGAGATTTAAGTTGGTCTGTACCAGTTGTAGCATTTATATAACACAACATTGGCAGAGCTGGGGCAGCCAGAGCTTTCCTAGCGTAATTCTGCCTTTGCAGAAAGCTTTTCATAGAACTGTTAAAAAATGTCCCATCTTACCACCTCTTGACCAGCAAGGCTCTGACAGCAGTGGACAGTAGGCCTAGTCTTTTATTTTCCTAATAATAGTATCTATCTCAGTTATTTCCTGTGAAGCTCTCAGCAGACAATTGGTCATGAAATTTGAAAGCCACTCAAAGGCAATGAAAAGCACAAAGTCGGTTTTCTTTCCCTTTGTGCCATTTCTTGTATGATATGGCTCAAGGGTGACATTATGCATATCCATTAAAAAGAATCCTTGTGCACAGTACTAATCTTGCTAGAACTGAATTTGAAATTAAAGAAGAGATCAATGTTTTCCTGTCTAAAATTAATTGTTTAAGGAAACTCAGCCCACACAGTTGCATTCTGTCTATGTCACGAGCTAAGGGTAACAGCTAACATAACATGCTTTCAAGTTAAGTAAGGCATCATTTTTATAATGATCTTCACAATATTGCTGGGGCTACAGTGTAATGATGCAACATATTAGAGGAAGTCTTGACTGGAATCAGTTCAGCTAATAAAAATTTATGTGGTCTATCTGCCCCAATTGCTAATGATGTGTAGGCTTCTTAAGGTACATGTACATTAGCTGCAACGGTGACTGCAGACTGTAAACTCACCCTAAACATATGATCAAAAAAAAGGTAGGCTCCTACTTCAGCAATGTCAAATTCTCATCCCATATCCATAGCAGTGCTGAGGACACCTAACTCTCAGAATTCATTTAGAGTTTGGGCCACTCTGGAATGGTCAGAATATTCGTTAATTCAACTTGAGACAAAGTTACAGAAAACTACACATCAATAAAACTGGAAATGGAAAAAGTGAGCAAAGTTATATTTGTGGATTAGACAACCTCATGTATAAATATTATACATTTAAAAGCACTCCAAGTATTCCATCCAACAGCCAGGAACAGAAAAGTAGGTAAAAACTTTTCAGATTCACCTACTTGGTATCAAATCAATGTTAGTAGAGACAGAATGAGGAAACAGGTTGTACTGATGACTGCAATCACAATAAATACTAGTCTTCAATATTTGAGAGCCAGAAAGCACTCAATGTTACAAGCAGACCAATAATGACAATCTGCTCATTTTACTACTAATTTAAATTAACACACAAGGAAATTGATGAGAAATCTTGAATTCCATTCATGCTAAATCATGTATCAAATCAGCAAATAACATTCCAAACTTTAATCAATGTTTTTCCACTACCTTCTGTCAACTTGGTATCAGGATCTATGAAGCAAAGCAAGGCAGGCATAAACTCAGAATCACATTTATGTAGTGGTATTGTTTAACTGTGACACTAACCCAGACAGGACAAAAACTACACAATACCTTTCCTTTTGAGTTTCAGACTTGCAAAGGAATTACCAGTTAGATGTGGTGACCCTCTTCCTACATGAAGATGAAAAGTTTAAAAAAACCTCTTTAAAGTAAAACTGCTTCTGTCTGCTTCTAGAAGTTGTCCTTCAGTAGAAAGAATATCATCATTCCTCAAAGGTGTAGCAATTGAACTGTCAGAAATGAACAAACAAGCTATAGAAATCTCTTAAAATATTTCACATTCCTCTGTAGCTGGTTAAGCAAAGGCTAAAGTAGTCTCAAAAATCCCTCATGTAAATTTGAATAAGCATTTGTCATTAAATTTCAGGCTTTTACCTTTTAAAAAAATTGTTTGATATATGTATCTTGCTTTCTATGAAACCTTGAAATAAATATTACACATGGAAAACACAATATTGAAGTCTGGAGTCCTACACAGACAACACTGAGAGTGGCCAAGCCTGCTGGTGTCATGCAGACTCCCAAAAGAGCAATGAGATCATGATCTAAAAAACAAAACAAAACCCACCAAACCAAAAAAAAACCCACCCAAACTGAAACAGACACCATGTCTCAAATGGAAGTGTTATCTCTGTACTACAATATATAGTTTTTTCTGGTCAATGGTATGTCTCCAGTTTAAGAGAAGTAACGATACAATATCCTGAAGCCAGGTGTCCAAAAAGTTTTTCACTTTGCCTTAGAACTCTAGACTTTTTACAATTAACTTAATTCCTGCATCTGGAACTCTATAGTAGAAAGAATGTAGGAGCACTGAAATACTTTCATGTTCTTATATAACAGAAATTAGTAGGAAACAACCAGTCCTGATTCAAGTTTGTTTTTTTTTCTTCTCCAGTTTAAATATGCTGAGCATCTGATGTTTACTCTAAAAGCTGCCCACATTCTCTCTCATCAGTGGGCCTCTTCTCGCAGACCAGATGGCCTCTCAGCCTTCAAGAAATATCTGCATTCCCAAAGAAAAAACAACAAAGAATTTGGTTGCATTTGCTTCACTGTTTATAACAGTCTGCAGGTTGGCTTTAGTCAGAACATTCTTCCTCTACCTCTTTTACCTTGCAAACTTCAACTTCAGATTGCAAAGAGGACTGAGAAATGCAGCTGAATGTTCGAATGCTGTGTGGATCAACTGGTGGCACCAGTGTAAGTGACTCTACACTTAGTGCATCCGTATTGTCATCTGTTATTAATGATATTGTGGGCTGCTGCGCAGGAATCAGGCTAGGAGACAGGTTTGCTGTGTCTATGTCACTGTTTTTTACAGCATTCTTGCTAGACTTTGAGACAGCTGAAAGACTTTCATCAGTCAACATCGTCTGACCAGAAATGGTCATCTGAGGCTGCTCTGGAGCTGAAGCATCATCTAATAAAAGAGAACACCAAGAAACAATTAATATTCAACTTAGTATGTACATGAAGCCGAACAATATACTATTATTTTTGAATATATGAGTATAATTGGGTGCAAAATNNNNTTTTGTGAAGCACTATGCTTACACGTTCCCTTTTTAGTAATTAGAAATAAAACAAAATATTATGAAGGCATAACACAAAACGCCAGCAGGAATCTGTTCAAATTAGTAACCAGAAAATTGTACACATTTAGTATTAGAATATGCAGCAGCATCAGAAATATTCCTAGAGAGAGAAAATTGAGAGGAAGAATAAGAAAGCCTCTCCAGTATTTAGTATAGACTAAAATGAATAGCCACCCCATACTAGGAAGCTCTTTAGAAATAAAAAACAAAAACAAAAACAAAATAAAACAAAAAAAAGAACCCCTCTGTAAGTATTTTTCTCAAGGTGTGGCTTGTTTCCCACAAAAATTTGGAAGTCATTCTCTCATTTAATTCTCCAGATTCACATTTAAGGGACACCTCAAACACAGAAAGCAGAACTATGGAAGGACAGGAAGGAGAATAATGTGCTTACTGCAACCGAAAGGTGCTGCAAAATAGGTCTGCTTTTGTTATATGATTTTTTTGTGCTCCTAAGCATAGAGCATACAACACAGATAAAATTGGGAACACGCATTACATACCACAGAAAACTGATATGCCACTACGCCTTCCCACACAACAAAAAACCCCCAAACATTAATGGCTGTTTGTACTGTCCTTTTTCCCCTTAAAATCCTAGCTAACTATCAAGTAAACTGCTCATTTGGCTCAGATGGATAGTGACTGTAGGGGATGAGGCAATACAGCCTTATATGAGCAAGTATGCCCAGAAAAGTCAGGACTTTTTTCTTTTCAGACTAGAGTAATAGATGCCATTAAAGTAACAGGTATCCAGCTTCAAGACAGACCATTTTTGGAGTTCTTGTACGAAACAGCATGCGTTCAAGTGTACAGGCATCTGCAGAAAAGACTACAAGGCAATGTAGTGAATACAGAAACTAAGAATTAGGTTCTGTTTTTAATACACAGTAACCTTAAAAATATTTCAGTTGCAATCTGATTCCAATTAATCCTGTAAAAGAAAGGAAAGCATGAACATAAGGCAAAAAAAAAACCAAAAAAACCCAAAGCTGAGAATGGAATGGATATCAGTAAGGTACCAGAGGGATAATAGTAAGATTATTGAGGTTTTTTTACCTTTCTGGTAAGATAACCCCAAACAATGGTGTATTCTCACTTCAGAATGCCACTAAATTTTACTTTTTGCTGAAATGGTGGCTAAAGCTTCTTGCTTTAATAAAACCAGAATTTATAGATTGTAAAAAGATCTCCTTTTAAATAAAAGGGACATCACTGGTTATTTTTGAAAAATAAGGACAGATTCAAAGTAAATCTGCAGATACTTTTTACCTGTCAAGAAGCTTTAGTGAGAATGTAGTGATTGATAACAGAGGATGTGATGGAAGACTTGCATGGAAATTGAGCTGCTAAAAACATTGAAATAAAGCCTCTTTTCTCTGAATTCCAAGATAAATACTGTTGTGGTTTGGTATGCACAAAACAGTGAGTCTCTTTCCGGTGATTTAACTTTCTGAATTTATAAAATCTTAAAAGATTCTCAATGTTCTTTGCCAAGATTATTTTTTATCTTAATTATAGTATGAATATTCACCAAAATTCAGGATTCAGAAACCTGAGACATTCTGGTAAATAAAGTATTATCAATCTATGACATTCTGCTCAGGAATGTTATATACAGCCCATTTCTACTGCAGTTCTGTTATTTCACTTCCAATTCTGTGGTTAATTTTTTAAATCATTCCTCCCCCACTCCCAACAAAATATTAATATATTTTCACAATGCTTTCATTTACTGAAATCATGACATACATATTCTTCTGCTATGCTGTTCTGTTCCCAAATCCTTCCACGTAGGATCTAAATTAATGCTAAAGTGACTCCCTTCTTCATGCCACAAAGGAGAAAAAAAAAAAAGGCATTTGAAAGAAGCCTCCATCCAAAAAAAAAATAATTTCTATCCAAAAGTCTAAAAATGAATTCAGAAAAAAGATAAAAATATCAAAAAACGTTCGCAGAATATACTCTGTCCAGTATTTTAGCTGCAGTATTTACAGAGAATACAAAATTACAGCTCTTCTATGTTTCCCTCCTGCTTTTATTTACTAGTGATAGAAGCAAGTCTCTCTCCTCTACATTCATTAGTCACTGGTCAGAGCTTCACTTCTGTTACCATTACACATTTTTGTAACACAGCATAGCATTACTGCCGCCAGTCCCTGCAGGGGCAGAAAGCAAATACCAGTACACAAAGGGGCAGGGTAGGGAGAATTTTTAGCTAGAAAAATTTTGTCTAGAAAATATCGACAGCTCTGACTATTTTGCAATACTTTATCCCTTCTGGACTAATACTTAATTAAAAATCTGACTCTTCAGGTCACAGCTATAAATTACGGCTATGAGAGCGATACTGGTATCTTTGTGGCCAATCCATAGGCTAGTTGAAGCGTATACTTAGCTTGAAACCACAACTATCTCTCATACCTTTTGGATATAAGAATAGAGGAAAATCCTCCTAGACTACAGATGAAGAAAACTAAACAGAAAATAGAATAAAGAGATCCAGCATCTTGGAATGAAAATTTGGTATATAAGAGGCATTACAATGAAAAATCAGACCACTCTCTTGATGTAAAAAGTTTTCACATATAACACCTCCCAGTTAATTGAATACATGGTTTCTGGACAATAATCACTAATGAGAAAATTTTTGAGGCTCAGAATTTCAAAGCCTCTTGAAGTCATGCTCAATTCAGAGAAGGATCAAATTAGATAA